>VDFB02075321.1:74375945-74580270 GCA_007258455.2 Sequoia sempervirens
GGGTTGAAACCTTAGTGTGATAATCTAAAATGGACTCATTATCTTTCATTAGTAGAGTTTCAAAATTTCTTCTCAAAAGTTGCAATTTAGCTAACCTCACTTTGTCAGCCCCTTTATAACTATTTTGCTATATATCCCAAGCTTGTTTTGTATAGTTTGATGCTACAATACATGGGAAAATAGCCTCACTCAAGGTTGCCTCTATCAAACTAAGGACTTTTGCATCCTTCATTTGGGTCTCCTTCAATTGATTCTTTTGTGCATTTGAAAGAGCTACAAATGCATTTGAGTCTATGATATCATTGAACCCATTAGTGACCAACTCCCATAGGTCATTTGCAACTAAGATGGTTCTCATTTTCTTAGCCCATATATCATAATTTTTCCCATAAAATTTTGGTGGCTGCTGCCAACCTTTGCTCTCACCTCCTGCCATTTTTCTCAAATTTGAGAAGACTAAGCAATGCCTAGATAACCTAGGGCTTTTCTAAAGACACCCACAATAAACTTACTACCTAGAAAAATAGGGCTTTGATACCACTTGTTGGCAGGCAAGGGGCAATTAAAACATAAATTCACTACTGTGACAGGATGGACAGAGCAAATAATAACCACAGAAAACGCACAGAGATAGTACATTGATAGCAAAATTAAACAAAAAGAAATTAACTTTTCATATATTCCTTATTTGCTTCAAAATAAAAAAAACTCAGAGGATATTCTTTGATTCACATGAAAAAAATAAAACTAAACTATTTTGGACAGATATCCAATGACTGGGTGCTACACTCACACCTCAAAAACTAAAACTGCTACAATCCTATAGATGCAGCTGACAATGTGTTGTGACTGATAAACATTCCTTCTATGTTGTTGTTGTCACCTTACTTTTTGTTGAACATTCTCTACTTCATTGCTACTGCAGGGTATTCACATACAAAACAAAAACTAACTTCAACTTCTTACTAATGATTGCCAAGACATTCCTTTTGTCTTACTTTCAACTCATGAGAATGAGTGCTTCATTCAAATTTCAAAATCACCTAACTCATTAATTGTTGTAGGTATGTGTTGGATATTGCAAGCCCAAAAATAAGTGCACAATTTGAATTTCAAATTTATCTACCAAAATTAAATGTTGCAAGTTACGTTGGGGGGCAACTTGAAAGTCTTCAACCTAACATGGGTGCTAACTTGGAGATTATTTAATATTCCAACATTTAATAGGGTAGAATAACAAACAGATGATAGGACACCAAGGAGACATCAACCAAGTCGATTACCATAGTTGGAGAAGAGTAGAGATAAGCCACTCAAACTCATGTGAGACAAAGTGTTGCTAAGAATTTGATCTCATGGACAACTATTATTGATAATTATAAGCATAGGTTGTGTTGCCAAAGTGGATTGACATAAATGTTTCTACTGTTCACTATTTATTTATTTATTTTAAATGAAAGTGATACAAATCAGAAATGAAATCATGCAGCCAATAGTAAAAAATTTTTAGAACGAAGGCAAGAGACTTACCTCAAAATCCCACAAAAAATTTGACATAAATCCATGAGTTCACACTCCATCAATATGTGCTTCAAACTATTCTCTGTCTCCAGTGAAGGGAACCCATCATCCCCAATCTCAAGGGAAAGATAAATAAATAAATAAATAGGAGTAGGTAGAAATAATTATTCATGTTTGTGATGGATTATGCTAAAAGTATGCTATTCGCCTGGGCTTATGAGGGCAATAGAATTATCATGTTCCATATTGTGTGCAATGAAGATGAAGATGAGGTCTAGGCTTGGGGAGACCATAAGGACCATACTTGGGAAGGAGGCTTACAAGGGCTCAAGAATAAAGACATCAATGTTGGAGAAAGGAGTTTGTGTGTAAACAATTCTCAACTTTTTAGCATACAAGGAGTGAGCAGTAGCCTTAACCAGCATTGTCTTAGGGAAACTTGTATGGCCATGTAAGATAACTCCATGAGAAGGAGGAAGCCTGTATATGCATAATTATTGATTTATTGGTGAGGCTTTGAATTTTTTCAAACAAATGCAAGTCAACTAGTGAAAAAGGAAATTTTTGCAACCTTTTTCAGCATCCTCTCTTCCTGCGCCAAAAGTGGGAACTTTGGTACCGGGTATGAAGATCTATGAGGGAATAATGAAAAGGGGTTTTTTTCAAATGGTTTTGTTGTGGTCCCTCTGGTAGACATGTATGCAAATTGTGGAAGCATAAACAAATCAAATGAACTATTGATATAATTCCTCCAAGAAGATGTGTCTCATGGGGTGTGATCCTTCTAGATAAGCATGCAAAATGTGGATGCATAGACTAGCACATGGGCAGTTTGGCAGAATGCTTCAAAGAAACGTGGAAATCATTCCCCCTTACCAAATAACTCTTTAGATGCATCCAAATTATTTAAATATTTATTAAATCTTGAAATAAGGATACATGCACAAATGTTTGACTTATTTTATTTAACTGGTTTTGTTATTTCTTATTTTTCCATGCATGCAATTCAAAGGCATTTGTATTTTTGTAATGAACCCTTGTTGATTATAAAATGGAAAATCAATATAAGAACAAATAAAACATACTTAAATATATATTTTAGAAAGGTTATGCTTCTATTGTGCAAATTTGTGTGTTATGTTTACTTTGTATGGTGATGGAAAGTGTATTGCAAATTATAAATTTATGTCAAATGAAACTCTTCCATATGGCTCAAATGAAAGAAAGATACCACCTGAATTAGAGAATACTAACTTTTCATTGACAAGAAGGTTAAATATTTTGAAAGAAATAAAAATGTCCATGTGATAATGCAAACAAGAAAATTAAATGCATATATATGGAAATTAAAAATAGAAGATACAATGGCATGAATAGATATACTTTAATAATCCATGCTTGCTTAGAAAACAAATCATATTCATTGTAAGAGAATTTCTCAAAGACTTTGAAACTATTTTCTACTTTTTGATAACAAACTAATCAATAATATAATATTTGAATAAGTATAATTCTAAATAATTTTTATTCTATTTTATAAAAAAAAAAAATAGTTGGACATGGAGAAATTTAAATCATATAGAGGTCTCTACATGATTGTGTATCTTTTGTAGATGAATACAATCCTATCCATGAACTTTCAAAATACATCAAACATTTGTTCATCACTTTAGAATGCTTTATACACTACCAACTCAAAAATGATGAAAATATTGTTTTCTCCTAAGAGAAAATGCATTTCTTTTTATTTATGATATCTTAGATCTTTTTAGTGATAGTAGTAGTTGTAAATTTATAGCACAATAGGGTATGATATTTTTCAAGTGACTTATTCTCTTTAGTATTATACATACGTGCAAAATCAACTTGATATCCTTGTTCTAATATAGATGATCTTCCTCAAATTTAATTCCATGTAGGAATAGGATAAGAAATACCTTTTAATTTTATATTCAAGACTAATTTCAATAACAAAACCTAGCAATTCATAAATTAATTAACTCCTATAATGATGGCCCATGCCCAAGGATATTTCTCTATAATAGTTCCATACATCATCTTTTTATCTAGAGTTAAGTTCCCCATATCTTGCATTTACTATCCTCAAACATTATTCAATTAGTAAATCCTAATTCATAATATGCATTACAATTAATTGAAAATTTAACACTTTGTTTCTATTACTAACATCTATAATTGTGCAATAATAAAATATAACAAGGTAAGAAAAGTACTTGCCTGACACATGTGCACAGAAATGCCACAAGGTTAAGAAATAAGCATTAGTATCACATTGAAATTCCCCTACACACTCACCCATATCCATTAGTATAACATAGTAACATAACAAGAAACACGAACTTACACACACTCACAACATCTCATTTACAATAGTAAACATAATCTAGGACCAATAGAAAAGAAACTTATAAAGATGCATGTCAAAACCTACGAAGATATATGAAATGGTATGAATGAAGGATTTATTATTTAAATCTACTGACTAGGGTGTCACACATTTGTATTCATGGGAACTAGAATTCATTAATTTCTTCATAAGAACCAAAACAATTATCACTACTAGCTAATCACCAAATATGTCAAAGGTGGGTCATTTTGATAACCAACATTGTTATACAAAAGAAATTTCATTAATAATTTAAATAATTCCCTCTTAGCATTTGAACAATTGAAAGTATCATCAAGTCAAATCACAACTTGATCCTATATCCATTCATTTATAAAGTACTATGACAACAATGCTAGGAAAAACTAGGAAGTAAGATACACATAGCTATACTCATTTGTACCATGAATTTATGGTTATATCCTCAACAGGTACATTTATTTCTCATACTAGAAGGTCCCCATATCTATTATAATAAGTGGGTTACGTGGCCTTACAATTTCTAGAACTTGTAAGAGATTAGTTTCATCTAAATTATAAACATTATTAAAAACCATGACTTAAACACATAATCATATTGAATTTTATACACATTCACACATTTATCCATGCAAACATCATCATATCATAATTATATTTCCACATATCAAATTTTGGTTTAGGTTGCATAAAATATATATAAGTTTCAAGAATGTTTGTGAAATAAGCAACTTGAAATATGCTCTAACCACATCATTAAAGTGGGAAATCGTGAGTCACCAGATCATCCAATAAGATGACAGGAGGAAGAAGAAGTCTGTATTGATAAGGAAGCCAACGTGATAGTTTTCACAAAACGCGTCTCTGTTAAACCATTAGGAGAGAGTTTCAATTCTATTTTTCTTCTTCTGTATTTTTCAATTAAGCACTTAATTTCCTAAATTATGTATTCCAAAACTTATTTTAAAACAATTTCTGACAATTTACAAGTATGAAATAAATGCTCTCATTTAATACTTTTCCCTCGACTCCTTAAAATCTATAAAATAGGCCTCGGACACTAGCGCCTATTATGAAATAACTTGCATAATAGAAGAATATGATATGAAATATGCTGCAAATACTTGATAATAATTGAGAATAACAAGCCACTTCGAGGGGGAAAACCTCAAAATATCTCTAATGAGAACACACTTCACAACACGATGATGAAATAAGACTCACAACCTCCTATATATACCTATTTATGCCTAGGATATCATCTAGGCCAACTTAGACACACCTATATAAGTCTTAGGCTGACCTAAACAACTAAATAACAATATACTAATGATAATATGACTTAATAGAGAGTTAAGATAGCCACAAGCCGATTATTCATAACCCAATGTACACTAATATTAAGGGCGTAGCATGCCCCCTTCTTCAAAGAAGCATTGTCCTTAATGCTAATCAAGTTTGGATACTTTTGAATGAACTCCTCATCCTCCCATGTGGCATCTTCAACTGGTAAATTCTTCCATTGGATGAGATACTCAGTGAGAGTTCTATTCCTCAGCTTCTTTGTGCGTGTTTGACGAATGCACTTTGGTTCCAAAATGATTCTTCCTTCTTCATCAAGCTCTGGTAGTGTTGTTTGAGTGGGAATATTATGCCCAATGACCTTCTTCAAACAGGAAACATGAAAAATTGGATGTATCTTTGTTGTTGGTGGAAACTGAAGCTTGTAGGCAACACTACCGATCTTTTGCATGATTTGGTATGGGCCATAATACCTTGGAGACAACTTATTATTCTTTTTTTGTTGCTTTAGTGAGATTTTCTTATAAGGCTGCAATCTCAAGAAGACCCAATCCCCAACTTCAAAACTTATTTCACTACGATGTTGGTCTACATGTTGCTTCATTCAATTTTGTGCCATGGCTAAATTCTCCTTGATTCCTGAAAGTACTTGTTGTTGATGAAGCAAGTGATCTTCTACTGCCTGAACTCTTGGGGACACCTTTATTGATGATGTGATGGAAGGAGGATGATATCCATAAAGTGCAAAAAATGGAGACATTTTTTATGAGCTATGAAAAGAAGTGTTATACCACCATTCTACAAGTGGTAGCCAATCTACCCACTGAGATTGTTTCTATGAAGTGAAACAATGTAGATATCCTTCCAAACACTTATTAACAACCTTAGTTTTCCCATTTGATTGAGGGTGGTATGAAGAGCTATGAGCCAATTGAGTACCCAAACATGAGAATAAATCTTTCCAAAAGTGACTAGTGAAGATAGAATCACGATCACTAACAATAACCTTAGGTGTACCATGTAGCTTTTGGATATTCTCCAAAAAGGATTTTTCCACTACACTTGTTGTAAAAGGATGTGATAAAGCAATGAAATGTGCATATTTAGTGAGGCGATCAACTACCACCATGATGACATTATGACCTTTAGATTTGGGAAGCCATGTGATGAAGTCCATGGATACCTCTTCCCAACGCTGGCTAGGAATAGATAAGGGTTGCAAGAGACCTGGTGTCTTAATTGTATCCCCTTTATGCCTTTGACAAACCAAACATTTTGCCACAAATTTTTGAACATCAACCTTTAGCCCTTCCCAAAAAAAATCTTGCTTGACTCGATGATATGTCTTCAAGAATCCTGAATGACCACCCACTGGAGACTCATGCAACTCTGTGAGAATCTTGTGTTTAAGAGTGGAATTCTTGCAGATATAAAAATGCTCTTTATACCAAAGAGTATCTCCCTTCCAAAAAAACTTATCTGAGCTACTAGGATCACTTTTTAATTGTTCAATGAGATTACTTTTCGCAACATCATTTTTCCACTCTTCTTTGGCTTCCTCCACCCAATTTTCTTGTAATATTGAAAGGGAACACAATAAGGCTTCATCTTTCTCATCCTTCCTTGAAAGTGCATCTGCGACAATATTTTCTTTCCCTTTCTTATATACAATCTCAAAGTCATATCCTAACATCTTAGTGACCCATTTGTGTTGCTCTTCAGAAGATAGTCTTTGTTCCAAAAAATATTTTAGGCTATCATGATCTGTCTTAACCTTGAAGTGTCTACCCAATAGATAAGGCCTCCATTGTTTCACTGCATGGAGGATTGCTAGCATTTCCTTCTCATAAATATGTTTTAGTTGATTCTTACCTTTTAATTGATGAATCTTAAAAGAAATTGGTCAACCTTCTTGCATGAGCACTGCTCCTATCCCATTTCCAGAAGCATCACATTCCACAATGAATTCCTTTGTGAAGTCAGGAGTGGCAAGCACTGGAGTTGTACACATATCCTCCTTCAATCTCTCAAATGCTATATTGGCAAACTCGTTCCAATGAAAAGAATCCTTCTTCAATAGAGTGGTGAGAAGTGCTGCTATTCGACCATAATTCTTCACAAATCTTCTATAGTACCCTGTCAATCCCAAGAAACCCCTTAATTTCTTAATGGTTTTTGGAATAGGCCATTCCATGATAGCCTTAATTTTGTTAGGGTCCACCTTTACTCCTTCATGTGAAACTATGTGTCCCAAATGCTTCACCTTTGTAAGACCAAAAGCACACTTGGATGGCTTAGCATAGAGTTTATGATCTTCAAGTATTTGTAATGCTTGGTCCACATGTTGCAAATTTTCTTCCCAAGTCTTGCTATAAATCAATATATCATCAAAGAATACTAACACAACCTTTCTCAAGAACTTCTTAAAAATGGAATTCATCAAACTTTGGAATGTAGATGGTGCATTGGTAAAACCAAATGGCATCACCAAAAATTCATATTGACCCTCATGAGTTCAAAATTCTGTATTACAAATATCTTCCTCCTTAATCTGAATTTGGTGATAACCAGATCTAAGATCTAACTTGGTAAAATACATAGCTCCATTCAATTCATCTAGCAAATAATCAATGACTGGAATAGGAAACTTATCTTTAATTGTGTACATGTTGAGCACTCTATAATCTGGACACATGTGCCAAGTATCATCCTTCTTATGTACCATCACCACAGGCGAGAAGTAAACACTTTGGCTATGCCTGATAATTCCTACCTCTAGCATCTCTTCAACATTTTTTTCTATCTCACTCTTTTGTATGTGTGGATACCTATAAGGCCTGATGTTGGGTGGTTGGCTCCCTGGTACTAACTGTATGGCATGATCATGATCCCTCTTAGGAGGAAGTCCTTTAGGCATATTTCCAAGAACAACTGAGTGACGATCAATTATAGCTTGCAAATTTGGATGAGTAGGAGCATTAGATTGAGAGACTTCTAATGAACATAGTTGGGCCACAAATCCATCCACTCCTTTCTTAATAAACTTTTGATTTTGATGAGAGCTTACCATTTGTGGGGATTTTTCCTTCAGCCCCCTTAGCTCTACTAGCCTTCCTTTTGATTGAAATCTCATGAATGGTTCTTGGAAGTTCATCTCAATCGTTCCCAATGTAGTAAGCCATTGTACTCCCAAAACAATATCTATTGCACCCATGGATATCGCATACATTGGGGTATCAATTTGATAATATCCCATGGATAATTTAATGCTATGGCACTTCCCTGAACAATTAACTATACCACCATCTACAATCAAAACCTGAAACTTTGGAGCTGGATATATAAAACAATTTAGATGAGTAGCTAACTTTTTGTTGATGAAATTATGAGTACTACCTAAGTCGATCAACACTGTTACCTTCTGCTTCTTTAAGAACCCCACCACCTTGAGAGTTTGTGGAGCACTGAAACCTGAGAGTGCATGATAAGAAATTATTGATTAAGAATCATGTGATTCCTCATTTGACTCCCTTTCATCCTCTAGTATGGGTTCCTCCTCTTCTTCCTCACTTGGACCTTCAATATAGAACAATTTCTTTTCACTACATTTATGTCATCGACTGTATTTGCTATCACAATTGAAACACAACCCTTTTTCTCTTTTCTCCTTAATTTGTTGTGGAGTCAACTTAGTAGGTTGTGTTTAATATCCTTTCTCTCTTGTCACATTAGCCCCTTGCTTCTTAGGAATCAAATACTTCTCCTCTACCCTACGTGCTAAGATAAAAGACTCATTTATGGAGCTAGGGCTAAACATGCGTACCTCATGTTGAATGTGATCCTTGAGACCAGCCAAGAATAAGTCATTCAATTTTTCCTCTATAATTGAATCCACTCTTAAGGATAGATTTTGGAATTGTTGAATATAATCCTTAACTGATCCTGTTTGTTGAAGTTTAGCCAACTGGCTGAAGAAGTTGTCTATCACGCTATTGCTTTATTGTGCTTGAAGTTCTATAAAAATTGACCATGAGACAGTGAGCCCCTTTTTCCTTCGATGAGTGCAAAGCCAATGATACCAAATGAATTGATCTAGTTCTAGATATAGGGAAGCCATCGTGACCTTTTGTCCATTTGGGATTTGGTGTACTTCAAAAAAAATCTCCATTTGGTTTATCCACGTTAGAGGATCCTTGCCATCAAACTTGTGCATATCCACCTTTGGAAATAAATTCCTAGATCGTATAGGAGTACTAAAGCTTGTGTCAATGGTAGCTGACCTAGAATTTTCACCTTGGGCGCTTGAGAACTCCTTTCTTGGTTTAGCCATGTAGGTGCTTAACATGTTTCGCATGTCTGATATATCTCCTCTTAGGTCACACATATCCATCTTAATTGAGGAAATGTCTTCCTTGACCTTATTTATTTCCTCATTAGGAGTAATATCCTCTATTTTTACCCCATCCTTATCAGGAGTCTTCCTCGGAGTGACAACATTCTTTTTGCCCCTTGTTGCAGGCCCTGTCATGATGGAAACCACTAATTTTGAAATAAATCACACAAATTAAACTTAAATTCTCTAAAAATTTTACTGTAATCTCCTTTAGTATTTCTTCAAAAACCCAATAAAAATTATACTCCAATTCGACAAGATGTACGAGATATGCAGATTCTAAAAAAATAGTGTAGAAACCCTAATTCTACAATAATTCGCTTAATTATGCTCCAATTCTTCTAAAATCTGACTATATCTTCTTCAATATGTTATTCAAAAACCCTTTAAAAATCAAAAAAAAAATTGCCAAATCTGAAAGATATGCTCTTCTCAAAATCGCCTCCAAAATTGAGAAAAACCTTGCCTCTACGGTGCCAAGATCATGCTCTGATACCACTTGTTATGAAATAACTTGCACAATAGAAGAATATGATATGAAATATGAAAATACTTGATAATAACTAAGAATAACAAGCCACTTCAAGGGGGGAAACCTCCAAATATCTCTAATGAGAACACACTTCACAACTTGATGATGAAATAAGACTCACAACCTCCTATATATACCTATTTATGCCTAGGATATCATCTAGGCCGACTTAGACACACCTATATAAGTCTTAGGTTGACCTAAACAACTAAATAACAATATACTAATGATAATATGACTTAATAGAGAGTTAAGATAGCCACAAGCCGACTATTCATAACCCGATGTACACTAATATTAAGGGCGTAGCAGTGCCTAGGGTGCCTATGTCCCCCTATTTTGGCTGCAAATTTAAATATGTCAATTTTAGTATTTTATTTTTTAAAATTCAAATATCTAAAGTCAGTTGTCAGGATTTAATTTTTGGGAAATTATAATAATAGCATATAAATACCTATTTATTGCATTATTTTAAATCTATCTTGCAACATGTGAACAAATCTAGCAAGTTGGAGAATTTATGATCAAGCAATTATCAAGAGCATTATTTAGCAAGTCAAGAGTAGACATTAAATGATTTATTGCAACAATTCAAGATCCAACATCATGTTAAAATTTATGTGATTTTATGGATGTTCATGTTTTCATATTCTTTGTGAAGGCTAATCTTTGTAGATCTCCAAGCAATTCAAGCCATTCAAGCAATCAAGTAAGCAAGATCAAGAGCTTGAGGAGATGTGTATGAATTCAATCCTTCAAGGAAACCATTGAAGGGTGGTGAGTTGCAACACTTTGTGGATTCATCATTCCTTCCTATTGTAGACACTAAAAAATGTCTCGAATGATATCGTACACTTGAATCAAGTATACTAACATCATCTCCTCTTAAGACCCATCCTCTTTTCGCTTAATTAAATAAATTAGACTAGATATTTAATTAATTATATCATTTGCATCTATTAACCTAATTAATTTAATCAGGCTAATTCACCCCCTTTCATGCTAACATTTCATCTCATTAAATTAAATAAATCAAACTATTTAATTTAAATCTATAAATCTTCTTATTTAATTAAATGTCATTCCACCTTTCCCCCATTCATTAAATCATTTTATTTAATGGATATCATTTAATTCTTCTAAACCCTCTAATTTCATAATTAATATTGTTTAATTATCAATTAAATCTAATTTCCCCCCACTTGCAAAGGAATATTTTAAGGGAATATTCCTCCTTTGCACATTCCTCCAAAAGGAATATTCCCATGGAATATTCCTTCCCCTTTTTCATAATTTAATTTGGTTTTAATTAACTAAATTATCCTCTTTCCCTCACCCTTGAGAATATTCCAAAGAATATTCTCTCTCCTCACTCATTTGAAAAAGGGAACATTCTTACAAAGCTTCATATGCAAGCTAACTCAAAACTTCTTGTGCAAGTTAACTTGTGACCTCTTATACAAGTCAAAAGTGTGTTTGAAGGAATATGAACCCTTGATTAAAATATCATCTTGCATTCCCATCCGTTGATGAGAATCCATGATCCATGGCTCCATGTTCTTCCATCCTTGACCATTGATTAGCCTTTTTAATCTCAACCCTCCATTTCTAATTTTCTCTCCTATAAATAGTTCACTATTTGGAGACAAATGGATCCATCTTTTAAAATCAATCTTATGTTGTTAAAATCACTCACAATCACACTCATATTTAGCATCTTTTAGTTTATTTTAATTGCATTAATTAGCTTTAAGCTTCCATTAATGGCTTCCATGATCACATAATGCATCCATTTAGTTTGTTTATTAATTAGGGTGAATATTTTAGTTTAGAATCCATTTAGATTAGCTTAGATTTTGCATATCTAGATCATCTTAGCATAAAATCATGTTAAATTAGTTTGCATCATGCTCATTTTGATTAAAATCATGTTTTCATACACATCTATCAATGGTTTCATCAGTTTTCTTCAATAAAACTGATTGAAACAAAGCTCATTTATCCATGAGATTGGGAAAGGGTCATCATTCCACATCAAAATGACACCACTCCCACAAAGGGATAAGTTTCAAATCGATTAGAATAGACATTTTAATGCTTTCATAGTTTAGAATGCTTAGCTTTGATAAATGTTTAATTTAATTTACATTTGATTCATCATGTTTAGATTGGCATTAGTGGCTTTATTATACTTTAATTCTTCATGGATCAAGCGTAATCAGCCCATACTAATCTATCAATCACATTCTGGCACTAGAAGGAGGGAAAACCGATCAAATTTAATCAATTTCTATCTCGAATTCCTTTTTTTTAATTCTTACAAGGTATAGTGATGCTCAAAGGAATTTTAACGACGCCTTTGTTGGGCGTTGGCATATAGCGACACTATTGTCACCTGAAACAGCGACACTTATTTAATACCCTGGCATTGATTAAAACAAATGGTGACACTAAATACTTTTAGAGGTATCGAAGATTTATAAATGGCGACGCTATCATCATCACTAGTTTTCTACAGAGCGACACCCAAATTCACCAGAGCAATGCTATCATGAACAACAATGCCCTACTCTAGTAAGAAAAATGATGATCATTATTTCTTAATAGATTTTTGGATTCGATTGTGTGATAGTTTTTGCATCAACGTTTTGGATCACATGTTGTGATCCATCATCAAGATGAAGAGATCATAAGGAGTAAAAAATGTTTTTTTACTCCTTATGCTCTTTTCATCCTGATGATAGATCACAAAGTTATTTTTTACTCCTTATGCTCTCTTCAACCTAATGATGGATCACAAAGTGTGATCTAAAACATTGATGCAAAAACTATCACACAATCGAATCCAAAAATCTGTTAAGCAATATCAATATAGATTGTGGAAAATTATTATCATTAAATGATGATCATTTTTAGCATGTATTTTAATTTTTTTTCTTCATCAGATTACTAACATGCCTCTAACTTTGTTTTGGGTTTTAGGCTAACTGGGTTTTGTAGGTTGGACGATAAAAGTTAAAGTGAAGAAGCATTATCATCTTTGAATCTTATAATTGTAACAAGCATTTGACACTTTTGGGGCAATTATAAACCATCTATCATGTTTTTTATTTTATGCTTTAGGACCACACTAATTTTCATTTGGGTTTAAAAAGAATGCTCAAACAGGACTAAAATTGAACCCTAATTTCATCATTTTATTTTGGGTTTAAAATTGAATAAGGCAACTTAACATTTCATTCGGTCCATAAAATGAATTCATCTTTGCTTTGAGGGTTAAAATTACAAGTCTTTGCTATGTTTTCTGATTTACACTTTTGTTATTAAATGTGTATGCACTTCTCTCACACCACTCAACGATCTTGAGAATTAGATACATTCCTTGACATTTTGTATAATCACCTACATATTTCAATTTGGATTAAAAATGAACCCCTTGCTAGTGTAGGGAAAAGGTACGGTGTGTGTTCTCTCCTTGTTTCATGCGAACTGGGATGATCTAACTAAAAGTGTACTTCCTTTCTATTGTTTATCTTTAGAAGGCTTGCCTCCCCACTTCAAAAGGAGGCAACGACCCAAGTGGTAATTAGCTAAAGCTGAGCTCCTTCAAGTCACTATATAAAATGTGTTGTGACGAAATTCATTAACAACATGTGCAGATGTTTCATATCAACAAGTGCCACCCTTAGTATCCATTTGATATGTGAAAATATCTTCTTAGGAAGGGATTGGGAGGCCTCTTGATTGACCATAATCTTGAGCTAATCTTGCCATGTGTATGGCCACCTTGAACGAAAGCCCTTACTAAGAACCTTTTTTTAGAATCCAAAGACCTTTATGCTTGCTGGTGCAAGAACAGTCATTCCAAAGTCGCCCCACATTTGTACTATTCATTTTTGAAATAGAAAAATCCTTAAGATCTTCGGATCTTTAAGATTTGAGATTTGGTGGTCATGAGAAGTGTGTGTCGTGGAGGGGAGCCAATGTCGCCAAATCTCTAGCTATTCACATTTTCTTAGTGTTTGGAGAAATTTGAGTGGGGATTCAGCAAGTAGTATCTTTTGAACCTAGGATGGTAAATCCTTATGAGTCAATTTAATACTTTGCTTGGTTCCAAAACATTGCAAACAAACATTCACAATCTTCCTCAAAATTTCTATCCTTATAGATTTTTAAATATCTTGACTTATATCTCAATCCATACTTCCCAAAGTCAACATAGGCAACTAAGCTTTAACTTCATCATTTTCACAAAATGGACCTTGTGAAATTTATGATTTGTTACCATAGACATTTAGTTTGAACTTAATCAAGACAAGAGTTTGTGGTTAAATAAATTAACTTAAGCAAGATAACTTGACAGAATTCAACCCCACATGACTCTTTGGAGATCGATCACTCCCATTGAAAAACCTGACCTCGAAGGTGTTATCATTCAACCAAACTTTGAACTAATTGAGGGAGAACAAACCAACAATAATTAGTAGTTTGAGAAGCTTCTCTTTTGAAAAAAAAAGAAACACCCATTTAGTGGAGAAACATCACAAACATCTTACACAAAGAAGAGGAACAAACTAATATTGAGGTTGGAAGGACCCTATTGCCACCACCCATGTGGTAATAAATATCCTCTTTTATTTCATAGACTTAGAATTTTCTAAATGATCTCATGAAAAATTAGAAACCCCAAGAGAAGGTCTATACGTCGTCATTTCAAACTTAGGCATCTTACTCCAAAAGCTCTCAAAGAATACCTTTCAGCACTTCACCCAAACATAACCAAGATTATATACAACTTTTACAAACGTGTTTCAAGGAACAATCCAGAATTCTACATGTTCTTTTTTGGTCAAAACCCAGGGTTTTTTCATGATAATGAACCTATCTAAAACATTGGATCTTTAGGATTTGAAAACTTTAGAGTTCTAGGATGTTTCTCACTACCTTGGCCTTATCAAACAAAGGTTCACTTTAATTCAACATTGGGTCATACACTTCATTCACCCCTCCATCAAATTTCATCCTTCACTTCACTAAATTTTGCAAAAAAAATTGAAAACACCAACAATTTTTTGACTTAGGACATCTATCAAACCAACCCCTAACTTAGATACTTTGTATGTGAAATGTATTCTTTTCCATGCACTTAGTTGATTGAGTTAGTTATCATCTTTGAACTAGTTTATCTTGAAGGTCATGAGTCTATCCTAAAGATTTCCAAGTTCATCAACATCCTTTATCAAACATCAAAACATCAAACTCTCAAGTCAAAAGTGTTGTCTCAAAACGTTTGCAAAGATCACTTTCCACATCATCCATCTCTTCATCCCCCATTATCATCATTGCTCCAAGAAGACTTAGAGTGTCCCTTATACCTAAATTTGAGTCAACTAGAGAGTTCAAACATTACAAATCTCAACATAACTCTCCCATAGCTGACCCAAAATTTATGGTAGAGACAAGATCACAACACAAGAGAATCATGGAGAAAATAAAATTCATATTTACCTCAAGTGATCCAAAACCTCTAGAATTTGATCTGAGAAGTCAAGTTACCCCATCACAACAACCATCATCTCCATCAGGGCCATATGAGATTGAAGACTTTACCAATAACCCGTTTGGACTTACTAGGGAGGAAATCATGGAACATCAAGCCTTTTAAAATGTAGCTCCAATTTCCCCATCATTTGTTGCACAAAATTTGACACAAGGCTTCACAACTCCATCACTAGGGCTAAATCAAACATCCACTCCTAGTCTTGCAACTAGTCTTGCCAAGGACTTTGTTCTAACTCTTCCATTTGAAAAAAACACACTTGTGGGTACCCTCGATACCAATCCTCCATCCCAAACCACTACTTGGACACCTACCTTTAGTGTTCCTTGAAAATTCCAGTACCGTGTATTTACAACAACTCAACTCTCTCTTGAAAATGAGAGGAAACCCCATATTTATAGTGTCCAAAAAGTAAAATGAATGGCCAGGATTCAATCTCATTGTGTGGCTAGGATTTACTAAAAATTAGGGTTTCACCTACCCCTAAATATTTTACAATATAAAATACACTTTTATCTTCTAGCCTATTTTTTCTTCTAGTGGCTAGCATTGTAGCACTTTTTCTTTTAGCTAATTTCTCTTTGTTGTAGCTATACTATGAGAAATTGATCATCAATAACTGGATTTCCTTCATGCTTCTTCATAGTAGCATTTTCTACAAACTTGTTGATCAATGCCTAGAGCTTGTTCCACTCTATTATATCATATTTAAGCACTTGGAAATTTAGTTTCCTAGACAGGCCAGTAATCACATCCCAATATTTATCACACTTGGGTGTATTCTTTATCACTTGCTTAGATTGAGCAAAGGCCCGAGCAACAAAATCCATGAAATCTAGCGTGAGTGTATATGTGGCTCCATCTTCCATATTCTTATGGAAGTATGGCTTTATTTTCTCCAAATCTAGATCAACAGTGAGGATGTCATAATTTTCTATTAGCCTTAGATATTCCTCATGCGTTGTCCTAATCTCCTTGGTCTAATTGATGTCAAGCTCCACTTCATGGAGCACCCATTCCAAGATTTCCCTCCTATGATCAAGGCCCAATTTCTAGGCTTCTACAAGCCAATGATTATCTTTTACTAGCACCATCTCCTTTTCCCATGTTCTTTAGGGCATCCTGAGGATAGCCTCAATTTTAGGATATGTAATCCTATACAGCTCTGGGAAGTTGGTGCAGAATTTTCTTATGCCTTCAAGTTGCTTTTGCACCTCTAGGAATTTATTTGTTGTCCTGACAGCACAATCGATGCCCATATTTTCGTTGTAGAGGACTTGATAGAACCAATCCTCTATGGCCTTAGTCCAATTCTTCCTCCTTTTGAGCTTGTTGATGTGATCTTTCGAAAGCAGTAGAGGATTAGTTGATGATGTTGAGGGAAGCTCTTCAATGGAGGACCATTGTTGTATGTAGGTCATTAAATCTTCCACTTGTGCTTTTAACTCCTCCTTAGTGGATTGATCTTTATTCATTTGATGCACAATGGTGGTGATGGATCCCTAGAGGTGATCAATTTTTTTCTCCCTTATGGTTGTACCTAAACCAATAGTAGAGATATTATAGTTGACTCCTCCTTCTACCACTGGCATAGCTATCTGCATGGTCCTTGATCCTGAGGCATCCATTGTTATGTGGGATCTGACCTTCAATTTATTCTCCTTCTTTGTCCCTATCTATGCTCTAGCCAAGATGGCTTCTAGTCTCTCTTTTGGATCCATAAGGGTGGGGGTCTTTTCCTAAAATTTCTTTTCTAGCCACTCAGGCATCTGAGATCTTTGTTTTGGTGATTCACAATCACCTTCCCCCCTATGGGTATTTTGGATTTCCATTTCTTGGTGACTCAAAGCCTCTTGTTTTGTCGTTTCTTCCTCTTCTTCATCTGAATCTTGAATGAATATAGCTTCTTCCTTCATAGATTTAGTGGTGGCTACATTTTCTTTGGGGCTATCTTCCCCTTCAGATATTTTCTCCTCTTCTTCCTCTCATCCATGTTTTTCAAGATGCTTCGTCTTTGGGCTTCTCCATCTTTTAGCCACTTGTTCAGGCTTATCTTCTTCTTTCTTTTCTTCTTCTTTTTCTTCTTCTTCTCTTGAAGGAGGCATTTCCTCATCATGATAAGGGATTTTTTCTTGTTCCTCGGTTGGAGGTTTTGTGTTTACCTCCACTTCTTCATTTGTTTCTTTCTTATCTTTAGAGGATTGCTTCTCGACTTCCTCCCCAACATATTGAGTTGTTGGGCCAACTCTTCCTCGAGTTCTTGGTCATAGGTTCCACAATGTACTTAGCACTTGGATCCTCAATATATTCTTCAAAGGATTGTGTTTCCTCTTCCTCATGAACTGCCTCATCAATGACCAAGTGCTAGTGCTCTAGGTGCTTGTGGTTTTCATCAACTTCCTCCTTTATTTCCTTAGCAGTCTCCCTTTCTTGCCTTTCCAACTCCTCAGAAATCTGCATTGTTTCCTCCATTTTTGGTGGTTCAGTTGGAGGAGGAACAGGGAGGCCAACAACAACTTGGGATAGGGTAGCCTATACTGCAAGATTCATTAATACTCCAAAAAATTATATTGGTATGTTCTACATGTTCCAAGAAAAGGATTTTGGGAGTGATAGGGTGGGAATTGTTGTTGATGGAGACATGGAGGTGGAAGAGAGCAGAGAAGTGGTAGCAGAGGAAGAATCTATCACCATAATTGGTGCAGTAGGCGAGGTGGAAGCAAGGTGAACTGAAATGTCCATTGTGGGCGAAGAAGGAGCAAGCATTACTTGAGATGTCAGTGGAGGGGTGATAGCAGTGGCAACAGTAGTGGCAGCAAGGGCAGAGGTGGCAGGTGGAGACTTTGGTTATTCATCCTCTTCTTCTTCTCCCTCGTGGAGTGGGTCTTCCTGAATGGTGGGAATCTTTGTGAAACCACCTAATTTCTTGGCCTTCTTAGAAGGCTCACCTTCTGATGCCTTTCTGGAATAATCCTTGTGCTTGGGTTAGCGTTTAGCCACCTCTTTTCTCTTCTTTGACCTGGTAGTAGGAGGAAACTTTGAAGTTTTCCCAAATGGGGCAGCAGGGGTTCCACTATCATTCTCACTCTCAGGCTCATCCTCGAGCTCGACATAGGTCAAAGTTACACCTTGGTGTTTCAGTTGAGCAACCTGTTTATCAATCCATCACTTTTTTCTTGCCTCTATTGGCTTTGTCAAAAAATCAAGGTCATTGACCTCTTCCTCATCCCAGTCAATCAAGGGTAGGGGCAGGTTGGAAATGACATCATATCATGGATCTATCACCATATTTTCATCCTCTACAACTTGATCCAATACCAGAAAAAAATTGACTGTCTTGACAAAGTATGTCATCACACGCATGTAGTGTCTCATGTGCACTTCTTTATCATCTTTGCAGTTTCCCATAAGTCTTCAACATTGTGTAGGTGGGCATATTATTTTCCAACCATCTTTTTCAGTTGCCATACAGATCCATCTGTGGCCTGGCAGTGTGGAGCTCCAGGTTGTATTCATTTATCTCTTTTTCAAAATATTTCACACATTGGGATGTGGGGATTGCATACATTCCCTGGCCAAAGGTAAGAGGATATGGAATTCTCATCCTATGTTTGTCACCAACAATGTGTGAGCATGTTGCAACTTCCTGGAGAGTTTGAGCAATACCAACCATTCATTTGGGTACAGAGGCAGCTTATATGGCCTCTTAGAGAAGCCCTCAGTTCTGATGTAAGTAAATTTAGGAAATTGGATTAAGAGAAATCAAAACCGACAGATGAATGCATTTGCAATATTAGTGACTCTCCTTTTGAAGTCACCTCCAAGTAATCTGATGATGTGCTTGATGAAGGCGTCATTCACTCTGTAGTAATCCTTCTTGAAATTTTTGTACTGGAGTTGTAGGTACCTATCATATACCTTCAATTCCCTCCCCATAGTCTGGCTTGGTGCCACAAATAGACCTCTATATTGAATGCAATCCACCAGCAGATAAACCAAGTATGATGTCATGTAGAACTGGGAAGTTTTCTTTACAGCCACAAATTGCTCATGCAAATAGTTGCTAATCATTCTCGCCCAATAGAATTTATTCTTTCCTCTAATGATTTCTTCTATAAAATAAAGCATCCATTCCTCGAAATATGTCACAGTTGGGAGGCCCATAACCCTGCTTAACAAGGTTACCAAATTTTGGTAATCCTCATGGAAATCACTTCTGAAAATCACTTGAGGCACATTATTCATGCTACCCCTCTTTTCCTTTAGCTAGAATTGATTAATTAGTTTCTTGCATTTTAGGGGGTCAACTTTCCATGTGCTTTCAGCATATTCCTTTGATGTCTCCTCCATCTCATCAAAGGTGGGGATGTGGAAAGTTTGTCCTATAGAATTGGAGGATAACTCAACCAATATGTTGCCATCTCAATCCACAATTCTCTTGGTCATTTCTTGATATGCCTCTCGGTAGGCCATTACCAATTCAACAGCCACGAGGGCGAGCAAGAAACCAGTTGCCTTGGCCAATCCACTTTTTCTAATTTTCCTTGCATTTTTTGTGACAGGGTTGGCAATGACTCGCTGCCTAAATTCATCAATGTCTATATGTCCTAGGTTAGTGTCTAAGACTGTATCCCATTCTATGGTCACTTTGGTACTGATTTCTACCCCCTAAAATTTGCACTTCATTTGATCTTTATCCTCTTTTCCCCTTGGAGCTTTGGTAGCTTTCTTGCCCTTTTCCTTCTCTACGAATGCTCCTAAAGGTCCTGCAGTTGATTCCATATATCTTGCAAGCAAAGGAGCAATAAGTATATTCAAGTTCAAAACAGGGGAACATTAGCGAAATCTTGCAAAATCTACGTTAGATCAAGTAATTTATCATTCAAGGATCTTAACATTTCTTTCAAATCAACATTAACCTTTTGCTGGAGGGAGATATGGCAATTCAGGCCTAGGGGTGTGGACTTCCCTAGGCTGGCAGTCATTTCGAAGGAAACTACAAACAGACGGCAAAAAGGGTGTAGCGGCCCGCACTGATCTACCCGCATTAATATTTTTGTCACGAGGTGGGGTCCACCAAGGTATTACATCATTTAGAAATGTATGCTTGATCATTTGAAACTATAACTTGGTCATTTAAGCACATAGAAGTGAGGTTTGTGGGTGCAGGAGGCTTCTCAGCTATTTTGGGCTCTACCATTTGAAATGGCACTGGTGGGGTGGTATCCCATAGGCGACATCCTGCAATGCAAAGCCCGTGGCCAGGGAGGACAACATCTTCTCACTTTTGGAGTTCAATTCATTAAACAAGTGCAAGTGAGGAGCCATAGAAGGACAGTAGGTTTCGACCATTTCAAGCAATAGAGACAGGATGGTAGTCCATAGGAGGCAGCCTGTAGCATTGGGTCTGCAAGGATCCTCAGCATAGATTTTTTTTTTCATAATCAAAAAAATGGAAGCAGGGAATGCGAGGTCCGCAAGGCAGATAGCGGGATTTACTTGGTTGTCTAAAAATGTGACGTCAAGAAGGAGGCCCATGAGTAACCACCCGCATCAAATTTTTCTTTACTTTGTGGCTTTTAATTCATTGGGGCAGAAAAGCAAGCATCAAGGCCTGCGGAGTGGAAATTCGGAGGTCATTGGTTATTTTGAAACGGCGGTCGAGGGGAAGTGACAACTCGCATTAGCCGGTCTACACTCGGTAAATTAATTGTTTCATTTTCTAGCTCAAATAGAGGTAGTGAGTGCAGGGTTTGCTAGGCAGATGGATGGTCTATTGAGACCGCTTTGAATAATGAACAAACAGCGGAGGCCCGTGGATGGAAGTCTACAATGGGAAACCCACAAAAGAGTCAACACTTAGTTGTTTTGGGCCCGGAGGGTTAGACAAAGGTCATCGGCACGGGATCTGCCTAGCGGGTGGAACCCAAGGCTTTGTCACTTTATAATAGTCATGTGAACGGTGGCAAGGGATCAGCAGAAACCCGCATTAGATGGTCCACCGAGAGAGTTATGTGTGCAGTTCAATCGGCAGACATGGATTGTGTAGGACCCACAAGGCAGGTGGTCGAGACCGATCAACTGTTTTGGAACTGCGCAATAGGAGGGGAAATCTGGGTGCAGAAGCCCACATTCACGAACCCATGAGGATGAAAGATCTCAGTTTAATCTCTCTTTTTTTTAAGTCGAAGAATGATGGCTGAGAGGGAGGACCCTCCTACATATGCGGGCCTGAAGGGGACGAAGGCTGCTATTTAAAGTTTGTCTTTGTATGGTTTAGCAGCGACGGCGGAGGATTTGTAGGCCACGAGGACCTAATGGCCCTAGTTTAAGAACGTCCATGGGAGGTGAAAGTTTCTCATGTGCCTAATAAGTAGATTTCAAAATATTTTATATGTTTTAAAACATGGGTTATGTTCGTTGTGATGTCTTCTAACTAGTTTTGAGCTTTCTTTCATCAGAATTTAACAACTTTTGCAAAAATCGAAGAAAACTCATAACATAGAGGGTGCTGAAAAGCTAACCTAGAAAATCTAACGAAGTATGTGAAGAGACTACAAATGATGATGCTTTGAATGGCGGTGGGATCCTACAAGCACAGAGGCGGCGATGGCTAGAAGCTCTGACAAGTTTCTGAAAGTCTGTCAGTGAAAATGACCTATTGAAATTGCCTATTTATAGAATTTCATGCATTAAATGCCTGCTATAAATGCAGGTATGGAAGTCACTAGAGCTGGTGGGTGCACATTTCAAAAGAGATGGAGGTGGGAATGGCGAGGTCCACAGGGCAGATGACATTCAAAGGTTAGTTGTTTGGCGGGTCAGCACCGAAAACAGTGATGGAGGCTGTGGATCTCGCAAGGCGGGAGGACATGTTGAGTTGGCCATTTGGAACAATGAAGACACTACAGAGTTCTACATAAGATGACCCACAAGGGCGGACCCGCATAGTGTGAAGGACAAAAATTTGAAGGTTAGAAGGAAAACTTCCAACGAAACCCCGCCAAGCCCAAAGACTTGAAAATTTTGAGGGTGATGAAACTTGGTCAACCTAAGATGACAAATCTAGGATTCCTTGACCACTTAAGACTTAAAATAGGGGGCACACAAAATGAGGAAAAGGTGAAAGTGACCTAACAAAGTGAAAAGAGAGGGTCCCCATTCTGAATGGGGCATGTGTGTTATAGCCACAGATACACTCATGCCGGATTTCATGGATTTTGTTGCTCGGGCCTTCGCTCAATCTGAGCAAGTGATAAAGAATATGCCCAAGTGTGATAAAAATTGGGATGTGATTACTAGATGTTCCAGGAAATTGAGCTTCCAAGTGCTCCAATCTGATATAATGGAGTGGAACATGCTCTAGGAATTGATCGCCAAGTTTGTAGAATATGCTACTATGAAGAGGCATGAAGGAAATTCAGTTATTGATGATGAATTTCTCATAGTATAGCTGCAATAAAGAGAAATTAGCTAAAAGAAAAAGTGTTGCAATGTTGGCCACTAGAAGACAAAAGTGTATTTTATATGCAAAATATTTGGGGGTAGGTGAAACCCTAATTTGTAGTAAATCCTAGCCATTGATTTTGCTTTTTGGACACTATAAATAGCGGGTCTCCTCTCATTTTCAAGAGAGAGTTGAGTTGTTGTAAAGACATGTTGGAATTTTAATAGAAATTCATTGATTTTAGTGGATTCTTGAGTTCCATTTCATGTTTTATGATTTTAATCCTCATAGTTAGTGAATTTGAGTAGATTTACTTTGTTGTATGTGTTTAATATGCTTTAGTAGATTAATTAGTGATCATCATTGATGCTGGAAATTTTCTTGTGTTGATGCCCTTCCTTGTTCATATTTTTTGTTGTTTATTGATGATAAATAGTAGTGTAAAGCTAGTTTGAACATTAGTTGAATGTTGCACTTAAATTCTACCTTTTTATTCATGCTTTATGGTGGATGAATGGTTGAACATTTGCAAACCTTAGAAGATTGCACTAGTTTCATGAGATTGTGAGCTAATTTGGTTAAGTGGAACTTAGTTTCAGGAAGGTTGTCCACTGTAGCATCCTCCATTGTCACTGTTCATTGGTAGTTTTAGGTCTAGGAACTTCTTCCCTTCCCTACCCTTTTGACTTTTCTTTTAAATAGTGACTTAGACAAAGTTCATTGCACATTGTAAATCCAAATCTAATAATAAGAAATGGAGTCTTAGACTGTTGTCTTGAACTTGCAGCAATAGCAAAACATTTCAGAAATTTTATAAACTCCATTAAATGAACCAGTTCCCCTCTGACTTAACTTATGTAAGGCTGCCCTGTGATTACCAGCAAGATCACATGAAACCACTAAGACATTCCAAGCATGTTATGACCTAACACCCTAGAGACCTTGGGATAATTTCCTACAACTTGTTTGTAGAAGATTGCCTTTCAAGAGAGGTAATGCACTTATGCATTGCCTGTGTTAAGAAGTGCTAAAACACCCATCAACAAAACTGGTGCTAGAAGGAGGGCCCCTTTAGTTAAGTTGGATCGAATCTATTTGTTATCCCCTTAAAGGTTTCATAGAATTTTAAGATCTACTCGAAACAAAGGGGAGTTCCAAGAGCTAAAGCCCCCTACCAAGGCTAAGAGAGCCAAAAGAGGGGAAGCCACTTCATCTTCCTCATCCGACCCATCCACTTTACTTCCATCTTCACCTATCTCCTCCTCCCATCTTCCCCACACTCATCCTTCCTCATTCATTTCCACCTCCTCCACTCAGCCATCTCAAACTACCTTCCAACCTCTCGCTTCCCAAGGCTAGGGTGCTGCCCCTACCCATGCCCTCCAAGTCCAAGGTGCAGTACCAACTGCTACTACTCCTATGCAACCTCAAGTTCCAATCCGACAACAAATACCACCCCCACCTCCCCTCATGGCTTGGCTGGTAAATATTCCCTCTCCACTGTCCTTCAATGATTACCATGCATGCCAAAGAATCCATAAACCTTTTGCACGAAGTTTCATCCATGAGATCCATAGAGGATAATAGAAGAACACATAAAAATATCCCAAACACCATTGAAGGATATGCAGATTGATCGTGAGGATGTGGCATGCAGACTTTTCCCTTATTCTTTAGGATAGGTAGCTTTTTATAGGTACATGAACTTTCCAACATGATCTATTACCACTTGGGACCTTCTAAATAATGCCTTCTTGAGGAAATACAAGATCCTAATCAGCCCCTCAAAATTATATCAGCAATTCATGTTTGTTCATAGAGAGGTCAACAAACCAATCAGCTCATTCAATGATCAGTTTCATTAGGCATACATGAAATTACAAACTCCATATGTGCTTAATGATGTTGTGGCCCTATCGATCTACTATGTTTCCTTGGACAACCTCATTGCAGCATTAGTGAAATGAATGAACCCACCGCCCGCCTAGTTGGTGGATGCTTATGCTAAGACAGTCATAGCCAGCACTGACTTGGGGCAAAACATTTCTGGTCCACTACCTTCCTTGGAATAGGTCACTCATCCCATGTAGATCCAAGGGCTCACTCAAGCTCTACAACATCGAACGCCTCTTATGAACCAAGTTCCACAATTGCCCATAGTTCCTCATCCAGGACAGCCATTGAATGAAGCACCTCTCATGCCTCACTACTTGAAGCCTCAACAATAGCAGGTCTATTCATAGCAACCCCAAGTACCTACATACTTCAAGGGACCTGAATCTCGCAAGCGCAACAAAATCAACTAATGGTACAACCAATCTTCCTTTAGAACCAAGCATCGCAGTCAAGCAATATAAAGAAGGATCGGTTGGATGAGCTAACAAAAATGATTAGAAAAATGTCCACGGAGATGACACACTTGAGGACTTAGATTAATTAGCTGCAATCTTCCCAATGCAGTATCTAGGCCAACCTCAATCAGGACAATAGGGATAACCATGAAGTGGGTACTCCATCTAGGTAGAACTACGAACAAGGGAAGAATTCCAACCTGAACTTTGAAATGAGACCTTCCCAAAGGAAAAATAAAACATGGAATACAAGGCCCCGCAATGGAGGCATTCCCACCCCTCTTGATTAGCTTGCCAATACGGAGAAGACAACTAGTGGAGTGTATCTTGTCAAGGAAACATTGTCTGGTCGGATCCATAAAACAAATAGTCATTCTGAATTGAATTGCCTTGAGTTCCTCATGGCTACAAAGATCTTTCAAGTAGAGGTTCAAAATGCTATGGACAATGTTGGTTCTAAGATCTAGTCCCATCTGAGCCTTATGACTCTTCCATACTTGTGGTCAATTAGGCCTCGTGATGAGCCTAATTTTTGGTCCAATTTTGGGTAGAATCTATAGTTTATTTGTTGGTAGATGTCATGGACTTTGATGTTAAATATTGGTATTTTCATAATGTTTCCCTCAAACCATAGACATTGGACTTAAATCCTATCTTTACAAATTTTAATGACATTTGGCATATTTTGTGGATTATCTATATTGATTTTGCATGTGGTTAATAAATGTTCCTTAAGGTGGTTATAGATGTGTAGTTATTATGCATACTGACATTTCAATGTAGATTTAATATGTTAAGTTGAGGAAGACGTTGCCAACTGGGCATGCACCATAACTTCTAGCAAAGGAATTGCTCCAAATCAAAGGAGACTGACAACAAAAGATTCTTCATGCAACTAAACGTAACCGTCTTATAGTGGACTTTAATTATTGAACATGCATGGGCATTATTGTTGTGTTGAATCTACATTTGGACCTGCATGTGCGACCAGATTCCATGCACGCATAACCACCATCACTCCATTTTCCCTGTTTTCCCTAAATGGCATCCTCCCAGTCATGGAGTTGACTACCTTGT
This sequence comes from Sequoia sempervirens, assembly GCA_007258455.2. Classification (NCBI taxonomy): domain Eukaryota; kingdom Viridiplantae; phylum Streptophyta; class Pinopsida; order Cupressales; family Cupressaceae; genus Sequoia; species Sequoia sempervirens. The sequence continues at coordinate 74,402,515 of VDFB02075321.1, forward strand.
TTAGTTGTTAGTATAAATAATGATCTGATGTGCCTTCTTTAGGAGGTTTCATGATTTGATATTGTACTTGCACTCTCCATTTTTTAGTAATACAGATACATACTCTTTTGTACTCATGATTTACAGTGAATAAAAGAAATTTTTGAGTTCAAGCATCTAAGTTCTCATTAGTTTTAGAGGATACTTATCCAAGGGGGGCCACTTGGTGAAAAATTTGTCTTAGTTTTGCATTAGTTTAGTATTACTTACTATTTAGTACTTAGTTAGAAATCTGGCACCGACTATTCCTGCAGCCACTAGAATTCCATTCTATGACTGTTCCTACAACCAAAGCAAACAGAGTAGTTTCATGTTTGTTACTCAAATTTTCATTCTTGTTATGCATTTCAGCTTAGCATAGTCATTGGTTGATGTTCAACATTTGTCTCATTCCTTTCCAAGCAATTTACTTTCAGTATTGTGTGTTCCTTAGCTGTAGAATGAAATGGCTACTTTGAGTTCCTAGTGCACATATTGTGCTGACCCATTTCAAGTTCACGTCCCTGGGTTGACAAGTTAAATGCACCTTCATGATGATTGAAATAGCTATTCAGATTAGATGTCCAATCTCTGAATCATGGCTGTAAAGGCAAAGTTATTAAAATCATTGTAGGAGGCCAACATTTTTGGTGCCATTATTGGGGATGGTGTGAACCTAGGGAGTCTTTTGGAGTCATTGGTAGTTTTTCTTGTTGTAGTGTTTTTGGAAGCTGTTCTTAGTATATCCTCATTTAGGAAGTAATGACCCCCTTACTCTTTTCCAATTCTTTATGTGAGCTTATTGATATTGAGTGATACCACATGCATAGAGGAAGGAGAAGGGATGCTTATGGGAGATTTCTTCCTAACAATCCTAATCCATTCCAGCTAGTTGAATATCAGAATCTACCAAAAGAATAATAAGAAGAAGAAAATCCACACCCCTTTGTTGATGCATATCCTGATCTAACTAGCTCTGAAGTCTCCTTTAAAGATCAAAACTAGTTTGAGAACCCCTTTGCTTTGGAACGACATCAAGTAGGCATGGATGATGCAAATAGGAATAGACCTAACCAACCAGCTTTTCCTTTCCCCATAGCCCATCAGAATGAAGTTGACAACATCAAGAACATTCCTGCCTCAACACTCCCCAAGTTTTATGGACTTGTAACAGAAGATCCTGATACCTTTTTATTTGAGTTTGACATAATTTGTAGGAGTTATGATTATACTACTGATGCCCATAGGCTTAAGCTATTTCCTACCACTCTGAAAGAGGTTGCATTAAGATGGTTCATGAGCCTAGGTAGAGATACTGTGGAAACTTGGCAAGACGTGAACACAAAATTCCTTGAGAAATATAAGGAATATTGAAGGGGTAGTGACATGAGAGGAGGTGACATTTTTAGGATGCAACAAAAGGAAGATGAGAGCCTAGAAGATTACATTGCAAGTTTTTTGCTTTTCCTACAAAAATCTCCACACCATACACTTAATGAAGACTCACAAAAGTTGCTTTTCCTAAGAGGAATCAATGATAGGTGCACTGATGCCTTGGACCTCATGGGAGGAGGAGATACCTCCCAAGTTCCTTAGGAGGATATTAAGAAAATATGTCAGAACTACTCTAGGGCAACTTCAAAGAAAGGGAGAGCTTACCAATCTTCCATGGGTAAGTCAACTATCGATGGAGTTTCAAGAATGGAGATTACTCATTTGCTGGGAGACTTCAAACAAGACATTATCAATAATCTAGCTACTCAGCTAGATACATTTCAGGCCAAGAAGAAGCAAGAGGAGGTAGAGACAATGTTGACAAAGTATTGCCCCCACTCCAGACAAAAGAAGAAGGATTGCAGATGCAAGATGGTAGCTAACCTTGAAAGCAAGCAAATTCCACCTGAGTTCAAGTCAATCTAGATTGAAGAAGATCAAGTATACTATGTTGCACAAAGGAAGCCTTAGGCTCCAAGGCAAGGTATGCCACCAAATCCACTATCATATGTTGGGCCATTTTTTAACTCGTATTCATCTGATAACCAATGGTAGCCCCCATATCCACCCAGTTATGGAGGATATCCACCATAGCCTTGGAGTAACCCTCCAAATGCTTGGCCTAGCCATCAGAATTCTCCACCCCAGTGGCAGCAACCTCAGGGGAATTGGCACCAATTTCAAGGGCATTGGTAGCCACCACCAAGAAATTGGAAGCAAACAAATCAATGGAAAGGAGGACAACAATGGCCTACCCAGACAACCAGTTGCATGCAGCCACCTTCTCAGCCCCAGCATCCTATTATAATGCCTCCACCTACTAATCCAAGCTCAAATGCACCTAAACCTACTTAGCTACTAGCTCAGCCCACACCCAATCCAAATAACAAACCACAGCAATAGCCTGCATACTCTACTGATTCAAATCAATTCCTTGCATATGTTGTGAGTGTAAGTGATATCCACTTGCATTCAAGAACTACTCTACCAGCCCCTTCCAAGCCCATTATGGTTGAACTTCTTGTGGAAGAGGAGGAAGAGCCTCTGAATGATCCCATTCAGCTAAGCGTACCTAAAAATCTTGAATCGTTCCAAGTCAAGCAGACTGAACAAGAACCACCATTTCCTCAGAGATTGGAAGTTGCCAAGAAGAAGGAAGAAAAAGATGATACAACTTTTGATATCTTGGACTAGCTAAAGTATATATGTGTCCAGATACCTCTATTTTAGGCCATAAAGGATGTTCCAATCTATGGAAAAGCAATCAAGAAAGCATGTCTCAAGAAGCCAGGTAGGAAAAAGAGAGACCCAACTACAGTTCATGTGGTGAGAAAGCTAGCTGACATCATGCTAGGAAAAGTGACTATCCCCAAGTATAATGACCTAGGCAGTCTTGTGCTAGCAGTTGTCATAAACAAGGTCCAAGTAAAGAATGCTCTGATTGATTTAAGGGAAACAATAAATGTAATGCCAAGGACATCCTGCAGCAACTAAACATTACAAGCATGAGATCTACTCCTACTATCCTAAAGCTTGTTGATAGCTCTAATGTTAAGCCTGATGGTGTAGTGGAGGATCTTGTGGTATTTCTAGACTCCTGGAATACCCAATAGACTTTATGATTCTTTCTCCTAAAGCTACACTAGGCAGGTATCCCATTATTCTTGGAAGGCCATGGTTAGCAACTGCAGATGCCTAAATTGGATGTTGGTCAGGTGACATGACCATTTCAGATGGGAGGAGCACTAAAAAAAAATTCTTTATCCACCTACTCATCCATCTCATGATGAAGATAATCCCGTATGGCCACAAGTTGGTGAAGAGGCCAAGGAAGTTAATTTTCTGGCGCAACTTATGATGCTAGGTAGAAGCTCTTTCATGCAACTCCAAGATGAGGATGAAGTATTGGCTAACATAATTCAGAACCATTGTGAAGTGGAGGAAGCATTATCTTCTCATTTTGCTACTCCAGTCAAGACACTTTTTCCTACTCTTCCTGCAGCCACTGTTCCTATAGACATTCTTCCTGCAACCACTCTTCCTGCAACCATTGTTCCTACAGACATAATTCCTATAGCAATAGGTATGTCCCATACATTTCTTCCATATGAACTAAAGGTACCATTTGTTAATGAAACAACCATGATAGAGTTAACTACACAAGTACATGTGTCGGAAGGAAAATATTTGAATGTTAATAGTAAATTAAATGAGGAACAACAATTGTTATTGGCGAACCTATTAAGGACCCATCCGCATGCATTTGCATGGGATTATCATGATATGAAGGGATTGGATCCTAAAATTCATACACATAGAATTTACATCAGAGATGATTTCACTCCAATAAGACAGCCACAAAGAAGAATTAACCATGCACTAAGAGAAATTGTGAAAGGAGAACTATAGAAATTACTAGATGTGGGATTTATCTACCCCATTTCAGATAGTTAGTGGGTGTCTCCATTAGTGATTGTTCCCAAGAAAGGAGGGAAATGGTGATTTTGTGTTGATTATAGGGAACTTAATGCTACCACCAAGAAGGATCACTTTCCTTTACCCTTCATTGATCAAGTTTTGGACACACTTGCAGGAAAGCAATACTTTTCTTTTCTAGATGGATTCAATGGCTACAACCAGATCCAAATTACACCAAAATACTAGGAGAAGACCACATTTACGTATCCATGGGGGACCTATGCCTATTCAATACTCCCATTTGGCTTATGCAATGCAACTACAACTTTTCAAAGGGCAGTTATTGGCATATTTTATGATGATGCAAGAGGGTGTAGTTCTTGGCCACTACATCTCCCACGAGGGAATTCAAGTAGATTATGCAAAGATTGAGGTAATCACAAATCTTCCCACACCTACAATACAGAAGGATGTTAGGATTTTCTTGGGTCATGCAGGCTATTATAGGTGTTTTATCAAGGATTTCAGCAAGGTTGCAGCCCCATTGTATACTCTTCTCACTAAATATGTTGAATTTCAGTGGACTAAAGCTTGTGACAAGGCATTTTCTGACTTGAAGGCAGTTTTGACTCATGCTCATGTACTCAAAGGGCCTAATTGGGAGCTTCCTTTCCACATCCATACTGATGCATCATATTATTTCATAGAAGCAGTCTTAGGACAAAAAGAAGGAGCTGTTGAAAATGCTATTTACTTTTTCAGCAAAAATTTATAAGGAGTTGAATTCAATTATACAATGACAAAAAAAATGTTGGCAGTAATCTATGCATTGAACAAATTCAGACATTACATAACAAGCTACCAAATCTTTGTGCATACTGATCATGCAGCCATTATATATCTCTTGAATAAACCTTTGATCATAGGTGGATTGGCAAGATGGTTATTGTTGATGCGGGAGTTTGATATAACCATTGTGGATAAGCTAGGGAAAGCCAATGTTGTTGTAGATTTTCTTTCAAGGCTAACTGCATCAGAAGACAATCAACCCATAGATGACTCTTTTCCTAATGAGAATCTATTCTCCCTCAGTGTATAAACACCCTGGTATGCTGACATAGCCAATTACTTGGTCACAAGTAGAGTTCTTTCTCACTTCTCTCCAAAAGAGAAAAGGGCACTCATTAAAAAAAAATTCCTTTCTCTTGGATTGATGGATGTTTTTTTTATATTAGACCAGACCATGTTATGAGGAGATGTGTGTGAGAGGATGAGACATATGAAATTTTGTATGTATGTCATAATGAACCATGTGGATGACACTTTGCAACCAAGAGGACAGCAATGAAGGTTTTAAACATAGGATATTACTGGCCAACACTCCACAAGGATGTAGGAAGGTGTACCAGAAAATGTGATAGATGTCAAAGAATGGGCAGACCAACCAGATCTGATGAGATGCCATTATGTCCTCAGGTAGTAATCACTCCCTTTGACAAATGGGGATTGGATTTTGTGGGACCCATTGACCCTCCATCAAATGGTAAGTCTTATATATTGGTATGCACTAATTATGTGAAAAAATGGGTAGAAGTTAAGGCCATGAAGCATGCAAGAGATAACAAGGTTGTAGAATTTCTTTATGAGGAGATTCTCACAAGATATGGAGTCCCAAGAGAAATAGTGATTGATCAAGGGGCACAATTCACATCAACCCTTGTTGTAGCACTATTTAATGAGTACAACATAAGGCACAGGAAGTCCACTCCTTATCACCCCTAGGCTAATGGCCAAGTTGAGGTGACCAATAGAGAAATTGAAGCCATTATGACCAAAACAATAGCTATTCATAGAAAGGATTGGACAAATAGATTACCAGAAGTTGTTTGGGCCTATAGGACAACCTGGAAAACAACTACAAGCTTCACCCCATTAAAGTTGTTGTATGGAAAGACAGTTATGATGCCCATTGAATTTGAATATAAGACTCTACAAACTATAGTAGATTTGGGGATGGATATTTCTTAGGCACAGAGAGAAAGAATCATGCAGCTAAATGCTTTGGATGAGCTAAGAAGAGTAGCTCTACAGCATACAGAAGTAGTGCAGAATTAGAGAATCAAGTGGCATGACAATTTTATCAAGGATAAGGCATTCCAACTAGGAGATTGGGCCCTGCTCTATGACTCAAGATACCAAGACAATGCAGAAAAATTTCAGACAAGGTGGCTAGGACCATATGAAGTTGTTGAGGTCTTTCCTAATGGAGTTGTTCAACTTACTACCATTGACCCTATCAGGTTTAAATTACTTGTCAATGGTCATCGCCTCAAATTATATCACAAGCAAACTTCCAAAGAAGAGTTCCTACAGCAATTCACCTAGCATTCAGCACCTAAGCTTCCTGCAGCCGAAGGAAGTGGACCTAGTGTCCCTCCTTCTAGCTAATTAAGGTACGTACTTCTCATAATAAATACTTTCACTTATGTGGAAGTCCATTTCTTCATCCATTCACCCATCCACCCATCCATCACCACCTTTCTCTCTCTTCCATCACTTCATTCCACCTCACCTCATTCCACTTCATTTTTATTAAATGCTCAATTTATTCTCCAAAAAGGTGAGTGGTACTTTCTCCACAATCTTTACAACAAATCTTCCACACATTCAGGTATGTGTGCATTAATTGCTATCTTTAATCATCTTTTAAGTGTGTTCATTTAATCATTGTATGTTAGTATAGACGTTCACATAAAATTCCATTATTCCCTGTCAAATCACCACTCCCATCTCACATGTGTGGACACATGTCCAAATTTAGGTTGGAGGTAGGGGAAAGAAAAAGATGTGAATACATTGCCCATGTGTCAATTTATGCTAAGCTATGTCAGAAAATTTAAAATGAGCTAATTTGAAATTTGAGTGAGAGGACGGCTTGCATGTGTGAAGTGACAATAACTATAGCCGCCATTTCTTCCCAACATAATTCTCCTTTATTACTCTTTTTCTTGCCATTATTGACCCTGTCGTAATCTTGAGTTGAAGAGCCACAGTCGTAAAACAAAAGAAAGGAAATTCAGTCGATATTGGAACTGGAAATTTAGCAGGTACTGCAGGAAGGTGCACTTGATTTTCAAATGGGAATTGTAGGAAAAAAGTTGCAGAGCATTTGTTTGATTGCAGACAATGGGAGGTGGGTTAATTCAAAATGAACCCATGGTGCATGATATTTATTGCAGGATGCACAATTCCTAGTTGAATTTAGAAACTATGGATGGTTAGATTACTTCTTGAAGCTAGATGGCTTTGATGAAAGCATTGCCCTTGAATTCGCCCAGACATTTTCTGAAGGAAAAGCCACATTAAAAGGATTGGAAGTTGTGGCAACAAAGGAAATAATTGCAAAGGTCACAGGGTTACCGACTGATGGTGAAAATTACCGTGCCTCTAGAGACACCAAATCAACTAGGGCCAAATTTATAGAGCTAAACGACCCCCCATTGAGCATAGATAAATAGGGTGCAAAGAGAATGTCTCTACCCGAGCCATGAAAGCAAATAGTCATTTATGTTATCAAATACATCACTTGTGAGGGTCGCCAGTCAAATTTTCATTCTATGCACTTCAAGCTTTTGAATCACATGAGGCACAGAAGGAGGATGAATGTGCCTCACGTACTGTACAATCTTCTCTCAATCATGGTAGCCAAAACCCAAAAAATTAGGGATAATTCTATTTCCCACCATTCTTTGATTAAATTGCTAGTTGAAAAGTCTATGCATGATGTATTTGGAATGACCTGGGAAGAATTTATAAATGTTGATCAAATTAGACTTGAGCACTTGCAACCTAGGGCTTTGCCTCAACCCCATAGGTCTAGTATAAGATTGAGCACGGCTGAAGCTACTCTTGATGCTTCAACCTCTGGTGTTGGCTCTAGTGTGAATCCTCCTGCAGTAGAAGAAACCATAGAAATTAGTTCTTTTGGAATAGAGCACTCAGAAAAAGAAAGCTCTTCCTTAGATTATGATGATGACATTCCACTTGAAACCCTGATGAAAACTAGGGCACAATAGAGAGAAGTAGAAATGAGAAAATGGAAGGATAAAACACAGTATGTAGAAAGAAAGGTGCTAAGTTCTAAGAAGAGGAAGGTTAACACTGTTCATCCTACAGCCAAAGAAAAATGTGAGAGACCTCCTAGGAAATCAAGACCAGTTGGGTCTATGATTGGTATGCCTCCACAAGAAATCCCTAAACCTAGTGAGAGCTCACATGAGGACCCTAAAGCTCCAATGGGGTAGGAGAATGTCAAAGAAGAAGACATGTTTAGGAGAGAAGGGAATATAACACTAGCTGATCTTGCTAACATTGTAGAGGAGTTGGAGGAAAATCAGGATTTCCTGTAGCATGAGCAAGAAGTTCTACAGCAAGAAGTCCTGCAACAACAACCAGAACCAAAGTAGGAGTTCCTACAGCCACAGTAAGAACAAGAACAAGAGTCCCTACAGCAAGAAGTGGGAGAAGAAACAATACCCCTGCAGCCAAAGATAATTGGCAGCCTAAGTCCATGCAGGTAGTGCCATATGAGGATCCACCATAAAAAATACTGGTACGAATCCATAATCCTCTTGATTTTACATTACATACAGCAATTTTGAATTTATGGAAGGAAATGAAAAGAAGGGAGGAAGAATGGAAAAAGGAAAAACAGAAATTGAGGAAGGAAATTCAAAAGAGGGATGAAGAGATTGAAGATAAGGATGCAGAAGTTGCCACCCTAAAGAAAAGGGTGGATGATATGGTAACTTTGGCAATACATATTTTGGAATGTAGGACCCCTCCAAGGGTCTATGCTCTACTCTTGATCCTGTATGACTTTCCAGCCACCCATGCTCATGTGGCTCATGCCAAACTTTAGATTCTACCTGTATGACATCTACAGAAAAATAGAGATGGAACAAATTTGATAGATTAGGAGGATTCTATTGGGATCTTGATTCACGCACAGTAGCCACTAATGTTGGATAGCTATCAGTTGCAAATTTCAAAGCCTTGACCAAGCAGAAGAACAACCCTTCCCCTGCTAGAGGACCAACAAAATGTTAGGTTGGGGGGAGTGATGAGCCTAGTTTTTGGTCTAATTTTGGGAAGAATCTATAGTTTATTTGCTGGTAGATGTCATGGACTTTGATGTTAAATATTGGTATTTCCATAATGTTTCCCTCAAACCATAGACATTTCACTTAAATCCTATCTCTACAAGTTTTAATGACATTTGGTATATTTTGTGGATTATCTATATTGATTTTGCATGTGGTTAATGAATGTTCCTTAAGGTGGTTATAGATGTGTACTTATTATGCGTATTGGCTTTGCCATGTAGATTTAATATACTAAGTTGAGGAAGACAGCGCCAGCTGGGCATGCACCATAACGTCCAACAAAGGAATCGCTCCAAGTCAAAGGAGGCCAATGGTAGAAGATTCTTCATGCAACTGAACGTAACCACCTTGTAGTGGAATTTAATGATTAAGCATGCATGGGTGTTACTGTTGTGTTGGATCTACATTTGGACCTACATGTTTGACCAAATTTCATGCACACGTAACTGCCATCGCTCCATTTTCCTTGTTTTCCCTAAATGGCTTCCTCCCAGTCGTGGAGTTGACTACCTTGTTTAGTTGTTAGTATAAATAATGATCTGATGTGCCTTCTTCAGGAGGTTGCATGATTTGATATTGTACTTGCACTCTCTAGTTTTCAGTAATACAAATACATACTCTTTTGTACTCATGATTTGCTGTGAATAAAATAAAGTTCTGAGTTTGAGCATCTGAGTTCTCATTAGTGTTATGCCTTGCATAACCACCCCATTTTAAATTTGATTAAAATGTGACCCTCTTTTGCTTTCGCTCTTTGTGTTTTGCCCCTTTCAATTTTTGAGGTTTTGCTTTGCCTTGGCATGTGCTTAATATGTTTATCTTGCTTGCCCAAGTGTTTTCCCCAAGTCAAAATTTTGAAAATTTTATGTTTTCGGCGAAGTTCGGGTTTTCACCCTAGTTTAGGATTTTCCTGTCTGTTCGGATTTTCCAGAACTTCTTTCGAAATCCGGTTTCATGCCGCATTTTGGGTTTTTGAGCCAGTTCGGGATTTTCCCGGATTGTGTTCGGAGTCTGGTCTGACCTATTTTACACTAGTGTTTGGAGATTTCTAGCCTTCGCGGAATTCTGCCTGGGTTGGATTTTTTTGAATTTCCACCTTGCCATCGGGTTTTCGAGTTTGGTCAATTTTTGGAGCCTTGTGCCATTTTGCTTTATCGTTTGCATTCTCCTGAGTTGAGATGTCCAATCTTGTTATGCTTTAAAGCATTATGGTCTTGCTTGGAGTTTTAATTCTTGTGTGTTAGGGCATTTCATGGTTGGCCCTGTGAGTTCATGGTTAAAATCTAGGGTTTCATGCCTAGGGTGTCACCATCTTTTCTTATTATGCTTTTGATTGAGCCTAGGATTCGAAGAAGATTTGTAGGAAGCTCATGTTGAGCGATTTTCATACCCAGGGTCCTCAAATTTGTGACCTTTTGTCAATTTGAGCGAATTTTTGGTCAAGTTTAGGGTTTTCCTGCCTGACCGGATTTTCCCGTATTCTCTTCAGCTTCCCAGAAGCGTGCTCTAAGTTTGGATTTTTGCGCTCTTCATGGAATTCCAGTCTTGCCGGATTTTTCTGAATTCTCTGTTGTGCCTTGTGGAATTTAGGGAGTTGGGTAAAATTGGTAAATCTAATGATGAATGCTTGATATTCTTTTCTTATTTTGATGAATTTCAATGATATATGCATTGCTTCTCCAATCAAGTGATCTCTTGGTATACCTTATGCCTACTTCAGAATTCTCAGTTCTAGCTGGATTTTCCCAATTTCCTTCAGTTTTCCTGAAGTGCAGTGTGTTGGGTCATCCACGAAAATCTGATCGAACTAGACTTTTTTGGATTTTCTAGGAGGCACTGTGAAGCGAATAAATTTGGTAAAATTGATTATTCCAATGATGAATTATTGTGTTTCCATGCTTTAATTTGGTAAATTTTACTGTTGAATGTTGTTTATGTTCATTTTGATGATCCAGTGTTGATGCTTAATGGCTAATTAAATGGTTTTTATCATGATTTTAAGCTAACACTTTGATGAAATGTTGTCAACAATCGGATTCTCACATTGGTGTTTGATGAATGCAGGATGAGTCTAGCAAGGCAACGGGTGGAATGGCTAAGAGAGAGACTAGGACAGTACGATGGGGTAGATCTGAAGAATAACATTCATACCATTGAATGGCGAACTAAGGTTTTTCCTATGTCACTTGCGGAAAGCTTGCAAAGGACATTCTTAATTACGAAGGCCATAATGGAGTAAGGTATGGGCGATGTGGAGGAAGTAGTTAATGCAAAGCTACGTCGAAAGTCGTGCTTCCTCATTGTTTTGCTTTGCCTCTACTTCATGCGTTTTGGTCTGTTTCTTTCCTTTGGTCGGTGCCCTTGCATTTAATGCATTTTTGACTTTGTTTCAAACTCTTCTAGGGCTAACATGTTTTGTAACTGACATATTGTAAACCCTAAACTGGGCTGACGCATCTGGCGCATTTTATAAATATGGTTTTTCACCTCTTTTGTAAGGGGGTGGTGGTTAGACAAATTAGAAGTAGTTAGAAGTTAGGGTAAAAGGGTAGACAAACTCCAAAGGTAGAGTAGGAGTTAAGAATTATTTTTATTCTGAACAGTCACTGTAACAAAAGACTCGAATTGTTGCTATCATTGGGGATTCGATACAACTGAAGACATTGTGTTCTTGGTGACTTCGTTGTGTTGATCTATCTGGCATGATTCTTGTTGTTTATGTTTTATTAGAAATTTAAGAAAGGTAAAGACAAGTTAAAAGAGTTAGAAAAGGTTAGAAAGAAGCAAGTTATGGTTTTGAAGTAAGTTAGACATTTTTACAGTTCGCCGGGAAGAGGAGGTGATGTATCTTCTTGATTTTCTTAGCATAGATGGAGATAATTTGAAGACATGGGTTTTTTGTACAATGGTGATCTTGCTAGATTTCTAAATGCTACTTTATTTGTTTCATTGGCAGTAGGAGTAGCCAGACTCAAACCTACTTTATATTATGCTCTAGAATGGTATTCATTTTGGGTTAATCATTTGATTTGAAAAGCTTTCAAGGAATGAAATTTTATCTTATGTTTTGTTTAAATGATGATTTGCAATCTATGGTTAAAGTTTGCACTGTGTATGAATGAAACTTTGTATCAATTACAAGTTAATTTTATTCTACAGTTCTAATTTAGGAATTCCTTGGAAGGTAACAAGTATGATTAGTTGAATAAATCACCATTCTTTTTAGTTTAAAAACCTTAATCTATCTTTTTTTTCTATTTCCTTAAAACCACCGATTAAACTAGGTTTAGATAGATGTTTGATCTTGTAACAATCCAGAAGCTCAAAACCAGCAGGCCCCTTGAACATTACAATAGTATAGACCACTTCGTGAAACAACAACGTTGTGAACCAACATCAAAGACCTTGGGAGGTGATTAGTTTGATTACTAATTGTCTCTTTCAGGAGAGGTGAGGTACTTTTAATTTTATCTTACCTGCATGTTGTGGGTCAATTTGGCACATCAACAGGAAATTGGCGCTAGAGGGAGGGCAGAAGAGAAAACTGGATAATATTGGGTTTTTCTCACCAGAGAGGTCCCATAGAGTTCTTCGATCAACTGAAAACCCACCACCTTTGGTAGAAATCAAGACCCCAACGAGACACAAGATTCACAGGACTGGGGCAACCATTCTACCACCCTTGTCAGCTTCACTCACTCCACTAGGCTTTTCACCAATACCCAGAGGATACTCGTGAATCCACCACCAAATCCACCTCAATTGCCATTATAGTTGGTTCAGCCCATCCAACAACTGGCTCAACCTCCACCACCGCCGCCAATGGAATTTTTTGTAAATAATCCCTCTCCATTGAGGACTATTCCTGGAGGCTTTCATGATATGCCTAAGAATCCTGAGAGATTCTATCCCAAATACATTCGTGGCGAATCAAGGAGTGTTGAGGAGCACATACGAGCTTTTAAGGACGCTTGTACCAGAGCCCAGATAGCTCACTAGGATGTGGTTTGTAGGTTGTTCCCTTATTCCTTAGGGGATATGGTGTACAACTGGTACCTAAATCTTCCACAAGGTTCTATTCTGAGCTGGACAGATTTGGAGAATGCTTTCATCAATCAATTCAGAGTTTATGTGGATCCAGCCATTATGTTCCATCAATTTGCTACCATTAGGAAGGAGCCATGCAAATCACTTCCCTTGTTTAATACAAGGTTTTAATGAATGTATAGGAGATTGTAGGACCCCTATCTAGTTGCTGAGAATAGTGCCATTCAGGCATATTTTAGAGTTATAGACCCTTTTCTTGGCTTGTTCCTACAAAGGACTTATCAACCGGCAAATATTGATTCTCTATCTAAAGTTTATCATCTGGCCATCAAGCTACAACAGCAAAGTAGCTCTCAACAAGGGAGCTTGGGAGGAGGTTTTCCTCCTATGGGGTATCAGATGCCTAACCCAACCCCTTTATTCAATACTATCCCAGGGATGTCTCCTTCTCATTATGGACCTATGTCTGAGTTGCAGACTCAATCTCCTATTCCATTCTTTTCCAATGGAGCTCCTAACTTTTCTCAAAAATCATAGGCTCATCACAGTCCACATGGTCATCATAATCAAGTTGGAATACCAAATCCTGTTAGTCAGCCACCTGTTGCTAAGAGTGTTGAGAGTGAAAGGATAGTTCAACTCACAAACGAGGTGGAGACCGTAAAGAAAACTCTGTCTCAAGTCACAAATGACATGGCTCGGCTTAAACTGAACCCCTCTCAAAACCAAGGTAATTATGCTAATCAAGGTAATTACCCTAATCAGAATAATAATAATTAGGTTAATTATCAGAACAACGACAATCACAGCCAGAGGAATTATCAAGGCCAAAACTTTCCTAACCAGGGCTATCAAAATCAGAATAGAGGATATAACCAAAGGCCTAATAACAATAGACAATGGAACACAGGGCCAAATAATGGTGGGGTTTCTCACAATTATCAAGCTAATGAGGACAGGCCACATACTGCAAATGTGGCTGACCTCAATTTTATGACTAACTAGTGTGGGCTGCATGATACTGCAACTCATTCTGAAGTGAACTATCCTAAAATGGAGAAGGTTGTGAATATGGCACAAGAAGATGCCCAAACGTTCCAAGGGAATTCAAATAAAAGAGGTGGCTCAGTGAATACATCAATGGCTTATGACCTCTTTGAAGAAGAACCCTCATTCCCAAGGCAGAATGAGAATGAACGAGAAGAAGATGCGTATGATACCCAAGCCTTTCAAACAAAGGGAGGAAACTTCCTAAGAAACCAGAATAAGGGTCCGTTCACTACATTAGCACCACCTAACCACATGGTGCCTCCGAATTAGAGCACTAATAACAACCCTCCTCCACCGAAGGGTCAACCTGACTTCCCTAGCAAAGGTAATTCATCTAGTGTTTTCAAATATAATGCAAGTTATAACATAGAATTTGATATTGTCTCTGAGATGCAGAAATAGAAAGCCTCTTTATCATACTTTGACATCCTAAAATGGTGCCCTTCCCAACGAGATATAGTGTTGAAAGCTTTGGAAGAAGCTGATAAATCAAAAGGGAAAACCAAGGTGGCCCCTACTGCAGACATGAACGCAGCTTTGTTCAGGAACAAGGTAGGGACCCCACCATTTCTTTTAAGTTTGAGAATCTATGTGAAGAATCTACACAATTATCTACTAGATTTAGGGGCTTCTGGCAATGTTATGCCATTTTCTGTATGCAAGAAATTGGGATTGAATCATGTTCAAACAAACAAGAAGGTCATCCAACTAGATAAAACAAAGGTTAATGTAGTTGTAGAATTGAGAAATATACACGTGCAAGTAGGGTCTAACCCTAGGGTTCAAACCAATATGGATATTCAGGTAGCAAACATTCCTAAGACTTACGGTATGCTTTTAAGCAAAGATCTAATGAAGAGTATAGGGGGATACCTCTCCCTCGACTTTTCACATATGTGGCTACCATGGAGGGGAATACCTACATAGATTAGGATTGAGAGTGAACCTTGCCTCAAACATATCATCACTAAGTATGACTGCCCCAATGAGGTAGCTTATTTTGAAACCGAGATAGGGGTTTATAAAAGAGAGGAAATTTTGACTCTTTCGGTTCTTGATTCTAATGATTTATCAATACAAGAATTCCCTGATCCCATGATTAGTGTAAACCAGTAGGTATTGATCAGCAAACTGCAACAGGATCAGTTGGTCTTAGGGGAAGATATTGATTTGTGGAGTCTTTTACTCCCAAATTGATGCAGGGTGCACTATCAGAATCATTCAGAATTGACATGCCAACCCTGCATCACTGTCCTAAATCATGTTTTCCAAACTAAAGAAACTAGCCCAAGCCACCTTGAGACCGTTTCAAATCACTTCTCATTTGAACCCAAAAATGCAATAATGTTAACCAGGGATAATATACCTTCAGAGGAAGTCCCTCCTCAAACTGAACTTACCCCGGTCATAATACCAGACCAACATAGTTATGTTGAACAATCCCAGGGTTTGTTTGATACCCCTGCACTCACAAGTATACCAAAACCCAAGGGGTTAATCAAAGATATAGATAACTATCAGAAAAATATCCTAGGATTACACGATATATCTGAGCGGGAATTGGATATTACACTCGATGAACCTATTGAACACCCGGTCCCAATATTTGATACAAAAGATCAAGTGGCCCCACCTATGGTTCATCTTATCCAAGCACCCAAAACAAGCTCAAAGAGATAAACCCCAGCTCGTGATCAACTATGGACCCTCATGTTTGATGGATCCAAATCTAAAATAGGGTGTGGTGTTGGAATTGAGTTAACCAGCCCAGAAGGGAAAACATTTTTTGCTTCTTACAAGTTACAATTTGGATGCACTAACAATATAGCAGAATATGAAGCATTAGCTCAGGGAATGATGTTCGCACATCAGAAGAAAGTTACTACCTTGATGGTTAAAGGAGATTTAGAAGTGATTATCATGCAAGTGCACAACCAGTACACATGTCACAATAAAAGGTTGGCAGCTTATAGAAATTGGGTGTGGAACCTAATTGAAGACTTTGATGCTTTTGGAATTAGTTTAATGCCAAGAGAGGAGAATCAAATAGCTGATTCACTAGCTGTTGCTGCAAGTACCCTGGAGCCCATGCAAAGCTCCAAGCTTAATATATTCTCAGTAGAATTGATATCCACCCCAGCTATCCTTGATAATGTTAGGAACTTTCAAGTCTTCGATGATGATCGACATATCCTTGCTTTTCTAGCAAGCTCAGATGTTTTTGAAGGACAGATCATTGATGAGTCCGACAGGGATCAAGGAGACTGGAACCCCAATGACTGCGATATAGAAGGTGTCCTCAATTTAAAAAGTAATAGCATTCCCAAGGGAATGGTGGCCTTAGAAAGAATTTTTGATTCAGATCCAAGGGCTTGGGAAAAGGTATCAACTGAAGATAAGGGAGGTGAATATGAAACTGTTAACTTAGCTGACTCTGGCCCTGAAAGGAATGCTTACATAGGGAAACTCTGCCCTGAAGCAATTAGAGAAGATATATTGAGGGCATTGAGGAAAGATATTGCTGCAATAGCTTGGGGGTATGAAGATCTAAAAACATTTGATACTTCTGTGATAACTCATACTATTCCTTTGAAGCCTGAAGCTAGACCATTTCGGCAGAAACAGTGTCCTGTCAACGCCCTAATTGAACCATTGATCTTTAAGGAAGTTCATAAATTGCTTTCTACAAGAATAATCTTTCCTATACGACATTCAGCATGGGTGGCTAACTTGGTTCCAGTTCGTAAAAAGAATGGGGAGATCAGGCTATGTGTAGATTTCAGGAATCTGAATAGAGCTTCGAAAAAAGACAACTACCCACTCCCTTCTCTGGATGAGCTCTTGCAAACTGTCAATTGGTCTCAAATGATGTCATTCCTGGATGGTTATTCTAGGTACAATCAAGTGATCGTTAATTATGAAGACAAAATGAAGACAGTATTCACTACTAAGTGGGGAACATTTGCTTACAGGAGGATGCCATTTGGTTTGATAAACGCTGGAGCAACCTTTCAGCGTGCAATGGATGTAGCATTCAAAGATTTGATTGGTAAGTGCATCATCATTTATATGGATGACCTGACAATGATCTCTAAAGATAGACTAAACCATGCTACAGACTTGTCTAAAGTTCTTGAAAGATGTATCCAATATGGTGTTTCTTTGAATCCTAAAAAGTGTGTGTTCGAGGTTTCCGAAGGGAAACTTTTGGGACACATAATCTCAGAAAGAGGGATATTGATAGGTCCAGACCGAGTTGATTCTATTCTGAAGTTAACCATGCCAGGAAGTAAGAAGGAGATGAGATCTTTCTTCGGAAAGATCAACTTTGTGAGGAAGTTTATCACAGGCTTTGCAGAAATTGTTAAACCTTTGAACAAAATGATGAAGAAAGATGCTAGAATAGAATGGAGTAATGAGGCAAAGGCTACTTTTTCTCAGGTTAAGCAATCCATTTCGGAGGTGTCAATCCTCACCAGTCCTGACTACTTGAAGCCATTTTATATTTATTATTTTTCTTTTGAACACTCATGTGCAGCTGTCCTGACACAACGAAGAGAGGAGGGGGATGAAAGGCCAATTTCCTTCATGAGCTCTCCGTTTAAGAATGTTGAAGTCAAATATCCACCTCTTGAGAAACAATCTTTTGTGTTGGTTAGAGCTGTCAAGAAGTTTAGGCAATATATCCTTCGAAGTCAGATCATTGTTGTGCTTCCTGATGTTGTGAAGTTTCTACTTATGCAGAGTGAGTTGGGAGAATGAAGGGGGAAATAGATGGCTATTTTGCAAGAGTTCGATCTAGAGATTCATCCTATGAAACTTTTCTAAGGTCACGACCTATCTAAAGCAATGGCGGATGTTGGTAAGAACATTACTTTCCAGCAGTACATAACACAGTCATTTTCCAATGACTCTTGGTATGTCGATATTATTTATTTCATGCTCAATAATCGATGCCCAAAGGGAATGAATACAATTCAGAGGAGAGCACTAAGAATGAAAAGCTCCCATTATATGTTCAAAGGAGGATTGTCATACAGAAATAATTTTGAGGGGGTTTATCTACGATGCCTTTATCAACAAGAAGCTAAGCACACAATTATTGAATTTCATGGGAAACATAGCATGGGTCATGGTTCTACGGATTCTTTAGCACATCAAATCCTCAGATCTGGTTATTATTGGCCATGTGTGTTCAAGAATGCCCATCAACATGTAAGGACATGTCATATATGTCAAATTTTTGCATCAAGAGAGCGTCATCTAGCCATGCCATTGTAGACTGTTTATGAGGTAAGGCCATTCGCCCAATGGGCACTTGATTTTATTGGGGTAATTAACCCAAATTCTTTTGCAGGACATAAATTCATTTTGACTACCACGAACTACTACACAAGATGGATAGAAGTTATACCTTGCAGGAATAGCACAGCGGAGGTAGTAATCAAGTTCCTCACTGAATGCATCACGACCAGGTTTGGAGTACCCTTTGCACTGGTATGTGACAATGGCCCCACCTTTTCTTCTACCGATTTTATTTCATGGGCTTATGATCATAAGATTGTTTTAAAGTATTCTTCAAACTATTATCTACAAGGAAATGGAGTTGCAGAGTCAACTAATAAGAATCTTCTAGGAGTAATCAAAAAATGGTTAGAGAACAATCCTAGGGACTAGCATACCCAGCTAAGATTTGTGTTATGGGCAAATAGGACTAGGATCAAGGTTGCGTTGAAGACTTCACCATTTAAGTTAGTGTATGGCCAAGAGCATGTGTTCCCTATTCACTTGCAAATACTTGTCCTAAAATTTATGCAATAATTTTACTCTAGTGATGATAGGATTGAAGTAAGGATAGTTGGCTTGCTAAAATTAGAAGAGCAAAGAGATGCTGCTTTGCAGCAATTCTTTAGGCACCAGGTTGTCGTCAAACGTTGCTTTGACAAAAGAGCCAAAGTCAAGGCTTCCAGGATATCAGACCTTGTCTTACTGTGGGATAAAGCCAATGAAAAGAAGGGTGACCACCAGAAGTTTGATAAGCTCTGGTTGGGCCCCTATCAAATCGCTGAAATCTTAGGAGAAAATGCTTTCTAGATAAGTAGTTTAACAAGAGAACCTATTCCATTGCCTGTCAATGGACATTCTCAAACATTATTTTGGGTTGTAAAAGGTCTGGTATTTTGTTGGGTTTTATATATGTAAATAGTTTGTTGTTCTGTTGGTTTTGTCTTTTCCTTGTGTTTTTCTTGCTTTTTGTTCTTTTGTTTCTTTTTGTGGGGGCCTTCATTTTATCCAAATGAGTAAGGGGGTTGTTATCTAAAGTATACTTTGATTGCTAGGAGAGAAGTTGGTTTAGATATTTTCAAGTTTTTTGATTGGATGATTTTATTCTAAATTCATTCTTTTATGTCTATTGTCAATGAGAGTTGTGGAAAGTCATTGAGAACAAGGTGTAAAGTAAGCAATCTTCACTAACTACGATTGAATCTGTCACAAATCATCAGAAACATCTCCTTTTATAATGGTACATTTGTCTTAGGATGATGGTGTTGCAAGATTTGACTGAAAAATCTAATTCCCCAGATACTGTTATGAGGTCCATGGTAGTTTTCAACCTAGTACAGATGTTGGACATCTGACATATTGAGAAGGAATTGAATGAAGGAACTTCAAAAAAAAAAAAAAGGAAAAGAGAACTATCTAAGAAAAGAAAAATCAATACTGAATGGGTGATTCCAGTATCTCTACTGGGGCTATGGAAATCTGACTGGTAGTAGAGAAATGTTGTGAGAAAACTAGAGGTATCTCCACCGGAGCTATGGACGCTTGACTAGCAGCAAAGCAATGACTAGGATATCATTGCACAACAGTTAAAGGGAATCAACTCATGTATTTCAAATCCTGTACACAATTGTTCAAAAGATGAGGAAAATTTTGTAAAAGGGTGATGTACAATCAAGCACACACATAGATTCAAGGGGTATTCAGTGTTGATTTACATTTGAGATTCTAGCTCAACCTTGTTTACTAAGACTGACCTAATTGGAGTTGTGATGTCCATAAACTAGGAGTTCTGGGTAACTGAATCCCCCAGTTTTCTGAAAATGGTTAAACCATTTTTTTCAGCCAAGTCGCCAATTGTTATGCCTTGCATAACCACCCCATTTTAAATTTGATTAAAATGGGATCCTCTTTTTCTTTTTCTCTTTGTGTTTTGCCCCTTTCAATTTTTGAGGTTTTACTTTGCCTTGGCATGTGCTTAATATGTTTATCTTGCTTGCCCAAGTTTTTTCCCCAAGTCAAAATTTTGAAAATCTTATGTCTTCGGCAAAGTTTGGGTTTTCACCCTAGTTCAGGATTTTCCTGTCCATTTGGATTTTCCCAAACTTCTTTTGAAATCCAGTTTCTTGCTGCATTTCAGGTTTTCGAGCCAGTTTGGGATTTTCTACCCTAGTCAGATTTTCCCGAATTGTGTTTGGAGTCCGGTCCAGCCTGTTTTACACTGGTGTTCAGAGATTTCTGGCCTTCACGGAATTCCGCTTGGGTCAAATTTTTTTGAATTTCCACCTTGCTGTCGGGTTTCCGAGTTTGGTCAATTTTTGGAGCCTTGTGCCATTTTGCTTTATCGTTTGCATTCTCCTCAGTGAGATGTCCAATCTTGTTGTGCTTTAAAGCATTATGGTCTTGCTTGGAGTTCGAATTCCTATGTGTTTGGGCATTTCATGGCTAGTCCTGTGCGTTCATGGTTAAAATATAGGGTTCCATGCCTACGGCGTCGCCATCTCATCTTGTTCTGCTTTTGATAGAGCCTAGGATTCGAAGAAGATTTGTAGGAAGCTCATGTTGAGCGATTTTTGTACCCAAGGTCCTCAAATTTGTGACCTTTTGTCAATTTGAGCGAAGTTTTGGTCAGGTTCAAGATTTTCCTGCCCAACCAGATTTTCCTAGATTCTCTTCAGCTTTTTGAAAGTGTGCTCTGAGTTTAGAGTTTTGCGCTCTTTTCAGAATTCCAGTCGGGCCAGATTTTTTCTGAATTCTCTGTTGTGCCTTGTGGAATTTAGGAAGTTGGGTAAAATTGGTAAATCTAATGATGAATGCTTGATATTCTTTGCTTATTTTGATGAATTTCAATGATATATGCATTCCTTCTCCATTCGAGTGATCTCTTGGTATACCTTATGCTTGCTTCAGAATTCTCTGTTCTAGCCGGATTTTTCCAATTTCCTTCGGTTTCCTCGAAGTGCAGTGTGTTGGGTCATCCGCGGAAATCCGGTTTGACCAGACTTTTTTGGATTTTCTTGGAGGCATTGTGAAGCGAAGAAATTTGGTAAAATTGATGATTCCAGTGATGAATTCTTGTGTTTCCATGCTTTAATTTGATAAATTTCACTGTTGAATGTTGTTTATGTTCATTTTGATGATCCAGTGTTGATGCTTAATGGAAAATTTAATAGTTTTTATCATGATTTTAAGCTAACACTTTGATGAAATTTCGTCAACAATCGGATTCTCACATTGGTGTTTGATGAATGTAGGTTGAGTCTAGCAAGGCAGTGGCTGGAATGGCTAAGAGAGAGACTAGGACAGTACAATGGGGCAGATCTGAAGAATAACATTGATACCATTGAATAGCGAACTAGGGTTTTACCTATGTCACTTGCAGACAGCTTGTAGAGGATGTTCTTAATGACGAAGGCCATAATGGAGTAAGGTTTGGGCGACGTGGAGGAAGCAGTTAATGCAGAGTTGCATCAAAATTTGTGCTTCCTCATCATTTTGCTTTGCCTCTTCTTCACACGTTTTAGTCTGTTTCTTGCCTCTAGTTAGTACCCTTGCATTTAATGCATGTTTAACTTTGTTTCAAACTCTTTTAGGGTTGATGTGTTCTGTAACCGACATATTGTAAACCCTAAACTGGGCCGACACATCTAGCACATTTTATAAATATGGTTTTTCACCTCTTTTGTAAGGGGTGGTGGTTAGACAAATTAGAAGTAGTTAGAAGTTAGGGTAAAAGGGTAGACAAACTCCAGAGGTAGAGTAGGAGTTAGGAATTATTTTTATTTTGAACAGTCGTTGTAACAAAAGACTCGAATTGTTGCTATCTTTGAGGATTCGATACAACTGAAGACATTGTGTTCTTGGTGAGTTCGTTGTGTTGATCTATCTAGCATGATTCTTGTTGTTTATGTTTTGTTAGAAAGTTAAGAAAGGTGAAGACAGGTTAGAAGAGTTAGAAAAGGTTAGAAAGAAGCAAGTTAGGGTTTTAAAGTAAGATGTTTTTACAGTTCACCAGGAAGAGGAGGTGATGTATCTTCTTGATTTTCTTAGCATAGATGGAGATAATTTGAAGACATGGGTTTTCTGTACACTGGTGATCTTGCCAGATTTGTAAATGTTGCTTATCTGTTTCATTGATAGTAGGAGCAGCCAGACTCAAACCTACTTTATATTATTCTCTAGAATGGTATTTGTGATATCTAAATGTTTTACCTATTCTAAACTAAAATGCAATGGAAAAACACAAAGAAACACCTCAAGATTAGCCTAAGGAATTTTTTAATGCAAAGAGAAAAGTGTTAGATGATGACAAATGGTTATACCTTCTCTTTCCAGAAGAAACTCCTTGGTTGGCCCTTGATTTTAGATTACTTTGTATGCTCCTTTGATAGCTCTTGATGTGGCTAAATGAGAGATTTAACTATATGTTTGGATAAAAATGCAAATAGATGAAATTGATGGCTAGATGAGTGCACAAAATGATAGCATTTAGTTGCAAAATGGCTACGTGTTCTCCAAAAATGCCTTAGAGGAGGGGGTATTTATAGAAGAATTTGAATTCTCTAGAGAATTCAATGGTTGAGATTTATCCAACAAGGCCAAGATGAAGGGCTAAGGTGAGTTGAGGACTCACAAGCCCTCACATCTTGACATGTGGAATGTGAACTGGCTAAGGGTGAGATGATGTGTAAGTGATGTGGAAGGGAGGTACATGATGTGGAGGAAGGACATGTACCTTGGAAGTACATTGGGAGATGAGAAGATTCCTTGGAGGAATAAATGTGAATTAAAAATTCACATGCTTGAGAGAATCTAGTGGATAAGAGAGGGTCTCCAAAAAGGTGGGAGTTTGTCACATGTGACTTGATGTGACAAGTCAAAGATTCTAGAAGATGCATGGGAAAAGGGGATTCTAGAAGGAATAAAATGTGAATTAAAATTCACATGGGGAAGAGGGGAACCTAGGGTGAATAAAAAAGAATTAAAAATTTCTTAGGGGATGGGGAGAGTTGACCAACGTACTAATTAGGCTTCACTAATTAGTAATTAGAGGATAATTAGGGGTTAATGAGGATTAGAATCCAACTTGCAAAAGTTGGAGGATGTGACACATCCTAATCAAAGATTAGTTATGTGCACATCCTTAATGAAGAGATTAGGAGATGGATTAAGATTAGATGAAAATGACATGTGAGGAATTAAATAAATGTAATATTTATTTAATTCATTTGATGAAAAGGGGATTAAGGAGGGTAAGGTATTTAATTATTTAAATACCTTAGGGATTTGGCAGAATTAAGGATATTAATTAAATAATAGTAATATTACTTAATTAACTCAGAAAAGAGAATGTTTAGACAAAAGGGGATAAATTTGGATAAATTAAGTGTCCAAATTTAGGTGTCTACAATATTCATTTTGGGTTAATCATTTGATTTGAAAAGTTTTCAAGGAATGAAATTTCATCTTATGTTTTGTTTAAATGATGATTTGCAATCTATGGTTAAATTTTGCACTGTGTATGAATGAAACTTTGTATCAATTACAAGTTAATTTTATTTTGTAGTTCTAGTTTAGGAATTCCTTGGAAGGTAACAAGTATGATTAGTTGAATGAATCAACATTATTTTTAGTTCAAAAACCTTGATCTATCTTGTTTTTCTATTTCTTTAAAACCACCAATTAAAATAGGTTTAGATAGATGTTTGATCTTGTAACAATCCAAAAGCTCAAAACCAGCAGGCCCCTTGAACATTACAGTCGTATTGACCACTTCATGAACCAACATCAAAGACCTTGGGAGGTGATCAGTTTGATTACTGATTGTCCCTTTCAGGAGAGGTGAGGTACTTTTAATTTTATCTTACCTACATGTTGTGGGTCAATTTGGCACATCAACAATTAGTTTTAGAGGATACTTATCCAAGGGGGCCCACTTGGTGAGTAATTTTTCTTCCTATTTTAGCATTATTTTAGTATTACTTACTATTTAGTACTTAGTTAGAAATCTGGCACCTACTATTCCTCCAGCCACTAGAATTTCATTCTATGATTGTTCCTGTAGCCAAAGCAAACAAAGTATTTTCTAGTTTGTTGCTTAGATTTTCACTCCTGTTATGCATTTCAACTTAGCATAGTCATTGGTTGATGTTCAGCATTTGTATCATTCCTTTCCAAGAAATTTACTTTTAGTATTGTGTGTTCCTTAGCTATAGAATGAAATGGCTACTTTGAGTTCCTAGTGCACATATTGTGCTGACCCATTTCAAGTTCATGTCCCTAGGTTGACAATTTAAATGCACCCTCATGATGATTGAAATAGCTATTCAGGTTAGATTTCCAATCTTTGAATCATGGTTGTAAAGGCTTAGTTATTAAAATCACTATATGAGGCCAACACCCCATTCCTGTGAAGTGAGAGCAATGCACCAGAAACCAAGACTGCTTCCCCAAAGAATGAAGTGAAAGAGGTAAGTAATGAAGAAACTTTATCTCAACTCTTTGCTTTAGTAGATAATGGTCCAGTAGATGAGGAAGAGTTTCGTGAAGATGAGGTTCAAATGTTTCATCAAAGGGCAACCCCATATAACTTGAGAAATAGGCAAGTAGGAGGACACTTTACAACCTCCATTCCACCT
This sequence comes from Sequoia sempervirens, assembly GCA_007258455.2. Lineage (NCBI taxonomy): Eukaryota > Viridiplantae > Streptophyta > Pinopsida > Cupressales > Cupressaceae > Sequoia > Sequoia sempervirens. The sequence continues at coordinate 74,427,626 of VDFB02075321.1, forward strand.
AACAACTTTAGCACCCCACCTGATCCAAACACTAGTAAACATTTGGGCTATCCCCATGTGCCCATTCAATACTTCAACAAAAAAAATAGCCAAACCAAATGCACAATCAGTCCAATGGCTCTTCTTAGAACAAATCCTTTGAAGCCGAAATTGAACAAATGGGTGAATATATTGTTGACGATTTCAAGAAGGTTAAGATAAGCTTGTCTACTTTTGAATTGCTTAAGATCCCTACAGTTAGGAATTCCTTATTTAGAATTATCAACAAGACTACTTCTTCTAAGTCAACCCAGGAAATTCCAACCAAAAGAGTCTCTTTTGAAGAGCCACAACATGAGCTTGTAATTCAGGAAGTTATGGGCAAGAAAAAGGATGTCCCTAGAAAGTAGCTCGCTAAAGAGAAAATTCAAGTGCAACCTAAAGGAAAGACCAATGAGAAGGATAAAAATCAAGTAGCTCAGGTGGATACACCTATGGGTTTATTCCAAGGGAGGTTAGAAACACCGCCCTTCCTCACAACTATGAGAATATTTGGGAAAAACCTGCACAACTTCTTGCTTGATTCAGGAGCATCAGCCAATGTCATGCCTCTCATTTTTTGCAAGGCACTAGGAATAGTCCCCACTCCTAGAAGAAAGGTGACCCAGCTAGACAAAACTAAAGTGAATATAGTCAAAGAAATTAATTGTATCCCCATGCAAATTGTTGTAGACCCAAGAGTGCAGAAAGTTATTGATATTCAAGTTGTTGATATCCCCGACACCTATGGCATAATATTGGGCTAAGACTTTACTAGAGCATTAAATGGATATGCTGCAACTAACTTCTCTCATTTTTGGTTGCCCTAGAAGGGGCTGCCAAATCAAATCGGTATTGATCAGGAGCCACACATGAAGTTAATGATCATAGAATATAACAACACCAATGAAGTGTTGTTTTCCAAATGGAGTTGGGAAATTATTACCCCATGGCTTACCAGGAAGAATCAGAACCCCAAGAAGAAGAGATAACTGAGGAAATCCTTGTGGTATAATGCAACCCTTCTGCCAATTTAACCTTTGCACCTCAAAGCACAAAAATGTTGGTAGAAACAGATGAGGATGAGTCCTACAATGATGGTAATTTGGGACTGCTAGATAGCTTCCAAGAATTCATGGAAAAATGCATACAAGATCAGCTTAGCATGGGGGGAAGAATAGATTTTCAAGAGCTTTTGTTGCCCAGTTGGTGCAGAGTTCACAATGCTGCTCACTCGGAATTCTAGTGTTGCTTGTGTCAGATGGTAGTAGAATATGTCAAAGGACAAGTTACACCTCTGAAGGAGCTACCAACAGGGCAGCCTATCACTAACCATGTTGAACCAGTAACCATTTCATAAATGGTAGATGTGGGTGTGCAAACAAGAATGAATGAATGCATGATCGACCCCGAGGTTAAAGAACCTTCCAAGTTTTGGACACTGCGATTTGATGGATCTAATTCCAGGCAAGGAGTGGGAGTTGGATTTGAGCTCATTAGCCCCACCAGTAAGACTTACTTTGTTGCTCATAGGCTTCATTTTTATTGTACAAATAATGTGGAAGAGTACGAAGTGCTTATTCATGGTCTTCTAATGGCCCTAAGAAAGAAAGTTAAAATGTTGCAAGTCTTTAGTGTGTTGATGGTGTTTTCTGCACAACAACTTAGACAGAATATGGAAATTCTATCTCTCTTAAAAGGTAAATCTCTATCAGCAAGCCTCAAGAGATAACCCCAAGGTCTCTAATGTCAGGTCTTGAAAAATGTAATGAAACAACTTAGAGATAATGTGAAATTGCTGGTAATCACAAAGGGACCTTACAAAATAAATGTTGGAACTTCAAACTTATCAGATTTTGCAATGTAGTGATATTTTTAATCCTAAATCTAATCCAAATTCTCAAAGAAATAACAAAAGATAAAAGGTTTAGAGATATCTTAAAGTTAAACAAATTCCTAAAACCAACAATGCAAATGGTAAAACACTCAAAGTGGACCAATCCTTCAAAACCAATTTTTTCTTAACTCGGATCAAACCTACAATCTCACAGAAATAGTGCAATCTTCCAAGGAAATTCAAGATTTTCAGATCATGCAGCATTCACTCAAATCAACCCTATTTTGCAATTGAAATGAATAAATACCCACAATTGAACTTAGCACATATTTAACGCCCAGGCTAACTTTACACAACAACTCACAATCAGCAAGCTACTAAAAGTATGGACCAAGGATTGCTCAAACACTTCAAATATCAAATCATCAACACCATTGCATCATATCTAAATCTAAAATTTAACATATAACCAACAATCTCAAAGCAATCTTAAAGATATGGAATAACAAGAACCATGCAAAATGAAACAACACAAGAAAGAGCACCAAAACACAATGTCTTTACTTATATTGAATCACCCAAAATTGCAACAATTCAAGTATTCAATGTAGTAGCACTTGCTCTCATAAAATACTAACTCCTAACTCAACTCTTGATCTAGAAACTATCACTTAACTTTTTCTAACCCTTACAAAGGAGGCTTGAACCTCAATTTATAGAAAATTCTCACAAGGTCAGCCCAAATTAGGGTTAACATCCATAGGTCGGCCAAAAAAGTTGACCTAGAAAGTTCTTTTAATAAAATAAAATTTGTATTTAATGCTTGGGGCTTCCTCCAGGTCGACCTAGGTCTTCCAATTCTATTCTTTGATGGTACAAAATTTGAGGTCAACTATCTAGCTGGCTAGAGGTCACATGTAAAGCACAAAAATTTAGGCAATTACTTGCTGACTACTCTCCTTTTCTCCCTCCTGATTGGCCTTTAATTTATTAAATAATTTTTTTGCCTTCTCCAATATTTCTTTCACATCTTCTGGGTCTGGAACTGGAATAAACTTAACTCTAGTTTTATGATTTTTAAATTCTTCCAAATATTGTGGCATTACTTTATTCCACTCAATTTGTAGTTCGTGATATTTGTCTAGTTTAGAAATATAAATTGCTGCATCTTCCAAATTTTCTTTTGTAATTGGAGCACCCTTAGAAGGAGCATAGATTTCATGCCACCACCCCTACAATCTACCAATGTTCATATTCTTCTGACCAAATTTCCTCCTTCCAGTTACCATTTCCAGAAAACTGATGCAACTGTTGTATATTTCTTTCATTTTCCCCTGTAACTTCATTATTTTCTTCAAGGCCTTTATGAGGAGTTCTTTCCTGTAATTCTATACTTCAACCCATTCCTTCACCTTGCCAACCTCATCTCGAGAAAGGGCATCTAGCCTAGCCATGTCTTCCCTCAACACCTGCAGGATCTTCTTCAGCTCATCTGCAATTGACTCATCAATTTTGTTGCAGTCTGCAACAAATTGTGAAGTATGCTCAAGAAAGTCTGAAGCATTAGTGTATATCTTCAAAATATGCTCAATTGCTTCATCTCCTCTGCTGCTAACATCCTGAAGCCAACTATGTGTACAAAGTACAGAGGACTTTAATCTTTCAATTTTTGTAACTTCCTCCTTAGGCAACAATCCTTCTGGTACAATCCCCTCACTTCCCATAGTCTACAAAGGCTTCATCAAGTGTTGTACATATTTATAAACATCATTCAATTGTTTTTGTAGTTTTTATTTCTCCTCTTTCTCCCTATCCAATCTCCTCAAAATTGCTTGAGAAGATTCTTGAAACTCTTCTTTTTCTTGTTCCTTGGTAGTAGGCCCTAGATTAATTGTTTGCACCTTGTAATTTGATGGCCTAACTTCATCTTTGGACTTATCTTCTGCAGGAACAACCACATGTATAACCCTGTTATTAAATTCATCTCTAGACATCTTAGAAACTATCCTGGCCCTTTTCCTTTGCTTAGGTTGTCCCCATTGCTTAAGCAAACTATCCCAGCTTGGTGTTTCCTCTTGTACAATGATCGGCTTCTTACTAATCCTCTTTTCTAACCATTTTGGAGTTGTAGATGGCTCAGTTATCACTTCCTTATTGGGACTGTCAACCACATTTACCTCAACATCTTGCTCAGTTTCGGGTTGATTTTCTTGTTCTTCTTTGTCTTGATGAGGACTATCAACAACTTCTTCTTTGTTTTCTCCTTACTCAAGGTGATCTTCCTGTTCATCAATTATTACCTTTTTAGGGGACTTTGATACTTTTCCTTGAACAAATTTTCACTCTATGTTCTTACTCTCTAACCCAGAAGTGGATTGTCTTATTTCTTGCACAAACTTCCTCTATTCTCCACTATCAGGAGTGGAAATATTATCATCTTCTTCATTCAACTATTCAAGGCTATTAGATATGTTCCCCTCCTCTATAAGTGCTTCAAAAACTTGCACATTTTGATGTGGAGAAGGAATGGGAGAATTATTTCCTATAGCTGCTCTCTTTTCTACATCATCAGTAGGTGCCTCTTCATCTTACACCTCTTCTTCTACAACATTTACTTCTTCCATCGGAGCAACTTTCTACTTAGGAGAATTTCTCCTAACATATACTTGGGGCTTTTCCCCTAAACTCTCCAAATCCACAACTTTCGCTGCAAAAGGAGCATCTGTGGTAGCTTCATCTTTCCTTGCCTTAGTAGCCTTCTGTCTCTTTATGAGTATTCTTCTTTTCCTCGCTGGTTGTGAGGTTTCACCCTTTTCAACATTTGTGCCAACTTGAGGAGCTCTCTTATTCTAAGGAGATGGATTCTCTCCCTACTTTACCTGTACATGTCTCCTTGTTCTCCTCTTGATAGATAATGGTTCACCTACTTCTTCATGAATTTCCTCCTCATGAGCTACAGTAGTGTCATCTTCTCTATTTACTTCAGCTTATTCATCATCCTGAGATTCCAAGTCTCCCACTAAGTCATAGGTGAATTTCACACCTTCTGCTTCCAATTCCAATACTTTGTGCTTGACCCATAACCTGGAGTACTTCTTCACTGGTTTAGTAACCTAATTCAAATTTGTGATTTCTTCTTCAGACCAATTAGTTGGAGGCAAGGGACAATTTTTGTATGGTTCAAAATCATGGTGTTGAAGTAGGTCTGCATCATCATCTTGCACCTGATTAGGCACCTCTACAACTCTGTATAGTATGATTGATTTCAAAGGTAGCCTTAAGAATCTTCTCCTTATAGCTTCAAATTCATCTTGATAGTTTGCCCAATAATCTTCAATGTGATCCTTGTGCCTGAAAGTCCTATTGGCCTACGTCACAGCCTTGCCATATAGATCAAAATTATTTCTATTAGTGTGGGAGTATAACTCAAACTGGGCCATTTCCTTCACAAAATGTTGAGCACTTTGAATAGAAGGGCATGCCTCCAAAACCCCTATTCTGAATGGGAGTTCTAATCCCAATCCTTTCTTCTTTATATTACCTTGTTGTTGGACTTCTTTGAAGCCTACCATTTGTCTTGTCAGCTCTAGCAGTAAAAGTTTGTTAGTGGGATACATGGGTAGCCTAAGAGGAACAACTAGAGATCCCTGTACCTGGACGTATGTGAACCTTTGGAATTGAATGAACCATTGACCATATTGCTTGATCAAGTCCATAGCATCTAAAGAAATCCTAATATGAAGAGCATCCTTGGAATATACATGAAGAAATCATCATTAGCTCTTCTATAATTGGATGTCTTGTGTTGTAGTTGTGGATAAACATCCCATATCTTATCCTGCCCTATGGTTCCTTTACAGTTGAGCCCCTTGTACTTAGTCTTGTGTGCCAGCATGTACACTAGATATGAGGTCATAGTGAACCTATTGGTTTCTTGTACACTCCTTAATTGAGAATCTAGATTGTTGCTTATAATCCTTGCCCAGTGATAGTGTTTATTTTCCACAACCTATGTAATGGGATGGAACATCCAAGTTTGAAAGATGTATGCTTCCTCCACCCCCATGACTTTTCCCAAAAGAGTTATGATGTCATGATATTCTTGCTTAAAGTCACTCCTATGCAATTTCTTGGGTAGCTTTGAGTAGTGTGGCTTGGGCTTCAATATCCATGCATTGTTCATGATCTTCAAAGCTCTGTTGGGGTCTTGTTCATAGAACTTGATTGCTTCCCCAATATTGATTTCCTCTATGATTTTGTGATGAGAGGCAATTTTGAAGACCTCTGCAATTGATTCCTCAGTTAGGTTACCCATGACTCTACCTTGAGGCCCAATTATGATTCTTGTTATGTAGTCATAATGCTTTACACACTCCAGGACCAACTCAGGACATAATTGGGTTCGAGGGAACCCTGATGTCTGTGCCAATCCAATGTGATTGATCTTTCGAGCCAACTCAATTGGTGCATTCCCAAACATCCTCTAATGAAATTCATCATAATCCACATGACCCATGTTTGTATCTGCAATCTTAGACCATGCGGAGGCAATCTTTGTCTCTAGCCATATGCCCTTGAAGTCATACTTCATCCTTTCTTGTTTTCTCCTAACCTCTTCTTGCACTAGAGTTGCTTTTGTCTTGGTGGTTTTGTCAGAATTATCCTCATCCTACATTTATTAGAGAAAATACCATAATCACCAAAATTCAAGGCACCAATATATCTATTTAATGAAGCACCAAAATGAGATAATAATGCCATTAACTTAAGTTAGTAACAATTCAAATTCTAATGGAAATAAATACAAGCAACTTCATTTCATCAAATTCCACAATGATAAGCAAGTAAATCCCACTCAAATAAATTAATAACCACCAATAAATGCTAAGAAATAATTAGATGTTACTCATTTACTAGTAGAACTTGAAATCCAAGACATAAGGAGACAGTTCGAATAATCCAAGCAGGCGCAAATTTTCTGACCAGACTAAGGTTTGGCTAATCTGAGCTAGCTAGGATTTTTTGAATCTCAACCAATCACATACATTTTCTCAATTAATCAAGTGGAATTGATGATGGATGGAGTGCATTGATTTAATCAATCATGTTCAAGCTTGGATCACTTTAAAGGCACTTCATAAACTACATTCATTCTAAAATTCAAGGGTTTTGAGGCACTGGGGTCGATTATTCATAAGGCTCGGATATTTCTAGGGACCTCAGATTACCTGGGTGAACTAACGTTCAGGTAATCTGAGCTTGATTGGATTTACCGATGAAATGTTAAGCTCAAAATTTGACTAAGTGTTGATCACTCGAGCTTTGATCCTACGTCAATCATGATATTCGGATAATCTAAGGGGGCTTAGATTCTCCTAGCAAATTAGAGCTCAGAAAATTCGAGGTCTCTCAGAATTTTCGAGTTCTACACAGGCTTGATATTTTGCTAAGTAATGAATCTTGATCTCTTCAAATTGATAAAAGATGAACACTTAATCGTTTTAAGTTTGAATCATTAGAATAGCATCATGAATTTTACTCAAACAACTTCAAAATCATCAACAGCAATCATTTATTGAACTTGAATTTTTTTTAAAAACTAGGGTTTTGGTGAGCAATGAAAACTAGAAAACCGCACCAAAATCTATTTGTCAATCATAGATGAAGGAGATGACGAGAGGTTTTCAAAGGTGATCAATAGATTTTTCACTCAATATGCATTCAAATGGAACCCTACCCTCGACCTTATTTGAAAGAAACTTTTCTAAATGCAAAAAACCCTAGCCATTCATGTAAAACCCCATTTCAAACTTGACAAGAGGTCCCTATCAAACAGAAGTTCACCATCGAAATCTAAGTGAAACAAAAACCAAAAGAAAGGAAAAGAAAGAAATAGAAAGCATATAGTGAGATTACGTGTAATAGAGAAAGCTTGATGAGAGACCAACAATGACAAGACCAGAACCCAAAACACAATCATTGAAGGAGGCAATCCCAATGTTGGACTCCAAATCAAATGCATGATGACAAAGACCCTTTCCAACTTCAATATTTCAACAATCTGGAATGACCAAATGACCATTTATTCTCAATTTATTTCCCAAAATTAACCTTTTAAACTCATTAACTTCAAGTAATAAATTCTCTTACGGGTGTTTGAGGAAATTTGGGAAATGTGATAGAGGCTCGGATTCGGGTAATTTGAGGTAGCTCAGATTATCTAACCAAACTAAGGTTTGGGTAATCTGAGGTGCCTCAGAATTACTGAACTTCCCTTGTACTTATCCATTCTTTCCTGAATTTGAACCTTTTGATTAGGGGTCGACTCCTAAGAGCTAAACCATCACTTGAAGTTGCAAGAGGACATATCAAATGCAAGTTTGTCATTAAGCACATGAGTGAATCAAGACCAAGACCAAGAGACTCATCCCTTGAGGGGACAAATTTAGGACCCTAAGAAAAAAAAACAAGAAAGAAAAACAAGAAAAGAGGGTCCCTTCTTTCAGCAGGCGTGTGTGTGAAAACTACACAACACAGTGATTCAAAACTGGTAATAAAACAAATCAAAAAATTATATTCCTACCATGATAGAAGACTAGAAAACTATAGGCATAGATTCTGGGACCTACTAGAAAGCATATATGCATTCAATATTTAGTTAATCCCTTGATCGCAAAACCACACTTCTAACACCTTGGATCAAGCAGCTAGCACTCTTCAACCATTATCATTGTCAGGCTTTAAAAGGTTCACCATTGAGCTTACCTCAACTCTGTCTGTGCCAGACAACATTACCCATTTCCAGGTGTTTAATGATGACAAGCACATCTTGGAGTTCATCACGAGTTTTGGCATGTTTGCAACCTAGATAATTGATGAGGCCGAGCCCGAAGAGGATAAGTTAGATATAGAAGGGGTCATCAATCTCAAAATGAACACAATTCCTAGGGTTATGATTCAGCTTGAGTGAATATTTGATCTAGATTAGATTAGAGATCAGGACCAATAGGAAAAGAAAGATTCCATCAACCAATAGAGATTAAGAATGTGTTTATTAGCAAGGTGTGCACACTAGAAGAAAAGGAAGGGATCATTGATGCTTTGTGGAAGTATCATGATGTAGTTGCATGGACCTATGAGGATTTGAAGATGTATGACACCTCAATTATTACACACACTATTCCTCTTAAGCTAGATGTATGACCATTCCAACAACGGTAGTGTCCCATCAATGCATTATTGGAGCCAATCATTCAGAAGGAAGTGCAAAAGTTGCTATCAGCTGGGATCATATTTCCTGTCAGGCACTCCACGTGGGTGGCAAACCTGGTCACGGTCAGGAAGAAGAATGGAGAAATCAGATTGTGTGTGTATTTTTGCAACTTGAACAAAGCTTCGGAGAAATACAACTACCCAATTCCCTCATTGGATGAGGTGTTGCAGATCATCAATGGTTTGTAGATGATGTCCTTCCTAGATGGGTACTCTAGATATAATCAAGTAATGGTACTATATGAAGATAGGAACAAGACAGCTTTCACCACCAAATGGGGAACCTTTGCATACAGGAGGATGCCATTTAGACTAGTCAATGCTAGCTCTACTTTCCAACATGCAATGGACATAGCCTTCAAAGATCTGATCGGCAAGCGCATTATCATTTACATGGATGATCTTATAGTATTTTTGAATAAGCAAGGTGATCACATTTCTGATCTATGCAAAGTTTTTTAGAAGTGCAGAGTTACTTGGGCACATTATTTCAAAGAAAGGAATCTCAATAGATCCTAAGCACATTCAGGCAATATTGAAAATTCACCTACCCGGCAACAAGAAAGAACTGAAATCTTTCTTCAGAAAGATAAACTTTGTCCAGAAGTTTATTACAGGCTTTGCTGAAATTGTTAAGCCGCTCAATGCCATGTTGAAACAAGGTGCCAAAGTTGAGTGGACTCTAGAGACAAAGCAAGCCTTCAAGGAAATCAAGAAAGTAATTATTGAAACACCTGTGTTAGTCAGTCCTGATTATCTGAAGTCGTTCTACATTTAGTCATTTTCTTCAAATCACTCGTGTGCCAGCATATTGACCCAAAAGGATGATGAAGGAAGTGAGCACCCAATTTCCTTCATGAGTGCTCCATTAAAGGATGTTGAGCTAATATATCACAGTGTAGAAAAACAAGCATATGCTCTAGTTAGAGGAGTCGAGAAGTTTAGACACTACATCCTACGAAACAAGGTGTTTTCCATTGTACCTAATCCGACAGTAAAGATGTTGTTAATGCAAAATGAGTTAGGAGAAAGAAGAGAAAAATGGGTGGCTTTGCTGCAAGAATATGATATGGAAATTTAGCCTATGAAGTTAGTAAGAGGACAAGCCCTTACCTGTACGATAGTTGAAATAGCAGCTGAAGCAGGACCCTCGCTTATGATCCAGCAATACTAGCTTGAAGATGTCTCTCTTGGGGAGTGGTATGATGACATTGTCTACTACTTGTTGAACAAGTTCCCATCTCATCTACAGGGAGTTCAGAAGCACGCTCTCTGATTGAGGAGTAGCAGCTACATGTTGTGAGGGTCCATACTTTTATAAGAGGAATCATGAAGGATCTACCTCAAATGCCTTGAGAAAGAAGCAGTGTAAGTGCTAAAATAATTTCATGATAAATCTAGCACTAGTCATGGATTTGGTCCTTCCACTGCTCATCAAATATTGTGAGTGGGATACTATTGGCCAACAGTCTTCAAATATGCACATATTCATGTCTGAATGTGCCACATCTACAAGACTGTCGCAACCAAAGAAAGACACGTTGTTGTCCTGCTACAACTAGTCCTAGAGGTAAGACTATTCGTGCAATGAGTTCTTGACTTCATCGGTCCAATAAGCCCACCATCCTCTGCAAGTTACAGGTACATTCTAGCTACCTCTAATTATTGTACTAGATGGACATAAGCTATTGCATGTAGATAGTGTACCACAGAGGTAGTAACTAATTTTCTCAAAAGTTTTATCTTGAATCATTTTGGTTTCCTGTACACTTTAGTCTATAATAATGGCCCCACTTTCTCCTCACTCAAATTCACTAGTTGGGCCTTTGACTACAAAATTGCCCTTAAGTTCTCATCTAATTACTATCCCCAAGGAAACGCCCTAGCTGAATCCACAAAAAAAAACCTAATCACTGTGATAAAAAATATGCTTGATAGGAATCCTAAAGACTAGCACACCCAACTCCATTTTTCCCTTTAGGTAGATCATACATGCCACAAGGATTCCCTAGGTAACTCCCTGTTTCACATTATTTATGGCTTGGAGCCTGTGTCTCCTGTCCACCTCAAGATCCCTACCATCTAGTTCATCAATGCCTTTTATGAAGAAGGGGATCAATGAGATGCATTCCTACCTAAACTGCTCCACCTCAAAGAAGTACGTGACCAAGCCATTGATAATTCCACCAAACATTAGGGAGTGGTCAAAAGATGGTTCGACCAACAAGCCAAGGTCAAGGCCTTCAAAATTGTCGATTTGGTCCTATGTTGGGACAAGGTCCATGAAAAGAAAAGGGGACATGAAAAATTCGACAAGCTTTGGCTTCGCCCCTTTCAAATTTTTGAAATCGTAGGAGATAACACTTTCTACCTCAAAACATTAACTGGTGAAGATGTCCCATTACCTGTCAATGGGTAGCACCTGAAGCATTATTTCCTTCCCTAAGCTCTTTCAAGCCAGGCCTCTATAAATACTTGTATATAGGTTAGTCTAAGTTGCTTTTATTTTGTTGTTTTGTTGTTTTGTTCCATTTTGTTTCGCTCGTTTCCCAGTCATCTTTTTTTGTTGAGGGTGTTCTTTGTCTCTGGTGCGATGGCCATGCTCAGTTCAACAAACAGTTCACTTTGCTACTTGATTTTAGTGTTTTTTGGATAAGTATTCACTCTCAACTATTAGTCTCTGATTATGGAATGGTCTCCTTATCTAAACTACTGACTTGTCCTAGAAAGTGACCCTTAGTTGAATCCTTTTACATTCATCTCAGATCTTACTGAAGAAAACACTAATTGTTTCTAAGGAGTTGTGCAGTGGTTGTTATGATGGTCAGGCACGTGAAAATATTAAGTTTTCTTCAGTGACCACTGTGATCCTAAACCCATTGTAAGCTTCGATGCTTACACAGTTGAGTAAAAGAAAGAGGATTAAAAGAGATATCAAAAGGAAAGAAAAAGAAAGAGGAAAATGTTAAAGTTAAGCAACCGTGTGGGTGTGTGGGCAACTCTACTAGGGCTATGGATGCCTGGTCATCAGTAAAGCAATATTCGTAGGGTCACAAAGACAACTCCATCCAGGCCATGGATGCCTAATTGGCAGCCGAGCAATGTCCAGGTTACTTTTGGAGTTAGACAAGTCATATAGCTTGCTCGATCTGATTAACGTTTGTTCATTGCAGTCTCTAAGGAAAAGGAATGAATTTACTATACGCACGCACTTTTGAGATGCTTTCATGATTTGATTCAGTTAAGGATCTCATTCTCCTTTGAGTCCCATAGTTCACCTTTGGAAACCAGCCCCTGGTCTACGAAACTAGAGATTTTTGGTTTTGAATGAGCATTTATCCTTAGAACGCTCAAGAGCATTTCCCAACAGAGTCGCCATTTTTTGTGCCTTAGCACACACACCCCATTCAGAATGGGGACCCTCTCTTTTCATTTTTCCAAGTCACTTTTTCCCTTGCATTATTTTATGTGCCCCCTATTTTAAGTCCTAAGTGGTCAAGGAATCCTAGAGTAGTCATCTTAGATTGACCAAGTTTCATCACCCTCAAAATTTTCAAGCCTCTGGGCTTGGCAGGGTTTCATTGGTTATTTTTCTTCTAACCTTCAAATTATCATCCTTCATGTTATGCAGGTCTGCCCCTGTGGGTCACCTTATGTGGAACTTTGTAGTGTCTTCACCATTCCAAACAACCAACTCAACACATCCACTCACCTTGTGGGATCTGCACCCTTCGTCGTCGTTTCTAGTGTCAACCCACCAAACGACTAACCTTTGTCGTCCGCCCTGCAGACATCGCCATTCCCACCACCGTCTCTTTTGAAATGTGTGCTCACCAGCTCCAGGGACTTTTGTACCCACATTTATAATAGGCATTTAATGCATGAAATTCGATAAATAGGCAATTTTGACAAGTCATTTTCACCGATAGACTTTCAGAAACTTGTCAGAGCTTCCAGCCATCGCCGCCTCCACACCTGTAGGATCCCACCACCATTCGAAGCATCATCATTTGCAATATCTTCACATACTTCATTGGATTATCCAAGTCAGTTTTTCAGCACCCTCTATGTTATGATTTTTCTTCAATTTTCACAAAATTTGTTAAATTCTAATGAAAGAAAGCTCAAAACTAGTTAGAAGACATCACGACAAACATAACCCATGTTTTAAAACTTAGAAAATATTTTGAAATCCGCTTATTAGGCACATACAAAACTTTCACCTCCCATGGACGTTCTCGAACAAGGGCCATCGAGTCATTGCGGCCCGCAAAGCCTCCGCCATTAATGCCAAACCATCCAAAGACAAACTTTAAACAACGGCCTTCATCCCCTTCGGGCCCGCATATGCAGGAAGGTGCTCGCTCTTGGCCATCATTCTTCAACTTAAATGAAAATGCGAGATTAAACTGAGATCTTTCATCCTCACAAGTATGCAAATGCAGGATACCGCACCTGGATCGCCCCTCATGTTGCGTCGTTCCAAAACAATCGATCGATCCTGGCCACCTGCCTTATAGGTCCTGCATAATTCGTGTCTACCAACTGAACTCCACACATAACTCTCCCGACAGACCATCCAATGCGAGTTTCTGCCAACCCCTCACCGTTGTTCACATGACTATTATAAAGCAACAAAGCCCTAGGTTCCACCCACTAGGTAAACCCCACATCGGCTAAGTGTTGACTCTTTTGCGAGTTTCCCATTGCGACTTCCATCCACGGGCCTCCACCATTTGTTCACTGTTCAAAGTGGCCTCGGTAGACCATTCATCCACCTAGCGGACCCTGCACTCACCGCCTCCGTTTGAGCTAGAAAATGAAACAACTAATTTACCGAGTGTGGAATCATCGATGTGGGTTGCCACTACCCCTTGACCACCATTTCAAAATAGCCAATGACCTCTAACTTTCTGCTCCATGGGCCCCAATGCTTTTTTTTCCCCCCAATGAATTAAATGCCACTAAGTAAAGAAAAATTTGGTGTGGGTGGTCACTCGTGGGCATCCTCCTTGACGTCGTCATTTTAGATGGCCAAGTAAAGCCCATTGTCTGCCTTGTGGACCCCGCATTCCCTGCTTTCGTTTCACTAATTACGAACAAATAATCTATGGTGAGGATCCTTGCGGACCCGATGTTGTGGGTTGTAGACTGTCATCCCGTCTCCGCCGCCCAAAATGGTCGACACCTACTGTCCTTTTGTGGCTCCTCACCTGCACTCTGTTAAATGAACTAAACTCCAAAAGTGAGAATACATCGTCCTCCCTGGTCAGGGACCCATATTGTGAGATTCCGCCTACGAGATTCCACCTCGCCAGTGTCATTTCGAATGGTAGAGCCCAAAATGGCTGAGAAGCCTCCTGCACCTACAACCCTCAATTCTACATGCTTAAATAACCGAGTTAGAGTTTCAAATGATCAAGCATACATGTCTAAATGACATAATACCTTGGTGGACCCCACCACATGACAAAAATATTAATGCAAGTGGATCAATGTGGGTCGTTGCACCCTATCCACCGTCTATTTGCAACTGCCTTCAAAACGGCTACTAGCCTAGGGAAGTCTGCACCCCTGGACCCGCATTGCCATATCTCCCTCCAACAAAAGGCTAATGTTGATCTAAAAGAAATGTTAGGATCCTTGAATGATAAATTACTTGATCTAACATGAATTTTGCAAGATTTCGCTAATGTTCCTGTGTTTTGCACTTGAATATACTTATTTCTTCTTCGCTTGCAGGATATATGGAATCAGCTGTAGGACCTTTAGGAGCGTCTGCAGAGAAGGAAAAGGGAAAGAAAGTTGCCAAAGCTCTAAGGGGAAAAGAGGATAAAGATCAAATAAAGTACAAATTTTAGGGGGTAGAAATCAATACCAAAGTGACCACAGAATGAGATACAGTCTCAGGCACTAACCTGGGACATATAGACATTGATGAATTCAAGTAGTGAGTCATTGCCAACCTTGTCATGAAAAATGAAAGGAAACGACCAAGAGAATTGAGGATCAAAATGGCAACATATTGGCTGACTTGTCCTCCAAGTCTATAGGAAAAACTTTCCACATCCCCACCTTTGATGAGATGGAGGAGACATTAAAGGAATATGCCAAAAGCATATGGAAAGTTGACCCCCTCAAATGCAAGAAACTAATTAATCAATTTTGGCTAAAGGAAAAGAGGGGCAACATGAATAAAGTGCCTCATGAGTTTTTTAGAAGTGATTTCTACGAGGATTACCATGATTTGGTAACCTTGTTAAGCAGGGTTATGGGCCTCCCAACTACGGCATATTTCCAATAATTGATGTTTTATTTTATAGAAGAAATCATTAGAGGAAAGACTAAATTCTATTGGGTGGGAATGACTAGCAATTGCATACATGAGCAGTTTGTGGCTGTAAAGAAAACTTCCCAATTCTACATGACCTCATACTCGATTTATCTATTGGAAGACCATGTTCAATATAGAGGTCTATTTGAGGCACCAAGCCAGACTCAGGGAGGGAATTGAAGGTATATGATAGGTACCCATAGCTCCAGTATAGAAATTTCAAGAAGGATTACTGCAGAGTGAATGATGCCTTCATCGGGCACATTATCAAATTACTTGGAGGTGACTTTGAAAGGAGAGTCACTCATATTGCAAATGCATTCATCCGCTGGTTTGAATTTCTCTTCATCCAATTTCCTAAATTTACTTACATCAAAACTAAGGGCTTCTTTGAGAGGCCATATAAGCTACCTCGGTACCCAAATGACTGGTTGGTATTGCTCAAACTCTCCAGGAAGTTGCAACATGCTCACACATTGTTGGGTGACAAACATAGGCCAGGAATTCCATATCATCTTACCTTCAATGAGGGAATGTATGCAATCCCTGCATCCCAATGTGCAGAATATTTTGAAAAATAGATAAATGAATACAACCTGGAGCACCACACTGCCAAGCCACAGATGGATCTATATAGCAAGCTAAAAAATATGGTTGGAAAATAATATGCCCACCTACATAATGTTGAAGCCTCATGGGAAAACTATAGAGATGATAAAGAAGTGTGAATGAGGTACTACATGCGCATGATGGCATACTTTTTCAAGACAGTCAACTTGTTTCTGGTGCTGGATCAAGTTGTAGAGGATGAAAACACAGTGATAGATCCATGATATGATGTCATTGCCAACCTGTCACTACCCCTGATTGACTGGGAAGAGGAAGAGTTCAATGAGCTTGATGTTTTGACAAATCCAATAGAGGCAAGAACAAAGTGATGGATTTATGAATAGGTTGCTCAACTAAAATTCCAAGGTGTAACTTTAACCTATGGCGAGCTCGAGGATGAGCCTAAGAGTGAGACTGATAGTGGAACCGTTGTTACCCCATCTAGGGAAATTTCAAAGTCTCCTCCTACTACCAGGTCAAAGAAGAGAAAAGAGGTGGTTGAACACCAACCCAAGCACAAGGTGTATTCTAGAATGGCATCAAAAGGTGAGCTTTCTAAGAAGGCTAAGAAATTAGGTGGTTTCACAGAGATTCCCAACATTCAGGAAGACCCACTCCATGAGGGAGAAGAAGAGGTTGAACAGCCAAAGTCTCCACCTATCACCTCTACCTTTGTTGCCACTACTATCACCCCTCTATTGGAATCTGAAGCAATGCTTGCTTCTTCTCTGCCTATGGTGGACATTTTGGTTCACCTTGCTTCCACCTCGCCTACCACACTAATTATGGTGATAGATTCTTCCTCTGCTACCACTTCTCCGCTCTATTCTGCCTCCATGTCTCCATCAACAACTATTACATTAGCCTTTGCAATAATAACAACAATGCCCACCATCTTGCTCCCAAAATCCTTTGCTCAGCACATGTAGAACATACCAACAGATCTTTCTAGAGTATTAATGAATCATGCAGTACAGGCTTCCCTAGCCCAAGTTGTTGTCAACCTCCCTGTTCCTCCTCCTCTGACTGAACCACTGAAAATAGTGGCAACAATGCATATTTCTTAGGAGTTGGAAAGGAAAGAAAGGGAGACTACTAAGGAAATGGAGGAGGAAGCTAATGACTACCACAAGCACCCAGAGCACTAGCACTTGGTCATTGATGAGGTAGTTCATGAGGAAGAGGAAACACAATCCTCTGAAGAAGATATTGAGGATCCAAGTGAAAAGTACATTGTGGAAACATTTGACCAAGAACTCAAGGAAGAGTTGGCACAAAAACTCAAAGATGTTGGGGAGGATGTCGAGAAGCAATCCTCTAAAGAGAAGAAAGAAATAGACGAAGAAGTGGAGGTAAACACAAAACCTCCAACTAAGGAACAAGACAAAAGCCCTGATCATGATGAGGAAATGCCTCCTTCAGGAGAAGAATATAAAAAAAAAGATAAGAAAGAAGAAGATAACCCTAAACAAGAGGTTGAAACGTGGAGAAGCCCAAAGATGGAGCATCCTAAAAAACATGGACAGGAGGAAGAAGAGGAGAAAAGATCCGAAGGGGAAGACAACCCTAAAGAAAATGTAGCCACCATTGAATCTCCGAAGGGAGAAGCTATATTCATTCGAGATTCAGATGAAGAAGAGGATGAAATGATAGAACAAGAGGCTTTGGGTTGCCGAGAAATGGAAATCCAGCATACCCAAAGGGAGGAAGGTGATCGTGAATCAATGAAAGACTGATCCCATATGCTTGAGTGGCTAGAAAAGCAATTGGAGAAGAATACCCCCACCCTTATGGATCCAAAAGAGAGACTAGAAGCCATCTTGGCTAGAGCACAGATAGGGACAAAGAAGGAGAAGAAATCAAGGATCAAATCCCACATAACAATGGATGCCTCAGGATCAAGGACCATGCAGATAGCTACTCCAGTGGTGGAAGGAGGAGTCAACTATAATATATTTACTATTGATCTAAGGACAGCCACAAGGGAGCAAAAAAATGATCACCTCCAAGGATTCATCGCCACCATTGTGCATCAAATGAATAAAGATCAATCCACTAAGGAGGCGTTAAAAGTACAAGTTTCAAATCTAACAGCCTACATATAGCAATGGTCCTCCACTGAAGAACTGCCCTCAACATCATTAGCTACTCTATTGCTTTTGAAAGATCATATCAGCAAGCTCGAAAGGAGGAAGAATTGCACTAAGGCCACAAAGGATTGGTTCCAGTGAATCCTCTACAATGAAAATATGGGCATCGACTGCATTGTTAGGATAGCAAATAAGTTCGAAGAGGTGCAAAATCAACTTGAAGGCATAAGAAAATTATGTACCAACTTCCCAGAGTTGTATAGGATTACATATCCTAAAATTGAGGCTATCCTCAGGATGCCTGAAAGAACATGGGAAAAGAAGTTGGTGCTAGTAAAATATGATCATTGGCTTGTAGAAACCTAGAAATTGGGCCTTGATCATAGGAGGGAAATCTTGGAACGGGTGCTCCATGAAGTGGAGCTTGCCATCGATTGGACCACCTGTGATGAATATCTAAAGCTAATGATAGATTATGACATCCCCACCATCAAGCTAGATCCAGAGAAAATAAAGCCATACTTCCATAAGAAGATGGAATATGGAGCCACAAATATACTCACGCTAGATTTCATGGATTTTGTTGCTCGGGCCTTTGCTCAATCTGAGCAAGTGATAAATAATACGACCAAGTGTGATAAAGATTGGGATATGATTACTAGTTGGTCTAGGAAACTAAACTTCCAAGTGCTCCAATCTGATGTAATGGAGTGGAACAAGCTCCAGGAATTGATCAACAAGTTTGTAGAATATGCTACTATGAAGAAGCATGAAGGAAATCTGGTTATTGACGATGAGTTTTTCATAGTATAGTTGTGGCAAAGAGAAATTAGCTAAAAGACAAAGTCCTATAGTGCTAGCCACTAGAAGACAAAAGTGTATTTTATATTGTAAAATATTTAGGGGTAGATGAAACCCTAATTTGTAGTAAATCCTAGCCACACAATGAGATTGAATCCTAGCCATTCGCTTTTCTTTTTGGACACTATAAATAGGGGGTCTCCTCTCATTTTCAAGAGAGAGTTGAGTTGTTGTGAAGACATGTTATTGGAATTCTAATAGAAATTCATTGATTTTGGTGGATTCTTGAGTTCCATTTCATGTTTCATGATTCTACTCTTGATAGTTAGTGAATTTGAGTATATTTACTTTGTTGTTCTTTATGTTTAGCATGATTTAGTAGATTAATGAGTGTTGATCATTGATGCTGGAAATTTTGTTGTGTTGATGCCCTTCCTTGTTCATGCTTTTTGTTGTTTATTGATGATAAATAGTAGTGTAAAGCTAGTCTGAACATTAGTTGAATGTTGCACTTAAATTCTATCCTTTTATTCATGCTTTATGGTGGATGAATGGTTGAACATATGCAGACCTTAGAATATTGCACTAGTTTCATGATACTGTGAGCTAATTTGGTTAAGTGGAACTTAGTTTCAAGAAGGTTGTCCACTGTAGCATCTTCCATTGTCACTATTCATTAGTAGTTTCAGGTCTAGGAACTACTTCCCTTTCTTGTCATTTTGACTTTTCTTTTAAATAGTGACTTAGACAAAGTTCATTACACATTGTAAAGCCAAATCTAATAATAATAAATGAAGTCTTAGACTATTGTCTTGAACTTGCAACAATAGCACAACATTTCAGACATTTTTTAAACTCCATTCAAAGAACCGATTCCCCTCTGACTTAACTTACGTAAGGATTCCCTGTGATTACCAGCAAGATCACATGAAACCACTGAAAAATTTCAAGCATGTCATGATATGACACCTGAGAGACCTTGGGGTAATTTCCTACAACTTGTTTGTAGAAGATTGTCTTTCAAGAGAGGTAATGCACTTATGCATTTCCTATGTTGAGAAGTGCTAAAACACCCATCAACAAGAACCTTTTTAATCAATGGGTTCAAGGTTTTAGTGTGTCATTATCATCTCAAAATCTAATAGCGCCATCCTCATCTTTCCCCATGGTCCCCTTCACCAAATGGGACCTCAAACTTACATTCCCCCCACTATCTTATAAGGAATATTAAACCAAGGGAATCCACAACCTCTCATCACCAATCCACTACCCACTCAAAACATCAACACTTACAATCCATCATAGATGTCCCAACAACCAACTAATCCTACATTGCAAGCACATGCCCTAGCTTTATAGCATGCCAAAGAAGCTTATCAGCAAGTCATCCAATAGCAACAACAATAGTAAGCATCCTTAGCACAACAAAAACAACAACATCAAGCAGCCTTACCAACACAACAACAGCAACAACAACAAGCAACATTAGCAATACAATAATTATCCCTAGCAACCCAACAATAGCAACAATAGCAAGCAACCTTAGCACAGCAACAACAACAAGCAACCTTAGTACAACAACAAAAACAAGTCTTACTAGCTCAGTAGTGTGCCCAACAACAACAAAATTTCTACTATAATCCTCAATAGAACATTGTCAATACAAACATGTTAGGAACATATACATCAACACCGCAATCACCTTCACAAAATCTAACACCACCATACACCCCATACAACACATCATCATATCAAAATCCCACATACAAACCATCTATCATCCCAACATATGTTCCTCCACCAAACCTGCAAAATGATCCAACATCACAACTTAAGGCATTGTCACAAGAAATACATGATCTTTGGATGGGTAAGACAAAGAAGCCCCATACATAGAATCTATGTCCCTATCCATTTGATCAAAACATCGCAATTGTACCATTCCCTCCCGACTTTGAAATCCCCAAATTCGATAAATACAAAGGGAGAGGGAGTCCTGTGGACCATTTTAATGAGTTCAACGTCATGTGTATGGAGGTGGCCTATAATTATTCTTATTTAATGCACCTCTTCCCCCGAAGTTTAATAGGTCTTGCAATGGATTGGTTTTCTCAACTACCTCCCGGTATTAAAAATTTCCAAGAAATCACCAAAAAGTTCATAGATCACTTCTCCTTTAACCTTGACATGGATGTAACTCTAGAAGAATTATATGCTCTCAGACAAAATAAAAGAGAATCTTTCACTAATTTCTTACAATGATGGAGAAAAAGAGCTAGTAAAAGCAAGTGGCCTCTTCCCAATGAACAAGAAGTGGGGATCATCATCGTAAATCTAGATCCGAATATGTCCTTCCACTTGAAAATGCATTGCATCACATCTTATGAGAAGCTTGTCCCTAGATCCCTTAACATCGAGAGAGCTCTAATCTCATAGGGAAATACCCAAGCTTACAAATACAATTGCCCATCAACTAGTTCAAACAACAAGCCTTATTTCTAGGCTAAGAACAAGAATGTAACCAATGATGGTGTGGTAGATGCTAAGGTGGTCCTAAGTGCTCCTAGACCAAACAATAATCATTTTGCTAACATTCAACCAACTATGCAACAAACAACACACCCTTAGAACAATCAGATCAATAACACCGAAATACAACAAAGGCATACCCCTAACAAGAACAACTATCCTAAATGTAGGTACACAGTTTTCAGAACCCATCGAAACCATCATGAAGAAGTTGGTAGAGTCAAACCTGATAACACTTCCCAACTTTGAAAACTACCAAGAATCACAAGAGAAACCATCCTGGTACAACGAGAATGATCTTTGTGACTTTCACAAAATCAAAGGACACAAAATGGAAAACTATATGAGGCTCAAAAATATTATCCAAGACCTTATAGAAAATGAAACCATATCTATTGAGGTACCAACTGGGAATCAGGATCTTAAGATATACAAGAACCCTATGCAAAATCATAACAAAGGGAACAACAATGGAAAATCTAAGGATTACACAAACGTGCAGCATACCTATTCTAATGTGGTCACTTCCTATGATATCATTATTACTGTCATCACCATCAAAGGGCATAGTGTAGAATTTGGAGTCACCACATGATGTGGTAAGGTTACCATCCAAGGAGTCCCATATCAATCTAGGGAACATCCTACTTAGCCAATGACAAGCACTAGCAAGTATAATCTCTTAGATCAACTTAAAAAGATCCATGCACAGATTTCTATCTTAGAAATATTGAGGCTATCCCCCACAGAAAGGGAAATCCTAGAGGAAGCTCTATCTACATCATCTGTTCCTGAGATATAGATAATAAATAGTTTCAATCTATGGTAGGGCATATCACTAATCATCTTCTCACCTTCTTAGAACAAGACCTACCATCACATCCATCTCATAACTATGCTTTACATCTTGAGGTTGTTATTCATAAGAACAAGGTCAAAAGAGTTTTAGTAGATGGAGGTGTTGGTCTAAACATTTGTACCCTTCATTTGATCAAGAACCTGGGCTATTCAAAGGATACTATTGAGAAAGCAAAGAGTACCACCATCAGAGCATATGATGACCAAGAGCGGGTATCACAAGGCATCATTGCTCTACCCATCCAAGTGGGACCCATTATTACAAAAACTACATGTCAAGTGTTAGACCTTGATCTTCCCTACAACATCCTACTTGTCTGACCATGGATCCATGCCCTAAAAGTTGTAGCCTCAACCTATCATCAATATGTGAAGTTTCCTTTTGAGCGCAAATAAATTACCATCCATGGAGATCCTGAGCCTTTTTACTATTGCAAGAATCTTGAGGCCAAGTTTTATAAGATACCCCAAATACCCAAGAATGACAAAGGGCCTACACCTTCTACCTCATTTGTTGACCCATCATCCCTTGCATAGACCTCAAAAATGAAAACACCCATTGTGCAAAACATTCCTGACATAAAAGTTGTGATCCAGGATGATGGTTGTGGAAACTATAAGCTAATGAAGAATACCTTTGTCTTAGGAGAGCTACCTCTTTCTCCTCAATCCCATGGGAAACTCACATTTACCAACAAAGAGGCTAAAACAATCAAGATGGCAGCTACCACCTTCACTAAGTGGGGGGATTTGAACCAAGAAGATATCAATGAGGAAGATGTCTCTAGACTCCTCTATCAGGATGAACGACCTATTCATGTTCTTCCCATGGAAGATGACAATAAAGGCTTGTAGCTAATGAAGGGATGGGGCTATAACAAGAATGAGAAGTTAGGATAGAATGATAATAGTTTGCTAGAACCCATCATTCTTGATAAATTCCTAAAGAATCTTGGCCTAGGTTGTACTACTAGCAAGGTCACCCTTATTGGAAAAGGTACTTCCGCTAAATAGGTTGAGGCTTCCTCTTGGTTACCTACATCACGTGACACAATGTTAGATGACTTCCCCCTTGATGTTGCTGACCTATTTGAGAATAAATCCCTCTTCATTATATCCAAAACATCCTTCACTCCAAGCAATCAATCGATTGAAATACGCCTAGTATACCTACAACTCATTAACTTCCAGGACCAACAAGGACCATTGATTCTAGATTTATTTGAAAATGATGAAGTGATCTCAGGATTCATGGGACTTCATGACAACTTACCAGTAGATCATAAGGAAATTTTTGACAAAGAGCTCAACACAGGGACATACTATGGGAGACAATTGAATCCTTTAGTCATAAAATTGATGAAATACAAATAACATGCAGATCTTTGAGTGAAAACCGCACTGTGGCACTCTCTGATCCTAAAATAGTAAAATGAAAGGATGTATTCAAGGGTGAAAACCTCTTTCAGGTGCCCAAGGATGAGGGATTCAATCTCCCCCTTAGTGTGATGCATCCAGAGAAGTTGGTAGTTTTAGCTGAAAAGGCCACCCCAGTCAATGTAGGAACAAAAGAAGCACCCAAGATCACTTTCTATGTCGAATCATTGTTGGATGAAGAACAGAAGAACCTAGCAAAATTCTTGAAAGAGTGAAGAGCTAACTTCATATGGTCTTACATAGATATGCCAGAGCTTGATACATAAGTAGTTGTGCATCACTTAGCAGTTTATCCTGAAGCCAAGCTAGTAAAGTAGAAATTAAGAAAGATGCACCCTCAACTATCACTATTGGTGAAACTGGAGTTACAAAAACTTATTGACTTTGAATTCATCTAATTGATAGATTATCTTGAGTGGGTTTCAAACCTGGTACCAATCTCAAAACCCACTAGGGGCATCAAAATATGCACAAATTTTAGAGACTTAAACAAGGCATGTCTAAAGGATGATTTCCCTCTTCCTAAGATTGACCTCATTGTGGACTTAACAGTTGGGCATGAAATGCTATCACTCATGGATATTTTTTTAGGCTATAATCAAATCATGATCGCTAAGGAGGACCAACACAAAACTACATTCACTTGTCCATGGGGAACCTATTGCTGGAACGTGATGCCATTCGGGTTGAAAAGTGCAGGAGCAATCTATCAAATAGAAATGACCATTATCTTTCATGACATGATATGCAAAATAGATGAAGATTGTGTGGATGATATTTTGGAAAAATCAAAGAAAATAACTAAACACATACAAGTCTTAGGACCCATCTTCAACAAACTTGAAGAATACAAGGTGCGGCTGAATCCAAAAAAGTGTATCTTTGGGGTTACATCAGGGAAACTTCTTGGCTATATTGTCTCACAAATAGGGATAGAAACTGACCTAGCAAAGGTAAAATCCATCCTAGACATGGAACCACCACAAACACTAAAATATATGAGAGGATTACAAGGAAGATTGCAGTCCATCAGAAGGTTCATAGCGCAACTATAAGATAAAATCCACCCTTTTTTGCATCTTCTCCATAAAGGAATAATTTATAAGTGGGATGAGAAGTGTGATAAAGCTTTCTAACATATCAAGGGCTACCTATTGACACCACCATTACTCATGCCACCAATACTGAACAAACCATTGATCCTATATATCTCAACAACATCAGCAACACTAGGTGCTTTTCTAGCACAATATGATTAAAATGGGAAGGAAAGGGCTATCTATTATATCAGCAAAACCTTGGTTGGCTATGAAATTAACTATTCACCCATTGAGACAGCATGCTTGGCAGTAGTTTTTGCTTCACAAAAATTCAAACACTACATGTCACATCAAATCAAACTTATTACAAAGATCAATCCATTAAAATACCTATTATCTAAAGCAACTCTCACTAGGTGAATGGCCAAATGGGTAATGATCTTGACAAAATTTGGCATAGAATATGTGGAGGGTAAGGCAATCAAAGGATAAGCGATCACAAACCAACTAGCAGAGATGCCTATTTATGTTGAGAACCCCTTGATATCAGAATTCCCTGATGAATTAGTGTTCCTTGTCAATCTCACTGAGCAGTGGAAGATGTACTTTGATGTATCATTCACCCAACATAGGTCAGGAGCAGGTATTCTTTTCATCACCCTTCAAGGTGATTGCATCCCAAAGTCATATAGGATATCATTCCCCTATACTAACAACATTGTTGAATATGAATCCCTAATCACAGGTCTAAGGATAGCAGTTCAGTGGCAAATACAAGAGATAAAAGTCTATGGGGACTCATAGTTAGTTATCAACCAAGTCAATGATGGCTACCAAACTAAGTACGATAAGCTTACTCCTTACAAGAAGATGGTAGAGAATCTCAAGAACCTTTTCATTGACATAAATTTTGATCAGATTCCTCACATGAACAACCGAGCATTAGACGTCATGAAAATAATTAAAACATTATTAGACATGCCGAACAACGTCCTCCAATGTGAATTCTTGGTAGAACAACTTCTTGTACCAACTTTCAAAATCTCAAAATCTAAATTCATGTGTGTCATTGTTGGTCCTGAACACCCATGGTATCATGACATATTCATCAACCTAAGTAGAGGAACCTCCCATTCGATATCACCTCTAACCTTAAAAATACCTTTTTCAAGAAGGCATCCTGATTTGTGCTCCTAGGTGATACCCTTTACCATCAAAGCAATGAAGGGACATTACTACAATGTCTTAACCAAGAGGAAGCCTTAATTGCTTTAACAAAAGTTCATGATGTCATATGTGGCTCCCATTCTAGAGGTATGACTTTAGCTAAGAAACTGTTGAGGATGAGGTACTACTAGCCAACAATGGAAAGAGAAGCCCACCAATTTGTGCAAAAAGTGTCCAGTGTCAACAACATGGAGATTTGATTCATGCTCCAGCTCAGGTGTTGCAACCAATGGTCACACCTTGGCCTTTCTCACAATGGGAGCTTTACCTCATAGGAAAGATTACCCCAACCTCATCCAATGGCCACAAGTTTATCATAACAACCACTGAGTATTTTACCAACTGGGTCAAAGCCATTCCTATGACCTACATAATAGGGAAGAAAATTTCCAAGTTTATCCTAAATTACCTAATCTGTCATTATTATATTCCACAAACCCTTATCTCAGACAATGGAACGCCCTTCAAAAATCAAGATGTGAAAGAGCTATGTCAAAGATTCAACATCCAACACTGATTCTCCACCTCGTATTACCCCCAAGGCAACAATCAAGTTGAGGCTACAAACAAGACCATTCTAAAGATCCTAAAGAAAATGGTCAATGAAGTTGGTCATGACTAGCATCTACAGTTAAATCCTACTCTTTGGGCCTATCAAACCAATATCTGCACACCAACAGGTGCAACCCTTTCTCCTTGTTTTATGGATCAGAAGCCATTTTAGCTATTAAGGTTGAACTTCCATCACTACGAGTGTCACTACGAGTGTCACTACAAAACCTAATCACTGATGAAGAGTATAGAGTATCTCGACTGAATGAGCTAGAATTCTGGGATGAGCATCATCTTGATGCTCTTAATCACTTGAAAGTATATCAAAATCGACTAAAACAGAGCTATAACAAGAAGATCAAATGTCAATCTTTCCAGGTAAGGGATCTTGTCCTAAAGTAGAATCAAAAGAATCTTCCAAATCAGAATAATAAAGGAAAGCTTGAGCCTAACTAGTAGGGTCCCTTTGTCATCACAGCAAGCTTTGGATCAGGAGCATATCAATTGTCAACCCCTGAAGGTGAACCCTTGCAAGAACCAACCAACATCTTGCATCTTAAAAAGTTTTATGCCTAGTCTTAAAGGATGTAAATCTAAAAATACAAAAAAATCAAAAAATGATCAAAATCCAAAAAAATAAGAAAAAGGATTGAAAACAATAAAGAAAAACAATTGTCCTTTGGTGAAAACCTGGCAAACAGGCACCTTGCATAAATAAAGCGCCTCCATATATTATTTGGCTCTTTATCTTATCATTCTTTGCATCATCATCCATCCATCACATCATTTATCCTATTTATTCCATCACCCATCTGCATCATAGCTTGATATTGTGAAGCATTGTATCCCCTTTAGTACTACTTGGCATATTCTGAAGGCCAGTTTGTCCTGCCTATATCGAGGTAGTCCATTGTGTCACATTGGGGGCAATTCATTCTAGATCATATCGAGTTCTTGTATATCCTAAGGTTATTGGAAATCGCAATAAAAAATCCAAAAACATTCATAAAACGTTCATCAAAAAATCCAAAAATATTGCAAAATCTTGCACAACTAAAATTCAAAAACATTCAAAAAATTATAAAGTAAAAATCCAAAACATCTAAAAAACACATCAAAAACCCTAAAAAGTTCAAACATCAAAAAATCTAAAAATAGTACCTTGTCAAACTACAAGTCTTTGAGGTTGAACATAGGCAAGGCCATCATTGATGTGCCCTTGAGACACCCTAGGTCAGTCTTTTAGGAGTCCATCATAATAAACTAGCATTTCATCAACTGTTAATATCTCATTGTTAATAAATTGAGTTAGTCAAACTACGTGGTCTTTGCATGTATAATTTAGGCAAGGCTCATCTTTGATTAGCCCCTGAGGCCCCCAGGATGGGTCTTTTAGGTCAAGTTCTTGGTCGAGATTTCCAAAACCCCTAAACATCCAAATATTAGAAAATCCCTAAACATTCAAATAACAAAAACACAAGAACATTAGAAAACATTCAAAAGACCTAATCAACATCAAATATCTTAGAGAAAACCCTAAACAACCTCAAATAACTAAAAACCATAAACATTCACATAAACTTTCAAAAAGACCAAAAATAGCCTCAAACTATTTTCAAAATACCAAAAAATCAGAAACCATCCATCCCATCTCGCTTTCACCCGCAATAAAATTTCACCCATAATAAATCAACCATCATCTTCAACCTTTGGCAAAACAAATAGAAATAAAGTGTAGCAAGTCGTAAAGTGAGAACATAAGAGTCAAATTCTAAAGTCTAGATCATAGGTAAATGAGTCAGTGGAGTTTGTATCAATGGCTTATCATAAACATCATAATCCTAAATCAAACCATCTATTCAACATGTCCTAGGATGTATCCTTCCTATGATGGACATCAGTATCAGAAATAACCTTAGCTACATTTTAAATTGGCAAGAGATATAGATAAGACTGACTGTTTGTCTTTCATCTTTTCTTATGATTTATCTTAATGACCCATTCCGAGGACCTCTCAATGATTTCTATCAAAAAAAATTAGAGAGAAAGGAATGGGGTATCAATCAATATCTTTTGTTTGTTGTGCTTGTGGGTATTCTTGTAAAATAATCTTGGTGCATACTTGCTTAGTTGTGTGTAGGGAAGTTGTGTGGAGTAAATTGTTGACTATTGTGTATGCTTTGGTCCAATGTATTCTAACCTTCTAACTTACATTCCAATGAGGTTTCTATATGTATAGGTGTGAACAAGAACTATCTTATCTATTTGCATATTCAAAGTCCATTACACTAGATACAATGCCATCCTAGTTATCGATACCTTGATGCATCATGTCTATGTGTTATATCAAACAATAAGGAACAATGGAAAATCCCAATCCCAAGATATGAGTACATCATCATCATCATCATACATTTCTTGTCACCATCTCTAATAAAGTCTCAATGGATCATAGACTTGTTGGAACTTTTGAATCAATCATCAAAATCAATGTTCAATCATCCTATTTCTTCTATCTTCTTTCCGCGCTAACCTAGTATCATGACAGCCAACAAAAATATCATCCATGCATCCATCCTGCATCCACAAATCATCAACATGCATACATCTTGCATAATCATAGCATATCATAAAATATACATCATGCATCATCATTATCATTTAAGTTGCAGACAATATAGATTTGTTATTCTAAGTATCTTCAATCATTGCATCGCATATCATAAGCATACATCGCATAATCATATCATAAGCATGAACATTTACATTATCCATCCATACATCCATATGCATACATCATCATCTCATAAAATTGCATAAGAAAATACACAAAAATAATTGCATACATACATTCATAAACATGAAATAAATGAACACATCACATCATAAATTCGTATCATATCATATATATCAAAAAATGACTGTCATGGTACAATATCTAAATCAGTGTATGTATATTGATCAAAAATACAATATATGTGAGGCTACCAAAAATAATCCCATGAATGTATATATGTATGAAAGAATCGGGCAACAATCAAAAAATGACTTTGTACAAGTGAGTTAGCCCTAATGGTTGCTACCCTCACCAGGCTATCTCTCTAGCTGATCCTCAACCCTAGGAGCTGCCACACTCCTCTGTGAGTAATTTGGTTGTCTAATCACCTGTGGGACATCCCTATGGTAGTGCATCCAATAATAGGCAACCTCAGTCATGACCTCTCTATACAATCTAGCAAACATTGTCTGCCCCTGGGTTGCAACTAGCATAGTCTCTAGCTATTAGCACTGCTCGACCTCATGTACTAACTGCATCTTGGTGATCTGCCTGAGTTGACACTCCTAGTCTCTCTCTGATGTGACAGCCTATACCTACTACCTAGCCTAGTCTCTCTCAGTAGTAATAACCAATATATGTTGTCTCGCTTGATCCCTCTCACCCATCACCACCTCCAACTGCTACTATAACTATTGTATCTATGCATCACAAAAATCTGGCCCCGACGGTGGCTACTGTGGAGGATGTTGCTATATTAGTGGCTATTTTGGAGGCTACTGATGCACTGGTGGTGCCCCCATGACCTATCCATCCTACTGATGTTGGCCATCCCAGCCATCCTTTCCTCAGCCCCATCCTCTATCATGCCCATCATATGGTTGCCCTCTGCCTCTACCTACACCCCTCCCTCTCGATATCCCTTGTGGGGGTGCACCTAATGGATCTATCAATCAACGAGGGGAATGAACCATGAATCATACACAAGCATCATCTATGCATCTGCCTGTCCTTGATCATAAGCCCATGGCCTAGCGACTAGTTGTCAAAAACCTCATGGGCTGGGATCGTATGTCCCCATGTTGTCTCTCGGGATGACCTAGCAAAAATAGTAGTATATGCATCATCAGGCATGTCCTACCTCTTGCCAAACTATCTGGAAATCCTATTGGGTAGGTACCTATCAATGATAGTGAGCACTCGACCTTCCATGTATTGGGTATGTCGAGCAAAGAGCAACTATTGTACATCATCATACCATGCTGGCATTTGAAGCCATGGTCACCATCGAAATATTGTCATATCGTCGATCACTCAACGCAAGTATGGAATGCCAAGCTACCCTGTGTGTTGTAATGTAATAGCACCCCTGTATCTCCAAAAAATAGGATCATTTGGCTCTATGTCTTCCATATAAACTATTAGTCAAAGCACAACGATGTGCTCCCAGGCCCAAATGTGGAGAAGAGTGACCCATGTGCCAATAGGCCTACCATCGCAGTATACAAAGTCATGCATATCATGGTATAAGGAGGCCAGAATCACTGGCCCCCATGCATACTAAGTCCTCTAAAAGAGCATCCTATGCCAAGCCAGACCCCATCCCAGACTAAATCCTCTACTCCATCGATCTGGAGCAACCAAACTTGAGATAATCACTGCAATGATCAGTTTGAAATTCAATATGCAACCTCTATACATCTTGAGTTCAATCTGGGAAGTGACCAAAATAATGTCCTCCTGGTCAATCACCTCATGACAGGCATCATAGCTAGCATCAACATCATAGATCATGCACTCACCATGTATCGGCAAATGCAATATCCACCATACATCCTCCAGCGTCACTATCACCTCATAAGTAGGTAAGTGGAACGACAAGGTCTCATTATGCCATCGCTCACACAACACTGTCATCATCGCCAAATGTATCTAGACGACGAGCCTCTTTCCCTCATCCATGAGAATATTCCAAAGAGTATTATCTCTCCTCACTCATTTGAAAAAGGGAACATTCTTACAAAGCTTCATATGCAAGTTAACTCAAAATTTCTTGTGCAAGTTAACTTGTGACCTCTTGTACAGGTCAAGCATGTGTTTATTTGAAGGAATATGTACCCTTGATTAAAATATCATCTTGCATTCTCACCTATTGATGATAATCCATGATCCATGCCTCCATCTTCTTCCATCCTTAACCACTAATTAGCCTTTTTTATCTCAACCCTTCATTTCTCATTTGCTCTCCTATAAATAGTTCACTATTTGGAGACAAATGGGTCCATCTTTTAAAATCAGAGTTATGTTGTTAAAATCACTCACACTCACACTCACACTCATATTTAGCACACATTTAGCATTTTTTAGTTCATTTTAATTGCATTAATTAGCTGTAATCTTTTATTAATGGCTTTCATGATCACATAATGCATCCATTTAGCTTGTTTATTAATTAGGGTTTGAATATTCTAGTTTAGAATCCATTTAGATTAGCTAAAATTTTGCATATCTAGATCATTTTAGCATAAAATCATGTTAAATTAGTTTACATCATGCTCATTGAGATTAAAATCATGTTTTCATACACATCTATCAATGGTTTCATTAGTTTTCTTCAATAAAACTAATTGAAACAAGCTCATTTATCCTATGGATTGGGAAAGGGTCATCATTCCACATCAACATGACACCACTCCCACAATGGGATAAGTTTTGAATGGATTAGAATAGACATTTTAATGCTTTCATAGTTTAGAATGCTTAGCTTTGATAAATGTTAATTTAATTTACATTTGATTGATCATGTTTAGATTGGCATTAGTGGCTTTGTTATTCTTCAATTCTTCATGGATCAAGTGTAATCGGCCCATACTAATCCATCAATCACACCTATCATTTATAATTTATCATTGATATTGCCATTGTGGAAGTGGAAACACTAACACGAGGTTTGACTAAGGCAATCCCTTTGCCCAACCTTTCTTCTCTTTTTGAATGTGCAGGTTTTAGGTCTGAAGAAGATTGAAGGAAGATTGAAGATCAATTATTTGTTGTTGCAATTGAACCTTGCACCTTGGAAACTCACAAAAAACTCAATTAAAAAATTATCTAAAAGTGATCCAAAAGTACAAGAAGAAATAGAAGCTTCGATCTAATACTAGAGGACTGCGAAAACATATTTGAATTGGCCCTACAAAGATAGTGGTGCTTGGGGAACCTATGTTTGCCTTTTCAACTCTAGATTTGAATCATAGGTGCATAGTGCCCTAATCAGTCCCTTTCTGCAATCTGATTTCTTTTGTGACTTCTCAAATATTTTGTATTTGCATTAGAATAATCATTTGCATTATTAGGTCAATTGAATCATTGTATTTCATCCTTATGACATTTCCATATTTATTTAAGGGTTGGTTGACTCACCTATTAGGTTGTAATTCAATCACATACCTTTTCAAAATCCATCAAACCCCCATCACATCTCATTTCACACACATCACAACAAACACCCCCCAATGAAATTTTGGGAAAGGTGTCAAACCCTAAGGTGAAAACTCAAAGGTTTCTCTTTCCCTACGTTTCAAATCTACCTAACATAAACCTCATTTTCTCATCTGAGATTATTTTTGGTAGGATATGTTTCATTCTATTCGTAATCACTTTAGCCATTATCTTATAAATAGTATTACATAGTGATATGGGCTGAAAATTATCCAAAGATACTGGTTTCTCTTTCTTGGGAATAAGGTCAATTAAATATGTTGTTAATTTCCTTTAGCACCTTGCTTGAACATCTTGAATCTTCAATATTTTTTGTCACCTCAATCCCTACAATATCCCAACACTATCGATAAAAACTAGCAGGGAACCCATCTAGGCCAGGAGCTTTGTTCAGATGGAGTTGGCTTACGGCTTCCTTGATCTCTTCTTCTGTGAAACATTTTTATATCATTTAATTTTGCTCTCTTGTGACCAACCATGGAATTCCTTGTAGAATTTTATATTGAGTCAAGTAAAACTCCTCCCACTTGTTAAGTAGATTACTTAAAAAGCTAATTGTTTCCTCAAAAATTTCCTCCATATTTTCAATGATCAAACCATTAATGATTTTTCCCTTTGAACTTTGGTTGAGTTTTCAAAGAACTTAAAATTCTTATCCCCTTCCCTTATCCATATTTCCCTAGATTTTTACCTCCATAAATTTTATTATTTGGATAACACCTCTTCATACTACTTTAATAACTCCTATTTTAAAAATAAATTCTCTATCCATCCTAGACGTGAAGACTGCTTCATTTAGTTCACTCAGTTTTCCTTCTAATTCTTTTTTATTTCAAAGATATTTTTAAAGTGAGTTATGTTCCATTCCTTTAACTATTGTTTTACCAATTTTAGATTTGTTGTTACAAAAAAAATCTTGGTCCCAAATGGTTTAGCTTCACCCCCACCATTGCTCTATCAATTTGTGAAAGTTTGGGTCTTTCATCCACATCTTTTCAAACTTGAAAGGATAGCGATTTGGTCTTTTGTCTCCTAGGATATTGAGTTGAATCAGGTGATGATCCAATCAAAATTGTGGAACAATACTACCTTTCAAAGAGTGGGGGAAGGTTCCCAAGTCTCCTTTGAATGATAATTTATCCATTTTTTGATAATGTTAATAAAACCTAATCTCTTGTTTAGCCATGTGTAACTTCCATTGGAAATTTGGACATCTATTAACATATTGTTGCTTATAAATTCTTCGAAGTCAATCTATGACATAAAAATTCTTTGGTTGCCCCCCACTTTTCAGTGGTATGAAGGATGGAATTGAAATCGCCACCCAATATATGTTTCTCATTTGGTCAAGATGCAAGAAATTTTTCTATTTCATTCCATGTTTATTTTTTCTTGATGCAAGAAGCAAGGCCACAAATATTAATTAATATAAACTGCAAGTTTGCAAAGAAAATCCTTACCTTACAAGCTATTCATTGCTTTTTCTTTGCTACCCTTTCGATGTAAGCACTTTGCGACTTCCAAAATGTGATCAAACCACCTAAAGCACCTTCTAATTGTACTATCATCACCTACCAAAATTTCAACTTTCTTTCAAACAATTCCACATCTACACTTGCCATTTTTGAATCTTGTGTCATAAAGATGTCTTCCATTGACATCTCCATGTAGTGCCTTACTAGATACACTTCTTGTTAGGGGAATTTAAGCCCTTAACATTCCATGATAGTATCTTCATGGATCCCCGAGAATGGATATTCCCTTCCTTGACTTCAATAACATAGTGATTTTGACCTACCCCTCCACGTCCCCATCAATCATTATTTTCTCTTGATTTGATTTCTTTCCCTTCTTCTTCCCTCCCCACAATCTGGAGATTTCCTTTCCAAGTCCTTTTATTTGATTCCCATATTTTTTGACTCCATATTTGAAAGGTCCAAATCATCAATTTATTTTGGTCCTTTTTGAGTAATATTATCCTCATCCTTGCAGTATTCATCCTCTTCCAATGCTTCTCCCATCATTGGATTGACTGCATACATGGAATTATCACATCCCCTTATATCTGCATTCACTAGTTCTATGTCTGGATCCTGAGTTAGTCCCATCAATTCACACCCTAGTTTTAGGATATAATCAACCTCATTGATTTTTTGCACTTGTTCCCTAATCTTTGAGGGTTTTAGAATTATTCCTTCCTCCATCCCTTTCTTGACCTCTTGATCTTGCATCGAATCCTCCTTTGCTTCTAGTATTACCAATTTATCTATCTACTCTTAGGTCAACCATACCACAAGAGACTCGGACTTATCCCTAGTGGTATCACCTATGAGTGTGTCTTTGTCTCTATTTGAATGTTCCTTCACACTTTTTAGCTCTTCATGGCACCTTTCCCCAACATGACTAGCTTTGTCCACCCTTCCTTGCCTAAGGATCCTTTTTCCAAAATATATAACAATCTTCTATCTCCAATGGACTGTTTCTATTATAATCTCAATTTTGTCCCACCATGTTTTTTGGATCTACCTCCACCAATATCCTAACTTATGATTCTTTCTCCCATTTGTGGAAAATTTTGTCAACACAAATGAATGTCCCCAGTTCTTCCCCAATCTTTCCTAAAACCTCCCCATTCTAGTAGTCCAAGGGGAGATTACAGAGTTTGATCCTATAGTGTTAAAAAATCTATCTGTTTACATTTTCACATTTATTTGGGCCCTCATTATTAAAATGGACTTAATAATGCATTAATTTAGTGTTGAAAAATGTATCCCTTTACATTTTCACACTTATTTGGGCCCTCTTAATTAAATGGAGCTTAATTATGCCTAAATAAGCCTCATTTTACATTTACAAGCCTAATAAATTACATTTTTTGAAGGGGAAACTTGACAATAATTAATGCTAACACATAACACTTCATCTTGATCAATGTGTGTTCCAGGAATGGGGACTTGGTACCCATTCACCCATGGGAGAATGGGTCCTCCCTAGGAATTAGAACCTATTTTAAAATCATGTTTTGGAGGTATTTTTATCATCCCAAATTCAAATTTCAAATGTCAACTTGTAATAAAATATTTTTAGGAAATTAAGGATAAATATCTATAAAAACAAGGTTATTTTATCAAATTAAAATTAGATTTCAAGAGCACAATTGAGAATTTTTGAAGAGCAATTTCACAAGAAAAAATATTGTTGTCAAGAGAATTTAAGAGAAAATTTATTCATCATTTGTTGTAGCATTCAAGATCTCAAGTATCATGTCAAAGTTATTTTCATACATGCATGTTTTTGGAGCTAACATTGTGATGTAGGTTTCCATATCTCATCCAAGCATTCAAGTCAAAGATTCAAAGAAAGATTCAAGTATCAAGGTCCACATCCATTGAAGTCATTTCATGCAAGATCCACATCAATATTTCAGTCTTTCCAATGTTTCTACAAGGGTTTGGTGAGTTGCAACAAACAAGTGTTCATTCATCATTCCCTCTTTTTATCATTGTTTCAATTCAAGGTTTAATTACCAAAATGGGTTTGAACAAGGAAAACCCCCATTCACCCAAAAAAAAACATTTTTCCCTCTCTCTTTATGTGTTGCAAATTTGTAGGTTCATAGGTTGAAGAAAAGTTGAAGATCTCAAAAGTGCAAAATTGCAAAGTTGCATTTGTTGTCACCTTTGTTGTTAACTCATGAAAACTTAGATCCCAAATTTATTTTTGACTATTTGGCTGTGAAACCTGGAGGATCTAGAAGTACAGAAACAGGAGAAAAGGACCCATGAATCAATTTTGAAAATCCCTACAAAGACCCATTCACCCATGGGTGAATGAGTCTCAGATAGCCTCCCAAAATAGTGTTTTGGTGACTAGTAAACAATATTCTCCCCTTCTCAAATCTATAAGAAGTTAGGTGTTTCTGTCAATATTGATCTTAATATACAAGATCCAAGTGTTAGATTGCATTTTGGATTTAATTTTCTATTTTTAGTTTTTATCCCAAAAGTGTTGTTTGACCTTGACCCTTGTCCTTCAAGCATAAGGGAATCTAAAGATTCCCACTTTGGATTGATTCACCTAAGGGTTGTTAATCAATTCATTATGGGGATCTCATTTGCTAATGAAAGTAGAAATATAGGGTCTATTCTCACCCTTTGGAGTTAGCTTTCCATTTTGGGAGTCCCCTATTTTTCTTCATTTCATTTTGGTGAACCTGACCTTGTACAACAAAATTCTGAAAATTGGAGTTCATTTCAACCCTAAATCTAAATTTTGCACTAGTTTACATTAGGTTTGCATTAGTTGCATTACATTTAGGGTTCTTTAAACTTGCATTAGTGAACATTGCATTCAGGCTTAACTTTGCATGTTTGCATCCTTTAAATTCATAGAAAATCTAAAAAGTTGTATTAGATCTACATTTATTTTACATTGTACTTGCATCAATATCATCATTCAATCATCTAAGTTCAAATTGAATTCTAAAAATAATCATTTAGTTCATCATTTGACCTTATTTGAGATTGCATTTAAACACCCTTATTTTGGAAAAACCTATTATAGAAACCCCTGTTTGTAATCAGAAACAAGAAATACAGAAGACAAACTTAGATCTTGGAAAATTCAATTTTAAAAACCTTGAGCAAGGACCCATTCACCCATGGGTGAATGAGTCTCTGTACAAACCCTTTAGACAAGTTTTTGGGTGATTTTTAGCCTTTGTTTTGCATTTTTGTTACTATTTTTAGATCTGAGAGTTGGTTTCTTGAAATAGCTAATTTTTTAATTTAAGTTATTACTTCTTTAGTTAGATCTTGTAGTGTTTTGGAAAACATTTCTTGCATATTTCAGTTATGGATAGTATTATATTTCTATACTTTTCCTTTATTTTCAACATCATTTCATAATTTACCTAGATTAATTTGCATTTTACAATCATTTCAAAACAAAAAACAAAGTTGACAAACAAAACAAGCAAAAAAAGATAAATGGTAAACCTTGGAGAAAGCATATCCTTCAAACTCTTTAGTTGTGATGACTTTGACATGTAGATCATCCACTAAATCTTTGGTGCAAGAGGATGCACACATAGACAATCATGACAATCCTAGTTGCTTTTCTCTCAATACCTCTCTACTTATGACGAAGGTATTTTGGTGTTAGAAGACCCAATTATTGAGCGTCATGAGAACGTTGTTTGTCCCTCTTCCAATACTACATTTCTCTCAAAAAACACTAAGATGGATGGCATAGATGAAGATGTTAAGTTCACATTAGATCCCCCCTCACTAAAAGGTCATCTATGTAAATTAGTTGAGGTTATGAATGCACCAATTGGATCTCCTTTACTTAGTGAGCCTCCTAAGTCACCTCCCATCATAGGACCACCTAAAAAGGTAACCATTATCCCTAGGAGATATCTTGAAATTTACAATGCAACTTGATAGTAACAATGTTTCATAGCAACCGAGTCACAATACCATTGCTCACACATATAATACAAGGAAAAATAGGCAACCACAAACCACTCCTACTTCATTACCATTGCCTCAACCTATTTAGACTAGTACTCCTCATTTTCCTTTACATGGTAGAAAGGAGTATGATTTTTTTTAACTTAAAAATACTCCCACTAAGATATCCTTATGGGATCTTATTCAAACATCACCTATATACAATAGGATGCTCCAAGAAATTTTGCAAAAGAATGATATCCAATTTTCTATGAAATTGAATGATGTAGCAACCTCCTTTGATTGTATGCAAGTGACAAAGTTAGATATCGCATTCCCTCACTTGAGATACAAAATAAACATGAAGCCTTGATGATAAAGGTGATCATTAATGAAACTGCAATTAAGTGCACCCTCATAAACAATGGAGCGAGTCTTAATGTTTGTAGAATTTATCTCCTAGATAAAATTGGTGTGGAAAAGAATCTTATTCAACTCAATGATGTTAATATTCATGGCTTTTACAATATTAATATGCAACCATTAGGAATGATAACATTACCTATTGAGGTCAGACTTGTAGTTTTGCCTATCCCTATCCATATAATGCTAGGACCTCTTTCATACAACCTTCTCCTAGGGTGACCATGTATTCATGCTATGAAAGGAGTCTCATCTACTCTTTACCTTGAGATGAAATTTGAATACAACAACAAGATATAAACACTTGAAGCAGATGAACAAAGATATAAATCACAAGCTCAACATGATCATAACACTTCCAACTCCCCTAATACTTTGATTCCAACTTCCAAAGTAGAACCTATACAAGTTGATGGTAATCCTAATATTATTTCACCTACAACAAAACTCTTAAGTGATGATTGGGAGTTGTTAGATTTTACACCTTGTTTCAAAGAAGAGTCCAAAATCTCACCCTCAAAATCCAAAGAGTCATATACAAATGATCCATCTTCAAACACATGTTTAGTGATAATTGGGGTTCATTAGAGTTTTACACCCTCTTTTATGGGAGAGTACAAAATCTCGCAATCTAAACCAAAAAAACCTTGTGTTTCATTTTCACAACTTGGTGCTACATCAACAACATCACCCCATGGTGGTGATGGGGCCTCTTTAACTCCCATCCCTCGTGAGAGGATGATGTGTAACTTTAAGAAACTTAAAACAGATTTATGTTCTTATGAAGAAGCCAATCCTTCTGAGAAGCATAAAACCTCTTCATCTAAGTTGGAAGAATGCTATGGTCTTGGATACAAGCTCCTTTCTAAACATGGATATAATGAAAACATTAAGCAAAATGATAGAGAACAAGTGAAGTCTATACCATGCTTTTTTAAGAAATATCGAGGTTTACCACCTTCATCTTCATCTAAGGCTTTATCATCTATTTTGTGTATGAAATATTGTGATGAGAAAGAAATGTCCCCTAATATTGATCAAGAGACTATCTTGTTGAGGCTTCTCAAAGCCTGCTTGATTATTCTTCCTCCAAAAACACAAAAGCAATTTTACAACAAGAGTTCATTTTGTGCATATCATAAAGCTCATGGTCATTCTACTAATGAATGTAAGGCTTTGAGTGATAAAATTAAACATCTTAAGGATTGTGTTGTTATTCCTTGTGTTGATGCACCTATTTCTTCTAATTGATACTGATTTTCATCATATCATGTTGCTCATCACTATGTGGCATTAGTAGCTTTATGTGTCTTGCTCTTTGTCATTCATGGTGGTACAAAATTAGGTGCAACCATATCTCTCTTGGAAACTACATGATATTTCTTGGTGGTTGTATGTGTCTCTATGATTGGGGGGCAAGGATAACTAGTTTTTTGAGGTGTACATTATTTTCAAGGATCCTCTCATTCTCTCTTTCTACTTAAAATACCAACATAGCAGGTATGTTGATATTTTAAGTGGGGGGCATATTATTACCCGTCTGTTGTTCACATGTTCCCTTCTTAGTTATGATGGCATATATCTCCTAGGAAGTGTGACCTTTCTATTGGAATTATTGTTATTGACATCAGCATTATTTACATTGGCATTATTTTATCAGCATTGGCATTAACATTTTGACATTTAGTATAGCACTAGCATAGCATATTGATCATGTTGTGTGACACCTTATCAAAGTTATTAGGAGGTATAAATTTGGTATGGTTCATACAATGGGAGCCTATAGCCCTGGTGTGACTTTCTCATTGTACAGTGAGATCTTAGATAGAAGCATGACTTTCTCACTTAGCCACTCTTTGGGGAATCACCTAGTGACGATAGATTTCACTGGACCTTGTGAGTGTATTTTTCCAAAGGCCACCTAGCATAACACAACTTGCTTGCATGTGGAGATTTTTAATTTTTCATAGCCACCGAGCATAACACAACTTGCTTGCCTATAGAGCCATTTGTTGGATGGATGTGTCATAATATAACTTGCTAGTCCATCTTTCTTTTCTCTTCGCTTTAACTTTAACATTGTATGTTTGTGTATCTTGTCTTGCTGCTGCATATCATACATATTGTGTGTGTCCCTTTGTGCTTATGTTGGTTTTCCATAGGATCTTGATCCTAGGGGCTTAGCCACCTCCTTGATCTTCGTCATCCTATCTCACTAACACTTGTACACTTGGGCCCCCTCTTGACACGTATTTTTCTACTTTAGTGTGATTTTGATGTAAGGTCATCCTTTCACTAAAGTGGGGGATAAATGTATATTGAAAAATGTACC
The DNA here is from genome assembly GCA_007258455.2 of Sequoia sempervirens. Taxonomy (NCBI): domain Eukaryota; kingdom Viridiplantae; phylum Streptophyta; class Pinopsida; order Cupressales; family Cupressaceae; genus Sequoia; species Sequoia sempervirens. Next base: position 74,468,712 of record VDFB02075321.1, read on the forward strand.
CCTTTACATTTACACACTTATTTGGGCCCTCTTAATTAAATTGAGCTTAATTATGCCTTAATAAGCCCTATTTTACATTTACAATCCTAATAAATTACATTTTTCGAAGGGGAAACCTGATAATAATTAATGCTAACAAATAACACTTCACCTTGAGTAATGTGTGTTCCAAGAATAGGGACCTAGGACCCATTTTCCCATGGGCGAATAGGTCCTTCCTGGGCATTGGAACCCATTTTTAAATCATTTTTTGGTGGTATTTTTATCATCCCAAATTCAAATTTCAAATGGCTTGTAATTTTTAATTTTTAGGAAATTAAGGATAGATATATATAAATACAAGGTTATTTTATCAAATTAACATTATATTTCAAGATCACAATTAAGAAGTTTTTAAGAGCAATTTCATAAGAGAAAAATATTATTGTCAAGAGCATTCAAGAGCAGATTTCTTCATCATTTGTTGTAGCATTCAATATCTCAAGTATCATATCAAATTTATGTTCATTCATGCATGTTTTTGGAGCTAACATTGTGATGTAGGTTTCAAGATATCATCTAAGCATTCAAGTCAAAGATTCAATTATCAAGGTCCACATCCATTGAAGCCATTTCATGTAAGATCCACATCAAGATTTCAGTCTTACCAAGGTTTCTACAAGGGTTTGGTGAGTTGCAACAAACAAGTGTTCATTCATCATTCCCTCTTTTTATCATTGTTTCAATTCAAGGTTTAATTACCAAAATGGGGTTTGACCAAGGAAAACCCCCATTCACCCAAAAATAAACATTTTTCCCTTTCTCTTTGTGTGTTACAGATTTGTAGGTTCATAGGTTGAAGAAAAGTTGAAGATCTTAAAAGTACAAAATTGCAAAGTTGCATTTGTTGTCACCTTTGTTGTTATCTCACAAAAACTCAAATATTGAATTTATTTCCAACTATCCAACTATGAAACCTAGAGGATCTAGAAGTACAGACATAGGGGCAAAGGACCCAAAAATAAATTTTGAAAATCCCTACAAATACCCATTTTCCCATGGGCCAATGAGTCTTAGACAACCTTCTAAAATAGTGTTTTGGTGACTAGTAAACAATATTCTCCCCTTCTCAAATCTTTAAGAATTTTGGTGTGTCTGTCAATATTGAGCTTAATCTACAAGATTCAAGTGTTAGATTGCATTTTGGAGTTTATTTGCTACTTTTATTTTTTCTCCCAAAAGTGGTGTTTGACCTTGACCCCTGTTCTTCAAGCATAAGGAAATCTAAAGATTCCCACGTTGGGTTGATTCACCTAAGGGTTGTTAATCAATTCATTGTGGGGATCTCATTTCCTTATGAAAGTAGAAAGGTATGGTCTATTCTCACCCTTTGGACTTACCTTTCCATTTTGGGAAGCCCCTATTTTTCTTCATTTTAGATCCAAATTGGGATTATTTCTATTTTGTGTTATATTGGGTTGAAATTGGGTTCCCAATATTTGAGATAGAACCCTACCCATCTAACATTGATGGCCACTCTTCCATGATTGATTTTTTTATTACCTTTGAGGAACATACCACCAACAGATAGTTGTTAGGTAGAAATCTTATGCTCACTTCTTTTCCCCACCTCTCTATCTACCATTCCATGATCTTCCCTATTACCAACCATCTACCACACCATTTCACAAAAAGTAACACCTCTACAAGTTGCTCTTGGTCTATTATAAGGCCTTCAATGATAAATTAAAATAGCCTTACTATTAAGATATTTCTACCCATAGGTGAGCCCCTTATCTTTCTTCCAAAGATCTTCCCTTGGCTTCCAATTTCTCCTTCTCTTGGGGGCCCAACTTGGTTCTTGGAACTTAGAGTAGTGGTATTCTTGTGATCCACCCTCAACATGCCCTAATGGTATAGCATTCACACTCATGGCAGGGAGAGGTGTCATACTCCCAAGCACCTCTGGCATAAATCCTCCATCCTTTCTCCTTTGATCAACCACTCCTACATCATATTTCTTACCCCAACCTACTACCTTACTCCAAGCCCTCATATTTATATATTATGGCTCACTCCCAATCAATTCTCCTATTTTCCTTTGCCATCCATATCCCAGACTGAGGGGTTTAGCAACATTAAGTAGCTCTTCCATCACTTTTGTTCCACCATCCATCTCTATCACTTCACTGCAAATTTCCATAATGCTTATTTATCTACTTTCCAACCATATCTCTATCATGTCACTCAAAGTTACTACCAATTGCTTTGTTGTTGCCTCCCTACAAAGATTCTCCTGCTATCCTAGCCTAGCTCAGCCTTTGTAGGTATTTCTAATTGTTCCTTGGCATGTCTACATTTACCACATTAGCTTTTCCCTAATCTTTCGTTCTATCACATTTATAAAATTTCTATGGTTTTTCTACAATGATATAGATGATTATTGTATTATAATAAATAATTTCACCACTACCGATCCATGGATATTATACTTTTTCTTTCAACAAGGATTGTAATAAATCACTTTAAAGACATGAACTAAAAAATAAAATTACAAACTATAAAAAGATAAAAATATAAATATAAATTGCATAAAATATAAATATGTTCATTACATTTGGAAAAGCATGTGTTTGCAATATCATTATAGCCATGGATTTGCTATAGACAAAGTCATATTTTATGATATGTCTCACTCTTTTATCTACTCTTAATAACTTTGTGAACATTAAATAAAATTTCTACAACCATCATACATGTAAATGGGCTTTCTCTTGAAAAGATTTTGGTAAGAAGCATGCAAAATACATATGAGCAAAGTGTGTTTTGTCTATTACAGAAGCAAGTTCATGAAAATTTAAACTTATAATAATAGAGTATAAAACATGAAATGCACCTTCGATTCCTAATCTCTAAATAATCTTATGACATCTAGATAACTTGTTGATGACAATACTATTTTTTCATGATAATTGAACTACACATAATTTGCAGTTTTGTTAAATTTGCATCAATTGTATATTGATATTGCTAGTGGTATCTTTACTTCAACACCAAAGAAAAAATATTATTTCTTTCATTAGACATTTGATTCAAAGCTAAGTACCAAGTAAAATATACTTTATTGACATAGCTTAAATTTGATGGCAAACCTTAACTGTTAAATTTCCCTTCTAATTATTAGATAGCCCATAATTTTTTTCTAAATTGAGAAAACTTGAAAACATGAATAAAACAAATAAAAAAATATTAAAACCACACACAACCATGTGAATATTAAATTAAAACTTGTACATATCTAATTCATATTCACTTTGATGTGCATTTCAAAATGTAGAAGTATAGACAAGAAATTTTGAATTGTTTGAAACAATGCCTCAAATACTTGCAATCCTACAATATTGAAAGCAACTAGAATATTGTAATAATATCAACATATTTAAATGATTTGTGAATATTCTATATGAATATCAATTTAAATTTGATGATTGTAATAACCAGTTCAAAATTTGAGTTCTATTCAATTTTGTAAGATTATAAATTTTCCAAGAAACTTTTTGTGACTTCAACTCAAAAATGACATTGTTCTTTACACTAAAAATATGGATGCGAGCTAGATGCAAGAAACATTTAAAAGTTAAATATACTTTCACTACCACCCATTATCCTACTTGACCTATTGATAAATTACCAAGTAAACTATAAATATAATTTATTATTCAATACAACTTACTTTAAATGCAACAACCACTATCACATGTTCTTAAAACTATATCTAAATCTTAATAAGTAGCAATGATTAATTTTATTGCTAATATAAATTATAATTTATATGCTATATTATAAACATTAATAGCTAACTATACTTTCTATATGTCTATTTTTAGAAAAGACCTTATTGTTGGAACTCATAATATCTAGACACCTAAAATATGACCTTACCCAACCACACCTAATTTTAGCCTATCCTAGACCAATAATTAAATAAAAAATTATTATTTATTTAATTAATTTATCTCATCACCTTTATTCCCCATTTATTTAATTAATCCTAGCCTTATCCCAAAACCCTCCAATTAAAGTAAATTAATTAATTAATTTAGGCTAACTAATCCTCATTACCTTTTCCTCTAATATTTAATTCGACTTTATCCATCAGTCCTTGTCCATTTAACCCTAGCCATTGATTCCATTCACATGGATCATAATCTAAACTTGTCATCATGTGACAAGTGTACCTTTCACATGTTTAACTAGGACCTTGTCTATGCTCATTGAATCTAGACACTTCGCAAAAGTCAAAATAACTTTGTATCTCCTCCATCCATTTCATACTACATCTCCAAATCTTATCCTTTCATATAATGATGTTATCCTAATTCATTCCTAAACCTATCCATTATCCCTCGTATGATACTTGTCACATGACTATAAATTTTGATCCAAACTCTAATCCTCATTTAGTCCTAACTATCCATCACTCAATGCATCTTGGCCCATAATTTCTCTCATGAAAATTCTATAAATGAGAGGCCTTCCATTCCATTTGTATTAATCTATTCTCATCCTATTGTTATGTTGATATATTTTATATCCTTCTCCTTCCATAGCCTACCTAACTTCCATCATATCCTTATTAATCCATTTTATCTATCATCATGTTACTTGTATAAACAATTTGTTAGGTTAGGTGACATTTACCTTGCAAACCTATGTCATTTTTATGTGTCCATATTTCTTGGAAAGTGTCCTAGGGGACATGTGAGAAATATATTTAATATCAGTTAATTATAATTGCATTTTCAAGAGGAAATTTAATGTTGGTAGAGGTTACACATCACTATAGGATAAAATTATCCCTCTTAGGCATTCATATTGGGAATGTGAAGGGTATTGAGTGGGGCACCAAGTTTGGAGGAAAACATGTGTCTATCGGTTCTTTATTTGGAAGTTGAATAATCATTGAAGCATCTAGAATGCTAGAAGTTGAAGAGGCTATAGGTTAGGCACCCATGTTGAAGCCTTGTGCACATTAATCAATTTACTATCATGACTCTTGGCTTTCTAAGGAAGGGGCATGGGTTTTTTCAAGTGGTTTTGACACCACTTTTTTTGGTTTACCACTTTGATTTTTCCTCCCAAAAGTTCTATAAACTAGAGCCTTGAGATGGTAGTATCATCTTGTGTTATTTGTAGGCATATGAAAGCATTTGGGTTGTAGGAGATCAACAAGGAAGAGTATTGTGGTGTATCTATCTTTTGAAGGTAATGTAATATCATAAATTACATCCTATGCAATTTCATATTTCATAAACCTCCCCTTTAGATAAATTAGATTTGATAATGCAATATCCCCTTAACTTTATCCTTAACCCTTTTGTTCTTGGTCGTTAAGATGAATTTTTGTCATGAATGAATGCATGCCATGTAGATGTCTACGCACAATGTGAAATCTTGAAAGATTCATAACTATAGTAGTTGTTTGGACATTACACTTCCTGCCTACCCACGACTGTAATGCCTCTACAGCTTGCAGTTGCACCAAAACAACCCTTTGCATGCCTAGATACCATTTTTAAAGTTCATTTTTTTCCATTCATTCTATCTAACTCATTCATTATTTATCTATCTTTCAATCTTCTCAAGCTTTTTCACTCTCTCTTGCACTTTCTACACCACCTTCTATACCATCTTCATTTCATTTTGGCTCTCTACATCAAAGATTTGGCACTATTGACATATCATTTTTTATCTCAAAAATTGTAACATCTTCCTTTCAGTATTCTCATTCACCAAAGAAGGCTAATTGTAATATCTTTATTGTATTATTGTTTGATTTGGATAGTTTATTGTTCTAGCACTTATATTCTACCATCTTGTCCTATCTATTTTATTTTTATCTCTATCTATCTGGTTGTCTGTGGAGGTGGGAATACCTACACAGGGATTTGATTGAGGTAGGCCCCTAAATAGCCCCAAAATTTTTGTCATTTCTATATGTGTAGTTATTGAAGTTGTAACTTTGTTGGAGGCTTCATTCTTGGAACTCTTATGAGTGTCTCCTTTCTTCTCTTTCATTTTATCATTTCCTGTTTGTTTAATTTAGTTTATGTTTGTTCCTACTATTTCTCTATTAATTAGTGTATTTTTGAGTATTCATTCATTGAAGTTACCAGTAGGTTCTTGATAGTTTTGTATGATAAAGGTTTTGTTTGTATGAAACTACAATGTGTGCAGGGACATTGGTGTACCACACTATCATCCTTGGCCAAGAGCTTGCTAGTTTTTCCAAAAGACCTCTACAACCTACTCTTTTAGTTTTTAAAACTCCCATCTTTTATTCTGCATAAAACATAAATAAACCTCTTCTTTATCTCATCCCATCACCTATGCTTTGATGCATGAGGTAGTTGAGGACCATTCACCCCTTTAGACCTCTTCATCTTGAGGGTTTCAAATCTCCTCCTCTACATTTTGGTGAACCCAACATAAACTTGGCTTTGCTATGGTCTTTGTTGAAGGTTTTATTTTCTCTTGTTTAAAAGTTCATTGAACCGAGTGTTGTAATACTCAAGATATGAGTTTAAAAACCTAGTCTATAACTTTTGGACACATAGTAAGATGAAGCCTTTGATGCTCATACATGATTTCAAGATTTCAGTTTAGTCCAACCCATCAAGGCCCTAAATTTGATCAATTCACCATGAATTTTTCATCTGACTATATGCCTCCTTGTTTTTCTGAGCATCCATCTACAAAGGTTCAAATAAGTTCTCAAACAAGTACTCATTTTAGCTCTTGTTCTCCTATAGATCATGAATATGCTTTTTAAAGGGTTCCCTTTGAGAAATTTCAATCCTTGGAGGAAAGATTTAAAGAATTTTAGGAATTTCTAAACAAAAATAACTTGTATACTCAAGTTGATCCCATTGTCTATAGTTTAACGAATCTACTCATCTCACACTGCAAGGATCTTGATTTTCTCTATGGAATAACTATGATTGTAATCATAGTATAGGATAAATACACCAGATCCTAATGAATTTTAAGGATCATTTAACCCCCTAATCTATAATCCCAGTGAGATGTTCAAAAGCTTCAAAAACTAAAAAACCATTAAACTAAACATGAAATAAACACGAAAGCTTAAAAGAAACCTAATCTAGAACTCCAAACCTTATCTCATTGGGGGAGTGGTGTTGTATTGATATGAAATAATGAACCTTTCCCAATCCCTTGGATAAAATGAACAATTAACCAAACTCCATTGTTGAAAAACTAAGCTAAAATTGATAAAACGATGCTATGGGTGGATGAAAAGGATAAAAAGCTTGATAATGGTGCAAGTATGAATAGAGATAGTATTCAAACGAGCAACATAACTTTGTTTTTATGGAAGTGAATCCATTTCTTTGCAAATGGTGAAGTATTTATAGGAGAGCAAATGAAGAATCAATGGTCAAGATGAAAAGGATCAATCAATGGTCAAGATGGAATCAAGGGTGAAGGCATGGATCAAGGATTCTCATCAATGGATGAGAATCAAAGATCACATGGATCAAAGAAAGCATCAAAGGATCAAAATTATTCAAACAAACACATTTTCTAACAACTTTGAAATTTTGTTACAAAGTTTTTTAGGAAAGAATATTCCTTTTTTGGAGCCAAATAGAAGAATATTCCTTTGGAATATTCCCTATACAAGTGGATGGGCAAGGAAAATTAGTAATTAGTAATTAAAACTAAGTTTTAATTGTGCAAGATGAGGAATATGGGGATTATCATTAAATAATTAGTTTATTTAATGAAAAGGGGTTCAAATGACATTTTTATTTAAATAATTTAGGATTATTCAATTAAATGAGAAGAAAAGGTGTTTAAATTAAATAATTTGATTTATTCAATTAAATAGGATGAGAGGTGAAGATGAAAGGGGGTGAATTAACCTAATTAAATCAATTAGATTAATATATGAAAATAATGCATTTAATTAAATAACTAGGCTTATTTAATCAAACAGGTGAAAAGAAGATGAATTTTAGGACGAAACGATGTTAGTGACCAGATTCCAGTGTGTAATACCATTCAGGACAATTTTAAGTGTCTACAATAACTAATCTAAGAGACTCATGTACCTTGAGTCTTGAGCCACCCTTGAGATACCCAATTGAGGATCACTGGTACACAATTGAATATTTTGATGCCAAAGGTATCCATGCACATGGTGGATACTAATCCCTCTGTACCTTCTCCCACTTCTACTGATAACACAAACACTGTCCCCTTGTTAATCCTAGAGTTAATGTGAATCACATGCCTTTGGGGTATGATATTCTTGAATCCACATCTCCAACCTCCACTGCCACAATGAATCAACTCTTTCCTCCACCATCAAATCCCATCTTAAACACTATTACAAAATATGGGATGAGTTCAGTCATAATTAGCCAACCTAATCAGTACTGCTTCTCATTCCACCTTTCAACCCTATTACAATTGTAGTCCCTTGGCCCTAAAATTTTTAAATTTCCCCATTCCCCAAGGAGTGGAAATTATAAAATTTGATAAGTACAACAAGGATGACCTGCAAAATCATGTATAATCATTCACTACCATGTGTAGTGACTTTTTCTATTAGGATGCATTGTTAGCCAAACTATTCCCATGGTTTCTTAAGGACACCATGTTGGAATGGTTTTTCTCCCTTACTAATAATCCCATCTTCACCTTTGAGCAATTGGTTAATCAATTCTTGCAACAATTCCAAGCTAACATTGGGTCGAAGGTCACCTTTACTTATCTCATCCACTGTAAGTAGGGGGCTCATGAGAAGGTGACCAATTTTATTGCTTTCTACCAATATTTGTTTTCCTGGATCTCTTATTCCTTGCCTAATTTTTATGTCCAACATGTATTCATGAGGAATATATAGTTGACATTGAGAGAAAAAAATCTTCTAATGAAATAACCCTCTTTTGCCCATTTTCTACAAGACGAGAGTTATGGACCCTAACATTGTTTTCCCCCTTCATCTCATGAAATTTCCATGAAGGCATCTATGTGTGCACAACAACATGTCTTTTCCTCCACACCTTCCTCCTCAAAGGCTACAAACAAACATGCTCCCACACATAGAACTTCTTCGGCTATGATTTCACAACCTCTAGTGGTGCCCTCAGTTCCTTCTATTGTGCCTAGCACAAGAAAAGGAAATGTGCCCATGTTGATGAAATATAAGCCTCAAGTCTTACAATTCTCAATCTTGCCCATAATTTCTTGCCTCACCCTGTATGGTAAGGGAAATAATGCAAGTGGAGTTAGCTCTTCTTATGTTGCTCCTAAATCACAGCTTGTGAGGCCTCCTCTCATTCCTCCACATGATTCCAAAGCAAAGAGAGGAAAGGAGCTCATGGCCAAGATTCCAATCTTTATTTTTGTAGCACCTCATATCCATCCTTAAGATCCTACTCTTCCATCAGTAACAGTCATGAAAATTACTCCTCTAACAGAGTAGGACACCCCAAAATCTCCTCAAGCTTCTCTTCCTAGTATTCATAACCATCACTGATGAGCATTGGCTTGGGAGTGTGATTCCTTGTAAAAGGTTGAGGGTGTGCCTTATGTCTATGTTCCTTATTTTGTTTTTGTTTCTATTCTTGCTTTCATTCCTTTTGCCTTAGTTCTGCTCCTAACTTCCTTGATGGATCCCGATGAACCTTACCCTAAACAGGTACATGTGTCCATCACTCCTTCGGATCCTCCTTTGATCACTTCTCTACCCGATCTTCCTCCTTTTCTTGAGCTTGTGGATATGTCTCACATGAAGGTCATATATGTTGTAGCTCCTTTTGATTTTGATGAGAGGATTCCACATCCTCCTCTTAAGTGAAAATTAGAGAATTTCCTCACTCCAAAGGACAATTGTAAGAAATCTTCTTCCTCTTCTTCATATCGTTCTAGTTTGGTCTATTTTTTTCTTATGACAAAAGAGTCTCCTACTTCTTTGGAGTTTGCCATTGTCTCTTCTCTGGAAGTAGAAAATGACTACCTAATTCATCCACCTCATTTTGCATAGTTATTACACTCCCCTGAGAAGTACATGTTTGACTCAATGGAGAAAATATTGACTCTCTCCTTCATCTTTGTTAAGTTAATGAAATTAGCCTCATAGGATCTTATAGATGAGGACATTCAAGCAACCTCCTCCTTAGCTCTTACTATAGGTGAGTTTCCCAACATTTCTCTTGTTGTCCCCCCTATGCAAGCTCATCTTACCTCTCCTTACAATGATTTGGATTGGGAGTAGGATGACTTGTTAGAGGTGTTGGAATAGATTAGTACCTCCTCATATCTTTATATTATCTTTGTGTGTTTGTTTGTGTTCCCCTGTACTTATTTGTTTATGTTTGTGCTCTCCCCTAGATGACCCTCAATACCCTTGTAGGCACTTTGATACAAGAGAGAAAATCTGTTGTAAATTGTAAACTTCTTCTATATGTTTCATCATTCTTCTATTTGTAAAATTTAATTTTCACATTAGGAATGATGTAAAGTGTGGGAGCATTTAGGCCTCTTCCATGTTGAACCAAATTTTTGTTTGACTTCATATGTTTTTCTTCTCATTCCAATCTATTTGGGGGGTGATTACAATTCATATAATTTATGCTATATATATTTATGATCAGTTTTGACCCCGAATACTTGGCCCTCTATGTTTTCAATCTATTTTCTCTTTGATTTTTCCTGATGTTATAAATTTCATGTGTTATACCTCACATGATAACATTCCATGGATACATCTCGCTATGTATGTCATGACATAACATCCCTCTCTATCTTTCTTCTCCTTAGAATGACTTGTTCTCCTTTGTGTAGCACACCTCATTTTAAGGAGGGCTATCATATCTGATTGTTCTTATTTTTCAAAAATATGTCATAAATTTTTTTGTCTTTCATCTTGATCTCATTATCTAGCTTGGGGGCAACCTAACTAGACTTTTCTTTTCTATGGCTATCCTACAACGCAGTTTGCAACAACCACATGCCTATCCACTTGTCGTATGGTCTCTACCATAACAAAACTTGCTAGCCATACTTATCACCGATGTTTTAATATCTAATCAAATTTTAACACGTCTATTTTTTGCTTTTTTTCCTAGTGTGTTTGTCTATAACTAACATGTTTTTGATGAATTTGCAGTTAGATTTGTAGGATAGAAGACTCATGTCATCTTTGTGTCTTTGTTCAAATTTTCAATCACATATACTAGATTGAAGACCTACGCCCTCTTCATCTTGGGTATATTCTCTTCAACCTCTTTCTCTCTCTACTTTATCTCACATCTGCTAGAATACATGTGCATGCTAAAGTGAAGGAAAAATGTAATATTATAAATTACATCTTATGCAATTCACATTCCATAAACCTCTCCTTAGATAAATTAAATTTGATAATGCAATATCCCCTTAATTTTATCCTTAACCCTTTCATTCTTGGTCATTAAGATGATTTTTTTTTGCAAACAAACCTATGTCATGTAAACACCCACATACCGTGTGAACATATCTGAAAGATTCACAACTATAGTAGTTGTTTGGACGTTACACTTCCTACCTACTTGTGAGTGTAATTCCTTTGAAACTTCCAACCGCATTGAAATGACCCTTTGCATGCCTATACCTTCTTCAAACCTCTCTTTTTTCCATTCATTTAATCTACCTCATACATTCTTGATCTCTCTTTCAATATTTAGCATTATTTCACTCTTATCAAGCTTTCTCACTCTCTCTTGCACTTTCTTCACCACCTTCTTCCATCTTCACTACATTTTGGCTCTCTACATCAAATATTTGGCACTATTGGCATATCATTTTCAATCTTGAAGATCATAATGTCTTCCTTTCAAAATTACCGTTTGCCAAAGGAGGGTAATTATAATCTCTTTATTGCATTATCATTTGATTTGGATAGCATATTGTTCTAGCACTTCTATTTTTTCTTCTTGTCCTATCTATTTTATTTCTATCTCTATCTATTTGGTTGTGTTAGTTTTTATGATCAGATTTAATGCATAGAAAATTAATTCAAAATCAAACACAATAACACAACAGATACCCTAGGAAAACCCTCCTCTTGAGGGAGAAAAACCCAGCAACAAATATATCTCTTATATATTTAAGTAATGGCAACAATTCTCTTTACATTGAGGCCACACACAAGGCCAATATTCAGTACCAAAAAAGGATGTAACAACAAACAAGTAATCTGCTCTTACTTGACCTTCCATCTGCACTTAGAACCTTCACAATATGCACTTATAAGAATTCACACTTCTCTCTTGAAGAGTCCGCACTTGAATGAAGAAGGAGATCGAACTTCATTGATTATTGAATGAGGAGGAATGAGCTTCTATATATACATTGTGCAAGAGAGGTCACACCTCTTCAAGGAGAAGGTCGACCACCAAAATATAATTACAAATAAAAGCTAGGTTGGCCACCAAGGAAATTACAAATAATAAATATTGATTACAAGGAAGGTAGGCCATCTTCAATAATTAATCATCATTTATTATTAATGATGTGTCTCTTGAATTTATACAATTGCTATATATATAAATTAAATAACCTTAGCTATTATTTAATTTATTCTCTTGTCATCAAGAAGATTGTTGGAAGAAGACCACGACACTGCCATAAACATCAACACTCCCTCTCAGCTAGGGAGGATTCTTCCAGCTGCACAAGACATATTACCTCATCGTGATGTCTATCACAATGGCTACAACCATATGTGGAAAGGAAAAATATCACCTCATCATGATATCAAATATCACCTCATCGTGATATCAACCATAATGGCTACAACCATGTATGGTATGTACAAGTTTTCATCACTTGCGTGATGTTGTCACCTCAACATGACTTTCACCATGGCTCTCCCAGAGGGTGAAACACAAGTACAAAAAATCATCACAGAATCTCTCACATGATGTTGTCATGGAGTCACACACATGGCATCCACCATGGCTCTCCCAGAGGGTGGAAACAAGGGCTTTCACCTCAAACTTCTCTTACAGAGAAGAATGCATTAACAAGGGATTTCACCTCAAACTTCTCTCACAGAGAAGAACTCATTAAAGAGGATCACTACTATTGAGACTCCTTCTCAGTTAAGGCTGTATTCTCCACCATACCAAGCTCATCTCAAAAGTACACAAACTTTATCCTCGAGAGAGGCTTGGTGAGAATGTCTGTCATCTACTCATCAGTGTTGATATACCTCAATTGTATAGTTTTCCTCAATACCATATCTCTGATATAATGGTATTTGATATCAACATGCTTGGTTCTGTCATGAAACATAGGATTGACAGAAAGCTTCACAAAGCTCTAGTTATTACAATGAATGATTGTCCAAACAATCCTGCAAGGAGCTTTTGAAACCACACTACTTCTCGAGCTGCCACACAAGCTACAATATACTCAGCCTCGGCCATACTCAGTGCCACTGAAGACTGCTTCCTACCGCACCAAGAAATCATAGCAGATCCCAAACTGAAGCAACATCTAGAGGTGCTCTTTTGATCAGTGACACACCTTTCCCAATCAAAATCAGTATACCCATGCAACTCCAGATCCACACCTAAAGAATATCTCAATCCATATCCAATTGTGCCATGCAAGTATCTCATGATATGTTTTGCTGCAACAAGATGTATCTGCCTTGGTTCACACATGAATTGACTAAGTGCACTCACTGCATAGAAAATATTATGTCTAGTATTGACTAGATACATCAACGATCCAATCAACTACCTATACATCGTGGGATCTACCAGATCTGAACTAGCTGCAACCTCCTTAAGCTTCTAAAAATTGGTTTCCATAAACCAACATAAAGAACCAAGATCAACTAGATTGCCATCTTCTTCAAGTTTAGTAGGCTCCCTCTAAATATTTAAGTACTTGCATCAACATTCTGACCTCATTGACCAACATTTCCTACAACGCTTGCCTTAGATAAATGTTTTCTAGTGCACACCTTTGGTGCTATAGAGAGTTCAAGGTGGACCTCCTTAACCTCATTGCAGATCACTCTATTTTGAATAGGTTTGCGGAGCTACCAATATCAAATCTAGATGACTGTCTTTGTGCAATTTTGATCTTAGCAACTGAAGAGGTCTTTCAAGGATTTAACACTTGGCCTCCGAACACTGCAACCTTCACTTCTTCTCAATGATTCACAAAACTCCCTCTTGATCCCTCCTTCAGAGATTGCAAAGAAGTCTTCTGGAAGTGAACTCCCTCTAGCCACCAACTCAGTTCTATGGCTACAAGTTGTGACTTCATGCTTGATCATTTCTTTGGTTAGCATGACTTCCTCACAAGATTCCTCAAGCTTTTCATCACTAAGCAATCTCTCATCACCTTCTTTCCCCTATATCTATCCTGGAAGCATTTCTAGAGAGAGATTACTAACAGTTTATAATTATCCAAAGAAATATCAAGGCTAGAATCATACAAAGTTTACTATCTCAGGTTATAGCATGAATACATAAGAATTTATGAACAATATTAAAAACATGAATAAGTAGACCAACCTATAAGAGAAATATATCAAAAGATCAAAATGAAGGAATAAAGAACTTATCTTTATTGAATTTTGATATAACTCTTTCTTCCATCTTTTACTCCTCTCGAGAGGGCTAAGCTCAGCACAACAAAAGACAATCTGAACAACTACAAATTTCTTGAATGCATTATTCAGTTAGCATGTAGAACCAACTCTCTCCAAGAGTTAAAGGCTCTATCACAATTCATGCATTAGAGAATGATATCGATGTGACCAACTAATCACCATTGAACTTACAATTCTCTTTTTATTTCATAGTCACACTCAAAAATCTTCACAACCAACATGAAATAACTTGCAATAAATGAAATATTCAAAGGATCTTATGCTAGTGAACACAATTCAAGAGAAACCACTATCTCTCTTTACTAATTACAAGATCTAACTAAATGATATAACTCAACAAACAAAGAATACTTATCTCTTTAAATATTTGGATGGATGCAAATACTAGACATCGTAAGATACACTGCTCTTGCGTACAGATCAACACACAACCTTCAAGGCTTGAACATAGGCATGTGGATTAGAATAGAAATTCCCTAGAATCCATCTGAGGAGAGATCTCATCCACATCCACAAATGAATCATGTTGATTAGGCCTGGTTGGGCAATCTTTTGCATAGTGACCAAACTTGTCACAACGAAAACATTGAACTTTGGAGAGGTCCCACTTCTTCTTGAATGCGGGAGCACCATCAGCTCCTTTATCTCTATTCCTCTTGAAATATCCATTCTTTCCACCTTTCTCTTTCTTTTTCGAGGATTGAGCAAAAAGAACATGAATGTCTTCATTTGTAGAGCTTCGACCAATACCTCTCACAGCCAACCTAGACTCTTCTTGAATACAATATACCCTCAAACGATCAAACTTGGGAAGTTTCGATCTTGCACTAATTTCTTGAATGTAAGACTCCCAAGATGAAGGAAGACCATTAAGGGCAAGCATGGTCAAATCCTTGACATCAACAAAATGACCAATAAAAGAGAGTTGATCTCTTAATTCAGAAATCTTCATGAAGTAAGCGATGATAGATTCTCCTTCTGCCATCTTCACATGATGAAGTTGTTGCTTCAATGCAAGTGCATGGCTTGTGTTGTTGATCTCATACATCTCCTCCAAAGACTTAAACATCTCCCTTTCCATCTTCATCTTAGAGATGATGGGAACAATATGATCCTTCACGAAATCAACTAACATCTTCTTTACCTTAGTATCTTTCTTCTTCCATTGAATCTTCTCTTCCTCATTAGTAGGCTCAGAAACTTTTCTCTCCACGAACTCAGCCAATTCACTTTCTTCCAAGGTGAGCATAATTCTAAATCTCCAAGATGTGAAATTAGATGCTCCCTCAAGTCTATCCTCAAGCTCAAGACTGATCACCATCTTGACGAAGAGATAGATGTAAACAATGATGAGAAAGAGAGTAAAGAGTATCGATGTAATAACAATCAGATCAAGATATTCTTCAAATCCACTCTGATACCATGTTAGTTTTTATGATCAAATTTAATGCATAGAAAATTAATTCAAAATTAGGCACAATAACACAACAGATACCCTGGGAAAACCCTCCTCTTGAGGGAGAAAAACCCAGCAACAAATATATCTCTTATATATTTAAGTAATGGCAACAAGTCTCTTTACAATGAGGCCACACACAAGGCCAATATTCAGTACCAGCAAAGGCTGTAACAACAAACAAGTAATCTACTCTTACTTGACCTTCTATCTGCACTTAGAACCTTCAGAATCTGCACTTAGAAGAATTCACACTTCTCTCTTGAAGAGTTCGCACTTGAATGAAGAAGGAGATCAAACTTGATTGATTATTGAATGAGGAGGAATAAGATTCTATATATACATTGTGCAAGAGAGGTCGCACCTCTTCAAGGAGAAAGTTAGCCACAAAAATATAATTACAAATAAAAGCTAGGTCGGCCACCAAGGAAATTACAAATAATAAATATTGATTACAAGGAAGGTAGGCCATCTTCAATAATTAATCATCATTTATTATCAATGACGTGTCTCTTGAATTTATCCAATTGCTATATATATAAATTAAATAGCCTTAGCTATTATTTAATTTATTCTCTTGTCATCAAGAAGATTGTTGGAAGAAGACCACGACGCTGCCATAAACATCAACAGTCCATGGAGGTGGGAACACCTACAGAGGGGTTTGACTGAGGCAAGCTCCTAAACAACCCCAACAATTTCCTCATTTCCATGTGTGCAGATATTGAAGTTATATCTTTGATAGAGGCTTCATTCTTGGACCTCTTGTGAGTGTCTCCTTTCTTCTCTTTTTTTTTTATCATTTCCTTTTTGTTTAATTTAGTTTATGTTTGTTCCTATTATCTCTCTATTACTTTAGTGCATTTTTCAGTATTTAGTCATCAAAGTTGTAAGTAGGTTCTTGGTAGTTTTCAGTGATAAATGAATTTCATTCATATGGGACTATAGCACGTTGTGGGGATGTCCACACACCACACTATCATCCTTGGCTAAGATCTTTCTAGTTTGTATACATGACCTCTACAACATGCTATTTCAATTTCTAAAACTCTCTCTTTTTTTATTTTGCATAAAGCATAAATAAACATCTTATTTATCTCATCTTGTCACCTGAGCTTTGATCCCTAAGGTAGTTGAGGAACATTTTCCCCTTTAGACCTCCACATCTTAAGGGTGTCAAATCTCCTCCTCTACAGGTAAATAATATACTTGCCCTCTTTTCTAATGTGGAGTTTTTTATTGAAAGATTTTCTCCAAATAAATCTGGTGTCATATTTGTTTATTGATTTTTCTATTATGGTGAATGTGCAATCACATACATATAATCAGATTTGGTAATCTTATGTTTAGTTTGAATACACATACATAAGTTAATATTTCAACTTAGTTCAACTTGTTTTCAATATTTGGTATCGAAGCTAACAATTATGTTTAGAAGGGGATGCCTTTCTCTTAGGTGTTGGAGGTTTTTTGGTTGCAATTGGAGCTTTTATTTTTGTGGTATATTACAGACTTGTGAGGAAGATTGTATTCCATGGCTTCTACCTCTTGCCAGGATATTGATACTTTCAATGAAATAGGCTAAGAGATGTGGAAATTAAAGATGGGGGATCTCCTTGAAGAAAGAGATCAGTGGTTGCCAGTTTCACATGAAAGTAAACCAATTGTAATAAGTGATGAAGATTGGAAAAAGTTAGAGAAGGAATGAGGAACCATTTGGTTGTGTCTTACAATTTTATTTCTTTTGAATGTCTCCATTGAAGTCACTGTACATAAGTTATGGAAAAGGATAAGTGATATATGTCAAAATAAAAGTTTGTCTAACAAGTTATGTCTCAAAAGAAGATTATATTCTTTAAAGCTAAAAGATGGTGAATTTATAACAAATCATTTAAATACTTTTAATCTAATTATAAGTCAACTTAAATCCATAGATGTTAAAATTGAAGATGAAGATAAATGTGTAGACACTAAAAATTGTCCTAGGCCCGTGACTCTTATTTTCTCCGTCATTTCCCCTTTCATTCTTCATAATTAAATAGTTTTTAATTATTTTCTAATGTCATATGTCTTCTATTAATTAAATAATTTTAATTATTTAATTAATCCATTTCTTTATTCTTCCTTGATTAATTATGTCACTAATTAAGTCCTTTTCTTTCTAAAATTAAATAAATTCCTATTTATTTAATTTCTGTCACTTTATTTAATTATTCATTAGCTTTTTCTCTCATAAATCTTTTTGGTCCACTCTCTTTAATTTTGAATTAAATCATTATTTTAATTCAAAATGATTCCTCCTATGTCACATTCTTCTATAATTAAATAATATATTTATTATTTAATTATTCATTGGCCACCTAGATTAAATATTTTTTATTATTTAAATTCTCTTCTCACCTCTTTATCCGTGTCATTCTTATCTTCCACATCAAATCTTATCTCTTGACATCTCATTGAATGTTAGCCCTTGATTGAATTATCTCATAATTCAATCTCAACCCTTCATCCTTATCATTTTCCCTAATTTAGCCCTAACCTTATTTCATACAACTTTTAATATTGGCCATTGATTAAGACATCTTATTGACATTCAATCTCAACCATCAATCGAAATCAGACCTTGCCTATAAATCAACCCTCTCATAAGCCATTTGGGGGTTGATTCTTCAAGTATCCTTATGCAACCAAAATTATTGTTGAATCATTCATCCATTTCTATATATCATCATTCATCTATCATCTCCATCTCAATGTTATGTTGTTGAATTGAGCAACCAACATATCAAATCAATCGAATAATTCATCCATCATTGTGTCTATTTGATGTATTGAAGATTTGGATTAGGTAATGCATGTTATTGTTTTATCATTTTTAATTTATCCAATTTTTTTGTATACATTTTGGTGAACCCGATGTGAACCCCCTAATTAATTTTTAGCTCAATATTTTGATAAGTTTTGAAGAATTCTAGAGTTGGATCCTTTTTGTTGCAGACTTTGCATCATTTTGGGACAAAACCCTAGTTTTCAAAGATTCGACCATATCTCTCAAAAGGTTATAGATATTTTCACAAAAACATTTCTATAGGTTGGGGACAATATCAAGAGCTTCTAGTCCAAAAATCAGATTTTTGGGAGTTGTTTTTAATTTTTTTGTTATTTTTCATGAAAAATCAATTTTGAGAGAAAATTAATGAATTTTTTGGATATTTTTACATTTATGGAAAGCTCTCTAAATTATAGTAGGGGTATGTTCTTTATGTTTTTAATTTGGATGAAAAATAATTAGAAAAAAAATAGATCTTTGAAAATTAGGGTTTTAGAAATATTTGCTTATATCTCACAAACGGTTGTAGATCTTTTCATTAAAAAAAATCTATAGATTTAGGATGATGCCAGGCGCCTTCAGTCCAAAAATATAAATTTTTGGACTTGTTTTGAATTTTTTAATAATTTTTTAATGATTTTTCATAAAAAAACTAATGTTGGGTGCAAAACAGAAAATTTTTCTGATTTCTTTACATTTTTGGAAAGCTCTGAAAATTTCAGTAAAGGTCCATTCTCTGTGTTTTTATTTTTTATGCCAAAAAAATTTCCAAAAACCATATTTGTCTTGACTAGCTAACTCTCTAATATTAGTGATCAATTATCTTGTTAGGGTTTTGGCTTTGTTGTTGGTTTTGTGAATGTGCAAAAAAAAATAAACACTTCAAAAGACAAATTGGATCAAGTGGACAAAAATTTGGAGCTAAAGAAAATCTAGGTGCACACATTTCATCTTTCATCTCTTAATCTTGTTTCTCACACATTTGGATTTGGGGCTTTAAAACGAACATCTTGTTTGCAATCACACTTTGAAATTGGGCTTAAAAAGAACCATTGTCTTCAATCACACATTTTGGATTTGGGTTAAAAAGAACAAGTTCTTCCATTTTTTTCTTACACACATTTCAATTTTCTAAAGGGAAATTAACAACTGCAAGTGTGAATCAAGTGTGTGTGTCTTCCAAAACACCTCACTTGGTTCACTTTTGTCATACCCTTCTTAGGAGGCCTGCTTGGAGCACACACCCCTCCAAGGGATGACCTCAATCAAGGTGTGAATCCAAAGACACACCTCTTTAGGAGTTGCAATCTTATCACTCTTGGCTAAGCCCCAAAGAACTTTATACCTTTGGGAAGTGAAGGTGAAGAGTGGGTTACCCCTTTCTCCTGACTGTGTGGAAGGATTTTGCTTTCAAATCATCCCTATTCAACCTTGTGCATCCTAGCTCAAGACCTAATTGGCCATACCCATTTGACAAACATTAGGCATGTTGTTGTGTATTCAAGTGTTTGCTTAATCATAACATTTAATCTTGAAAGACAAATTTATCATTATCTTGAAATTCCCCGGACTTGGTTAACCACCAGTTCAGAATCTCTGAACACCATTAATTACTTAATGCCCATTCACTCTACAAGGCTTAAACCCTGAACTAATCCTTCATATTTAGCTTCATTTTTCAAACAAGTGAACTGGAAATGGAAAGACCTTAGTATTTTTTCATTTTGTGGGGATATCAAACATATCCCCACTCTGGCGCCTACTTTGCATTTTTCCCTGTCAAAGAACAACGTCCATAGCTCAAGTGCTTGGCCACCTTCGAACTCTTTGGCAACCTTCGAGAGCACTTCATCTTCGTCATAGATTACATAGGTGCACAATCCTGGAGCATGGTAATTGCTAAAAGGGTCATTGTCCATGTGTTCACTTAACAGAGCATCCTCTTGATCATTTCGGTCTTCGGTCACCTTTTCTTCCTCTAGTAATTCAACACAATACATTTCTTGCTTGGTGATAGAGGTATGTGTGGCTTCAAAATTGATCATGGCTTCATCCACTACATGTTCAAAATGTAACGCTTCTTATTCTATCTTCATTCTTGCGTCGTGCTTGGTTCTGAGAATTAGATGCAACCAATCCAGGGATAGGTATCCACCCACACTTGAAGTAAATTCTCGGGATAAAGAAAGGCCAAACATGGGAGGAACATCTATGATCACAGTGTCTTGCAGCACAGTGATACTAGGGCAAGCAAATAGAGTTAAAGGAAGTGCCTTGATCATACCTACGGTTTTAACTTTGTTTCCATCAAGCTGCATTACTCCCCTTTTCATAGATTCATAGCTGAGTCCTAAAGCTTCAGCTATTTTCTTAGGCATAACCATGGTGCTAGCACCAAAATGAATCATAGCATTATGCAATAACTTCTTCCCTATAATGAGAGTTAAGAAGAAGGGTTGGGGCTTCGACTTATCTCTAACTTCAACAGGGGCTTCTATTGTGTTGTTCATAAGGACTTTAGCAGGAGATAGTTGATCAATAGCCTTTGCATTGGCTAACTGCTCTATTGGCGTTGCGCTAATCTCTGCTTGAAGAGCCTTCCGTAATAGCATCTTCTGCTTTGGGATAGCTAGAATGTCCCACAGAGACACATTAGCAGATGATTTCTTCAATTGTTTCACCACATTAAAAGGTGGTGAACTTGAAGGTTTTCATTCCTTTACTCATGTTATGATAATTTCCTTCTGCGGTTGATATTGCGGTGGCCCAGTGGAAGTGCCAAGTTTCTGATCAGAAGCACTTTTAGGTTGCGGATTAGATAGTTGCGGGGTAACTGATTTGCTGATAAATCTCCTCTTTGAGTGAGTGTTATAGTTAGATTGCACTTGCGGCATTTTGGATACAAATGTATCATTAGAAAACATAGTTTCTTCTTCTTCCATCCATGAAAAGAGTATGATCAAGAGTGATGTCGAATTCTTGTTCTAGGGACATTCCTTGCATTTGCACGTTAAGAACCGTGCTCTCCATTTGTCATGAGGCATATACATATAATATGTGGTCCAATGTCATGCCTTGGTTGTGCTGCTCCACCACCTTTTGTTGTAAGTTGCCACGCAGACAGTTCCAGGGCATATGGACATCACTGCAAGGCAAGCACCACAGATTGATATCATCAATGAGGTTATTCTCTCTCGCGGTCAATTCCCTACTCGAGTTTGGTGAAGTGCTCATCAGCGAAGTAGGTACTGACACTATTTGGTTGGCTATTGGAGCTGGTGGATTAGTGCGGGAACCACCTTGGTACTGATTTTGCTGATATGAATACTGGCTGCCTTGATAATTTTGATAGGCAGGCTTCAGAGGCGTTGATTGCTTTCACTTAAGGGTGGTTATGATGTTTGCCATACTCTGCAGCATTTCTTTAAGATCACTCATTTCATCCTTGGGAGAATTGGATGTAGAGGCAACATTTTGTGGCATTGCCACATATGTGTACATTGACTGGGGAGGTGCAAGCACACTCATTGACGTGATTTCCCGTGCAGGCATCAATATTTAAGGAAATATTGACATGATTGGCCAAGGAGGAAACTTTCTGCAATCTATTAAATGATTCTTAGCTTGAACAACACTGTAAGCATCTGGAAAAGTAGCTCCTCCCAAAGACTTGATCATCATATAAATGTCGAGGTTGATGGACTTCAGATAAAATATGAATGCCAACTCAGGAGTCAGGCGTATAGCAACAGGGATCCTCTGCCAGTTTGTGTGGAATCAGGCATTGAAGTCTGTCATAGCCTCTTGGGGAGCTCATTTTATGACAAATAGTTGATGATACAGGGAGGAGTGATCTTTGTCATTTGAAAACCTCTGATAGAACGGATCTTTGAGCTCATCCTAGGTACGGATAGTGCTAGCTAGCAATGTTTAGTACCAATCCAATGCTTTTCCTTTGAAGGATGTGTCAAGGGGCCAAAGAGCTACATTCTGCATGGTGATCCTATGCACCAGACACACGTCTGCCACATCTTGCAGATGTTATACGGGTGTTCTCATGCCATCTCCGGTAAACTTGGGTATAGCTTTCATAGTTGAGACCAAGATAGTAGCCCAAATAGCAAGTGCTACTAGAGCTACTAAGGGACTTCCAGCATCCCATGTCACATAATTTCTATTGGCAACTAGCAACATGATTAGAGGAATGGGTGGAGGGAGCAGAACAGTTACCAACTGACTTGCGACCTGCACTGTTCCTAGCGGCGGTATTAGTAAACTGGGGCTTTTTGTGGTTTGGGATCTAGTTATAGGCTGATGGCTCATACACCCTTCTAAAGTGAAAATTCATTTAAGCTCTGTTCCACTGGGCATGCCAGAAAAGAACAAACTATTGATTCCAAAAATTGACAAGGTAACGGTGTCTTATGGGAAACTCAGTTTATGGGGGACCTTTTATGCTAAACTGAGTGACCTCCAGATTTTTAAAGAAGTTAGTTTCTTCTATAATGGGGGTTTGGATAGGGAAAAGGAAACAGATATAATAAAATAAAGTTTAATTTAAGGCGATGCACCAAGACTTAATAATAGGCACGATAAATCATAGATCTAAGGGCCTGATTGGTATTTCTAAGGTCCCAAAAAGGCATAAACTAAAGATTAAAGCATATATATTCCATTCATTGACATAAAATAGCATTGCATACATTCCTACTGCCAAGAAGAGTCATAAGACATGATCTAGACCAACAAACTTGCATTTAATTTATAGTTCTCAAATGAAATATCGAGACAATATCAACACAGTTTAAAGTTAATCAAATAGCATAAAAGAACAGAAAGGTTGAACAATTGGCACAGTATGAGAGTCTTTGCAACAATAAAAACAATAATCAAGGCTTGGTGTCTTTTCTGAAATCAATATTCTTCTAAAAATTATGGATCCCTCCCTCAAAATAGAGAGAAGTATATATAGTTGAAAACTCCCACCACCTTGGAGAGCAGTAACAAAAAATATTTTGCGATCTCCAACAATAATGCAAAATTGAGTATATCTTCAGGTCGTTGCAATAGAAAAGATTTGAAACCAAGCATCTGGTCATTCTAGACTCAAGTGCATCCTCTACAAATGATGGGGGTGGTCATGGCAAGGTCAAGCAGGCAAGCTTCATCACCCCGTAAAGTAATTATGACACAAGATGGCCAGTCACAGCATTTGGTTCATTTTATCTGTCGCCCAAATACAAAACCCGTCAAAGAGACATGTGGTGGCATAACACATCCCATGTGAATCTTTATCTTTCGTGGTTGAAAACTTTCACCAAGCTAACATGTGGCGTGTGGACGAAGCTTTACTCAAAAGTGAAGGGAAGCAATCATCGATTATGCACAGGGATGACATGTGGAAGCATAGCGGGGATTCCTAAAATGTGAAGGAAAGGAAAAATCTGGGGAACACATAGCAGATACATGGAGGGGGCAACAAAGTTTGACAAAAAAGCTGAGTAGCTTATTTACGATGCTTGGGCCGATATTTAGAGCAAAAATATACCCGAAGGGAGCTTGTTGAATATTATTCACAGCTTTTGGCGACTACTAGGGGCATTTCGCTTGAGGAATGGAGAACCCAAAATTTCTCTAGTTTACAGACTAGAGCGCCATTCACTAGGTGACGGAGTCGGAGC
This sequence comes from Sequoia sempervirens, assembly GCA_007258455.2. Lineage (NCBI taxonomy): Eukaryota > Viridiplantae > Streptophyta > Pinopsida > Cupressales > Cupressaceae > Sequoia > Sequoia sempervirens. The sequence continues at coordinate 74,493,359 of VDFB02075321.1, forward strand.
TTAGAAAGAGTCGCCTGCATTGGCGACCAATCATCCTTGGATGGCTTGACTATGTTGCATAAATTCTCATGTGCTCCACCCAGGTCGAGATCCTACTTATAAGGCAATGTCTCGGGTAATTCAGCCCCTGCTTCGCAATGAAAGAATAGCCGTGCAAGTAGATAAATAACTCCCTCAATGTCATTTGTGGTGGGAGGATGGCTGAAATTCTAGAAAGCACCCGGGTCATTTTCCTTCTATATTCTTTCTACAATCTACTCAGCTGTAACAATAGAGCCATCTTCAAGGAACGGGGATGGCAGACCCATCTCACTTAATCTGGAGAAACTCTCCTGCATGTTGTCCATTGTCTCATTCAGAGTAGTTGTGGCCGCTTTAGTGCATTGGAAGGCAAAGTGGCAATGGATAAACTTGTTTGTCGTCTAGGTGGCAGCATTCTAATCTTCAATTCCTGGCTTGGTGAGGTCTTCATTAGAGATCGAACATAGCTTGGTGAGTAGATCCTTTGCTTCCATAACCTTTTCCAAGATAAACTGCAAAAAATTCTCAATTGTATTATGAGCCTCCTAGCTCGGTTTTGCTATTTTAGCGATAAAACAGAGAGTGGGTTGCAGTGTTAGGAAACAAGTTTTAATCTTTTCCCAATGAGAAATATACAACTTCCTAACTAATGGAACAAGATCCGGCTGCACAGGGGAGGCCAAGAGAGAGCTTTTAAGAGAAGCAATCTCCACATCCTTTGAGTTAATGACCTTGGCAAATTCCACACTTTTTCTTTTTTTTAAATGCCAGTTGCTCCCTAGAGCTGCTCATTTCTTTATGCCAGTTTTTCTCAGCTCGGGAGTGGTTTGCCAAATGCATGTCAAGAGAGGGCTTTGTCTCCTGAAGTTCTTTTTCTTATTGGGCCTTTCAGCCCTCAAATTTGACATCTTTCTCCTATAAATTTTGCTCATATTGAGCTCATTGATGCTCTAAGGCCTCATTCTTTTGTACCATCCCTTGTCATATTCAATGTGACGCTGCTCCAACTCCTCATTCCTTAGCTACAAATTCTACTCCGCCTCTAGATTCTTAGTACGCAGCTTATTAACCATAGCAAGGTTGATATTCGAAACCTTCGCAAGGTCCCCTGAAGTCTGTTCCTTTCATTCTCTGCTACCAATGCCCTCTCTCAAATATGCAACATCCGCTTCTAGGGATTTCTCCTTTTTCTCCAAAAAAACTAGTCTTTTCCCTTACTAATTTAAGCTGCTCATCCATTTTCTTCAGCTAGTGACCAATTTTAAGGAAGTCGGAGGTGACCACCCACTGTGTTTCCTCCATAAGCTCAACCTTATCCTACAGTTGGGCCACCTTCATGTCAAGCCCTATTGCATACACTTCGTGGTCTTCTAGATGCATCTCCCCTTGTGACTTAGTTACCGTCAAGTATAGGGTAGCAAATTTCAACACTTGTTGGGTCTCATCATAGAGAGTTTGTATCTTTGGTTCCACAGGCTTACTATCCTCCTTGGCCTTACGCTTTTGTATTCTATTTGTGTGTGCCTCCTTTCTGAAGTCAATCTATGCCATGAATAGGGTCGGCGATGAGACTCGCCCATCTACAAAAGGAGCATCGAAAGGTAGGGAATATGGATAGGTAATTTTGATAGGCCCAGGCGTTTGCTTCTTCTAGAGAGTGACAGTTTGTGGGGAAAATGGGGCACATTCCAAAGTTTGGTTTGAGAACCAGCAGAAAGGCTTGCCACTTGTCAAGGTTCAATTGGTGAATTGGCGGGAGGACTCATGGGCTGAAATGGTGAAGGAGTTGTCATCTTGGAGTTGGCCTACTGTGAGGGAATAGGAGGATTTGTGGCAATAGTAGAAGTAGGGGTGTCGACAGTGAGTACACCTTCAGAAAGTGAGGCAAGGAAGGTTTGAATGGTAGTAATTGGCATAAGAGTTCACAGAGTAAAGGTAGGTGGAGTTACCTATGAGAACTAGGTGAAACCTCCCACAAATGTTAGATCAAAGGTGGGAAAGAGAAGGCCAACACTCATGGAAAGGATTGCTGCGGAGACAATGGAGGATACCAAGAACTAAGCAACAAGAGAAGAAGGAGCAAAATTTACTTGTTGATTGGTCGATGGTGGCCCTTGACTCGTTAGTGACTCTTCCCCTTCTTTGGGCTCCTGGCTAGCTACAAGCACCTGTCCTTCGGCGGGTTCTTGTGAACTCTCTCCAACTGTGGCCTCCATCTGCTAACACTTTGTGGGTGGGGTTTCCCCAGCCTTAGTAATTACTATCAGCTGTTGCTGCAACACTCTAGTTTCCTTAGTGGCCCTGGTGAGTGTATGTAAAGCCCTCAATACATTAAACCGCACATTTGTGGCTTTAGAGGCGGGCTATCTAGATATTTTATTTTGTGGTGCGGAGGATGTGGAAGTCACCATTTCTTTTTCTTCTTGTTCTTTGGACCCACCTTCTGGGTCATTGCCTTTATTGGCGCTAGAGTTAGAGCTGGTATGCTCCTCATCCCACCATTTTTCAAATTCTTTGTCCTCCTTCAAGCTTTCATAAGGAGCATTCAACTGTCTTGTCTCTTGGTGATATTTCCAAAAAGCTTTTATCTTCTCATTAGTCTATTCCTCCCCCTTCCACAACTTGTACATGGTACATTCCATTTGGACACTATCCTTAGCCTCCACCGCAACAAATTAAAACTTATGCCATGGCTCTCTATTATCCTATGTGGGAACATGCACTTGTTCAACGAAAATTTCATCCTTATCCACTTGCGGGTTGCACCTCTTTTCCCAGTAGGGTTGAGGAAAGTGAGTAACCTTCATGTGTGGCTATAGTAGATCATTGAAAGGGTTGTACTCCCATTTATCACATACTAAAACCAACCCTAAATGATCCATTTTATCCTATAATAGCTTATGTGATTGCTTCTTTACTAGAGTCATTGTTTTGAAATTCTTCAGACAAGTGAAGAATCTTTTCCTCTTGATGCTTTGGTTGCTACAAAAGGTATAATCAATAAGACACACTCATCGATACATTTCAAACGCGAGCATCCTATTTGTGACACAGGGTGGGAGCAGGAAAGGTTGATTGATGAAGCCCCGCATCCGAAGAATTGTGAAATCCACTCCAAAGAACCAGTCATAAGTGGGAGTGAAACTCTGCATATATCTAGTCTGATCTATGTTGAGTCGAATCATGTCACCTCCTCCTTGTAAATCTTGCAAGACCAAAGTTATAAAATAATCTGAAAATGCATAGTAATCATATGTCATGGAAAGAAAGGGTGTCCATGTGGATATTGGCTTCCTCCTTTGCTTCTCATCAAAAATAGACAAATCAAAACATATGTCGAAGAAGTCAAGGTTTTGATGCAAGAACATATGAACCAAGAAGGAGAGAAATCTAAACTTCCCTTCCACTAGGTAATTTTCTATTTGTCGTTTCATTTCCTCCACAAGGAATTTGGAAAAATTGTACCAGAAGATATTGTGTTGCTTGCAAAATTGGAAAGCTGACCCTAGTTGAAAGGCTTCCACCATCTCGTTGGAGTCCTGGCCACACACAAATGCTAGCATTGACAAGGCATCCTGCATGTCTTCAAGAAATGAACGGTGTGGGAATGGGATACTTGGTAGCTTAGCGCCTGGGATTCGCTTCTTGCAAATTTCCTCCATTAGGAAATCTGGGCTCTTTTTCATTGCTTTCCATGTGTTTTCTCCATTAGAAGGAGTGAAGGAATCAATTTTCTCCTTTCTAGTACTTGGATCTGGGATACATAACATGTGCCAAATGGCTTGTGGGTTGATGTTAACATTTAACGTTCGGCCCTCGATACAATGGGTGTTTGGGTTATAGTGTTGAATGGTGGCATCAACTATCTTTGGGCAATAATGTACCAGTGGGACCATGTATTACAAAAGCCTGTTATACCATACCTTTTTTGTTGTCGATATGGTTTCTCGAGATGCCCTTATCCTTGCACAGGATTCTTCTCTTAAAGACTTAGGGTTTTTTGTGAGGCGTGGGTCATGAATATTATCCCATCCTTCCTCAACCCTTTTCTGGTTTCTATAATCTTTGGGCCTATCTAGCTACATTGTATTTTCCCTCTTCGGCTTGCCTAGTATACCAAGCATAGCATATGATAAATCTTCATAGACATACACAACTTTTGACGACTGTATAGCTCTAAGCAAGTGTTGGTCAGTCTCCTCCTGAATTTGCTATGATGAATTCTTCGACATTTTTTCCTTAGATGAAAGCTTCTGCAAGTTTTGAATTCTTTGTAATTTTTACTCGGCTTTGGCTATGCTAAAAACTTCTCTTCACTTGGCTTAGTGTATTTCAAAAGACATTTAAGCATTAAAAGTTTCCTCGTGTAATATTTTAGCTATCTTTACTCAAAGTGGTAGAAGAAAGTGGGCTTTTGTATTTAATTCAGCATGTACTACCAACTCCTTGGCTCATGCGAAAATGGGATATTTGGTAGTTTAAGTGACAAAAAGGCATAATTGCATTTGGCAACTATGTGATATGAGGTGATCTCCTTGGAACTTGGGCCGACAATTTTCATTTTAACTCACCATTTGTATGCGTTGGAAATTAATATCCCAAATGGAATGATTAAGCCAAAGCAACAACTGGCACCTGAAAAGATATGAATCCTGCCTTGGTTTCTAGGAAATGCCTGTGAGGTGACACAATAGCCTTTGGACCGTGCAACTCACCGTCGATGAGCACCACCATTTTTTAGCTAATCAATTAGCTCTCACTAACTTTACACGCATTGAGTCGTACTTTTATAGACGCAACCGGTCAGGAAATGCAAGCAAAAGTATGCATGCCTTTCAAGTTGGCACTTGGTTATCATCACATTTTCTCAAAGCAGAATAGCATGGTTTTCTTCATTTTTTCTATAAATAGGCCTCTAAGTAATGAGGGAATCACACTTAACATTTGAGAAAATTTTAGCAATAGGTCATTGGCTTAGTATCTAGATTTTATTACTGGCAAGGTTCCTCATAGGCTAGGTTGTAGGTAAATTTTAGGAATAGTTAGAACGCAGTAGCAGTGTGTCGATAGCATGAACACTCTTATTAGGCTAGTTTCTTATAAGTCACAGACAACTTTCCTTGGAGAGATTTCAACTAGGTGCTTGAAAAGGATGACCAAAAACAAACACTCCCTAACTTTGATAGCCATGAAGTGGGTTCTGGGTCAGGACTGCATCAAGTATGAAGATAAATACCGCATCAATACCAACATTTGTTCACACTTTGTTGCATCTATGTTGGATATTGGTATCCCCAGTCCTTTGATTCTGAAGTTAGTTAAGGAAATCTTTCCTGAAAAGTACCTAAATGGTCTAGGTGAAGTCTTTGCTCACACTATGTATGGGCTAGGCCTGCCAACGGTTAGTGACCTCTGGTGCTACTTCCAGTGCTATATTGAGGAAGAAGCAGTCGTCCTATGGTTGTCATTTCTTAATGGATTCCACCTCCAAACACACGATGACCACTAGCAGAGGGTTACCCAGGCCTTGCACTTTTTGCTCTGCATCTACAACATAGTGCCATTCTACAACATTGATTGGTACATTGACTTTAGGAACCTAGTGTTCCCTCCGCCAATGGTAGCTGATCCAAATGATTATGCTTCTGCTGTTGATGTACCTATTGATGAAGACGCAGTAGACGCTACTGTTAATGTGTCAATTGTTGCTACCCATGGTATTAGATGAAATGCTTCCTAGTCTCCTTGTTTTTTGCTGTAAAAAATACGCCACCCATTTCTAGTTTTTGTATATAAGCCTGAAAAAGGCCATACACATAGTATATATGAAAATAATATCACGTATAATCATATACTTTTTGAATTATGGCTCTTTTAGCCATTTTCACCATGTAAAAATGAAAGAATATATATAATGACATATATCTTTATAAAATCCATGGCTCCTCTTTCAGCATATCTGTCATATGGGTCCCTTTTCATTCAACATATTTGTTTATTTACTTTGCATATGGGTGTTATTTTTTATTGTTCCTACAAAGTAATTTTACTATCCTATTCTCTGCAATGATGGGTTGCTTTCTGTCGAAACATGAATTAATTTCAAAAAAGACTGGCCAACACAAAGGGAAAGAAAAATAAAAGCATTATTCACATATATACAATAGTAAAACTTTTCCACTCAATGTAACAACTTAAGATGAATCCTGTTGACCGAAATTCCCAAGGCTTCCTATTCCATGCTTTCTAATTCAAAAGCATTATGTTCTTTGCACTTAATGATCTTAAACGGACCTTCCCACAAGCTATCAAACTTTCTGTGCTGACTTAGCTTAGCGGCCCTTTCATTAAATTTTAGCACTAAGTCTATGCACTTTAGGCCTTGGTCAGACGCTCTCTTGTCAAACCATCGCTTGACCACTTGCTGGCGATTTGTCATGGCTATTAGGGACTTCTCCCTTTTTTCTTATACTTCTAACAGTTCAGCAAGCCGAACCTCCATTGTGTCATTTTGTTCTATCTCGAGGGATTTCAACAATTGAAGCGCTAGAATCTCCATAGATATAGGCAACAATGCCTCTTTCTCGTATACCAACTCATAAGGTGAAGTCTTAAGGACCTTCTTAGGAGTTGTGCAGTCTGCCCAAAGCGTCATTCGAAGGTTTTTGTGCCATTCTATCTGGTGCTCTGAACCAATTCTTTTAAGGAGTCAGACCAAGTTCTTGTTTGTTGACTTAGCTAGGTCGTTTCCCTGCAGGTAATAATTCGACAATGTCTTAAGGAATATGCCATTCGTTAATGCAAAGTGACATACCTTTGTGCCTAAGAAAGCTTTATAATTATCAGAACTGATAGTCTTTGGAGGGCCAAACCTTGCGACCAGCTCTTCAAGGAAATCCACTATCTTTTTCTTTGTTGTGTTTTTAGGTGAAGTGGCCTCTGTCCATCTCATGAAGTAATTTGTAGCCATAAAAAATCCACTTGTGTCTGACACTGGAAGTGGGATTGATCATCCTAATGAAGTCCAAGCCCCATTGTGCAAATGGTTCATCTGCCACTATAGGCTTGAGAGGCATTGCAAAATTCTTCCTTTTGCCTTAAAAAACTAGCATTCTTTGCAAGATTTCACCAAGGAGTGAGAGTCATTGAAAAGTGTGGGCCAATAGTAACCTGTGCACATGATTTTGATGGCAGTGGTCTTAGCAAAGAAGTGTCCGCCCACAACGTTGTTGTGGAAAGTGTCGAGGATTCTCTTTGCTTGCTTTGCAGTAACGTATCATAGGAGGAGACTATTAAAATTCATTTTGAAAAGGACCCCTTCCACTAGCACATATCCACAACTCTACAGTCGATAGTATCTCTTATTTTGGTAGGAAAGACCTGGCGGATACTTTCCTATTTGCATAAACTTCACTCTATTTGTTAGCTAGCAACCCTCAGACCTTAGCTCATTCATCAAAACAAGCTCCAGCTACTCTTCCTTGGTAGGTATCTCTTCGTCATGCTCCATGTATTCGCACAGTCCTCTTCCACGGATGGTTTTAGTGGGTCTGACCTCAATGTCATATTCAAAGATCTTGGTGATCCAATTAGCTCTTTTTTCTATGATTTCTCCCTCCATGATATATTTGTGCACACTGAACAACGTGACATAGACAATCACTTTGTTGCAGGAAATTAGATGGCAATTTTTTTTAAGTCCTTTTACTATTGCAAAGGCTTTCCTTTCGACAAAATTATAATTTGTCTCATATTCCTTTAGGGTCCGAGAGTAAAATTCCACCGGATGTTCTCATTTTCCTTCATTATCCTTTTGAATTAAGATAGTAGCAATATTGGACTTGCTACTGAATACATACATTATAAAGTCCTTAGATAAGTCTGGATTAACCAGTATCGGAGCTAAGGAAATAACATCCTTAACATTTTCAAAGGCTTCTGTGGCTTCCTTTGTCCACTTAAATGCTTGATCTTTTTAAGCATCAGGGTGATTGGCTTAATTATTCCCACAAAGTCAGAAATAAACTTGCTAACAAAATTTACCTTTCCTAGGAAGGACTAAATGCCTTTCTTGTTAACCAAAAGGGGAAGTTCCTTGATGGTTTTCACCTCATCGGGATCGATTGAAACTCCTCCTTTGGACACAACGTGTCCTAATAGCTTGCCTTGTGACACTCTAAATACACATTTTTTTGGATTCAGAGAAACCCCAAAATCCTGGCATCTCTGAAAAACCATTTCTAAGTGATCAAAATGATCATCCTTAGACTTAGAAAACACAGTAAGATCATCTAAATAAATTAGGATAATCTTATTGATTAGCTCGTTGAAAGCGATGTCCATTGCCTGCTGGAATGTTGACCCTGTGTTGGATAAACCAAAAGGCATTTTAGCATATGTGAATGTTCCCCACTTTGTAGTGAACGTAGTCTTGTGTTGATCCCCTTCTTTAACTCATATCTAATTATAACCGAAGAAGCCATCAAGCAGAGAAAACATTTTTTTATCCTGCTACTGTTTGCAGGATTGTCTCCATAGAAGGAAGAGGATAATGATCCTTCAAGGATGCTCTGTTCAGGTCTCGGAAGTCCACACACAAGAAAATATCTCGATTATTCTTTTGGAACGGGACCAAATTGGATACCCATGTGCTATGCTTGATTCAGAAGATAATATGTGACTCGATTAGCTTTGTTACCTCTTATGCCATTAGTGCTTCAATTTTGGGGTTTACTGGCCTTTGCTTTTGTCGAACTGGTTTTGCACCTTCTGTCAGTTCGATCATGTGCTGGATGATGTCAAGATCATATCCCTTCAGGTCAACATAGGACCAGGCCACTACTTCATATTTCTCACAAAAATTGATGAGCCTTTCTTTATCATGGTGCAAGACATCTTTCCCAACTCAAAGATTTTTGTTGTCTGAGACCCAAAGGTCTATATAGTCACTTTTGTTTGCCACAAACTTTCGTCTCTCATTTCTTGCATCATCACAATCAAAAAGGTTTTTGAGAGTAACCAATCCTTTCAGAAGCTTGTTATATTTGAGTTGCATGATTTGTCCTTCATAAGCCTATGCGATCTTTGGTTGGATCTGATCGACGAACTACCTCGACTACTGGATGAATAAGCAATGTGTTCATCACTTTCAAACACCTGCCAACTTTGATCATTATCAAGAACTATTGGTCAGAATATTACTCATATAGAGTGTTTTTTATGTATAAGGTTGGAAGCAAGATCAAATTGGGATCCAATTGCTGCCATGCAATCCGTGTCACCATTTTGGTCTCAGGAAACAGTTTGAATGTTGAAGGCTTCAAAACCCTCAACTAGGTCCCAGACTCGATGCCGATAGGATCTCATGCTGACATTCCTTGCCATGGAAATTCCCTAGACTTGGTTAACCACCAGTTTGGAATCTTCGAACACCATTAATTGCTTAATTCCCATTCGCTCCGCAAGGCTTAAACCCTGAACTAATCCTTCATATTCAGCTTCATTGTTCAAACAGGTGAACTGGAAATGGAAAGACCTTAGTATTTTTTCATTTTGTGGGGATATCAAACATATCCCCACTTTGGTGCCTACTTTGCATCTTTCCCCATTCAAGTACAGTGTCCATGGCTCAGTTGCTTGGCCACCTTCGAACTCTTTGGCAACCTTTGGGAGCACTTGATCTTCATCCTAGATTACATATCTGTGCAATCTTGTAGCATGGTAAATTTTGAAAGGGTCGTTGTCCATGTGTTCACTTAACAGAGCATCCTCTTGATCATGCTGGTTTCTAGTCACCTTTTCTTCCTCTAGTAATTCAACGCAATACATTTCTTGCTTGGTGATAGAGGTATGTGCAACTTCAAAATTGATCATGGCTTCATCTGCTACATGTTTAGAATGCAATGCTTCCGATTCTATCTTCATTTTTGTGTCATGCTTGGTTCTGAGAATTATATGTGACCAATCCAAGGGTAGGTATCCACCCACCCTTGAAGTAAATTCTCAGGATAGACAAAGGCCAAACATGGGAGGAACATCTATGATCACAATGTCTTGCGACACAGTGGTACTAGGGCAAGCAAATAGAGTTAAAGGAAGTGCCTTGATCATACCTATGGTTTTAACTATGTTTCCATCAAGCTGCATTACTCCCATTTTCATAGGTTCATAGCTAAGTCCTAAAGCTTCAACTATTTGCTTAGGCATAACCGTGGTGCTAGCACCAGAATCAATCATAGCATTGTGTAATAACTTCTTCCCTATAATGAGAGTTAAGAAGGGTTGGGGCTTTGACTTATCTCTAACTTCAACAGGGGCTTATGTTGTGTTGTTCATAAGGACTTTAGTAGGAGATAGTTGATCAATAGACTTTGCATTGGCTAACTGCTTTGTTGGCATTGCGTTGATCTCTACTTCAAGAGCCTTTTGTAATAACATCTTCTGCTCTAGGATAGCTAGAATGTCCCACAGAGACACATTAGTGAATGATTTCTTCAATTGTTCCACCATGTTAAAAGGTGGCGAACTTGGAGGTTTTCACTTCTTTTCTCTCGTTATGATAATTTCCTTCCACAACTGATATTGCGGCGGCACAATGGAAGTGCCAGGTATTTGATCGAAAGCACTTTTAGGTTGCAGACTAGATAGTTGCGAGGTAACTAATTCACCAGTAAATCTCTTCTTTGAGCGAGTGTTATAGTTAGATTGCACTTGTGGTGTTTTGGATACGAATGTATCATTAACAAACACTGTTTCTTCTTCTTCCATCCATGAAAAGAGCGCGTGATCGGGAGCGATGTCAGATTCTTTTTCTAGGGACATTCCTTGCATTTACGTGGTAAGAACTGCACTCTTCATTTGTGGTGAAACATATACATATAATTTGTGGTCTAATGTTGCACCTTGGTTGTATTGCTCTACCGCCTTTTGTTGTAAGTTGCCACGCAAACAGTTCTAGGGCATGTGCGCATCGCTGCAAGGGAAGCACCACAGATTGATATCATCAATGAGGTTATTTTGTCCCACGGTCAATTCCCTACTTGAGCTTGGTGAAGCGCTCATCAGCGGAGTAGGTACCGACACTATTTGGTTGGTTGTCAGAGCTGGTGGATTAGTGTGGGAACCGCCTTGGTACTGATTCAGCTGATATGAAGATCATCGACCTTGATAATTCTAATAGGCGGGCTTTGAAGGCATTCATTAGTTTCGCTTGAGGGTGGTTATGTCATTTGCCATAGTTCGTAGCATTTCCTTAAGATCACTCATTTCATCCTTGGGAGAACTGGATGTAGAGGCAACATTTTGTGGTGTTGCTACATATGTGTACATTGACTGGGGAGGTGCGGGTTCACTCATCGATGTGACTTCTTGTGCAGGCATCGATATTTCAAGAAATATCAACATGATGGGTCGAGGAGGTAGCTTTCTGCAATGTACCAAATGATTCTTGGCTTGAATGGCAACACTATAAGCATCTGGCAGAGTAGCTCCTCCCAAAGACTTGATCATTATAGAAATGTCAGGGTTAATGGACTTCAGATAAAATATGAATGCCAACTCAGGAGTCAGGTGTAAAGTAACAGGGATCCTTTGCCAATTTGTGTGGAATTGAGCATTGAATTTCGTCATAGCCTCTTGGGGAGCTCATTTTATGATAGATAGTTGATGATACTACGAGGAGCGATCTCCGTCATTTGAAAACCTTTCATAGAACGGATCTCTGAGCTCATCCCATGTACATATAGTGCTAGTTGGAAATGTTCGATACCAATCCAACACTTTGCCTTTGAAGGATACGACAAGGAGCCTCAACGTTACATTCTACATGGTGATCCCATGCACCAGACACAAGTCTGCCACATCTTGCAAATGTTCTGCGGGTGTTCTCATGCCATCTTTGATAAACTTGGGTATAGTTTTCATTGCTAAGACTGGGATAGCATCCCAAACAACAGGTGCTACTGGAGCTACTAGGGGACTTCCGATGTCCCATGCCACATAATTTTTGTTGGCAACTGGCAACATGGTTAGAGGAATGAGTGGAGGGAGCGGAACGGTTACCAACTGACTTGCGCCTTGCACTATTCCTAGCAGCGGTATTAGTAAACTAGGGTTTTTTACGGTTTGGGATCTAGTTACAAACCGATGGCTCATACACCCTTCTAAAATGAAAATTCATTTAAGCTCTATCCCACTGGGTGTGCCAGAAAAAGAACAAACTATTGATACCAAAAATTGACAAGGTAACAGTGTCTTATGGGAAACTCAGTTTATGGGGGACCTTTTGCACTAAATTGAGTGAACTCCAGATTTTTAAGGAAGTTAGCTTCTTCTATAATGGGGGTTTGGATAGGGAAAAAGAAACAGATATAATAAAATAAAGTCTAATCTAAGGCGATGCACCAAGACTTAATAATAGGCACAATAAATCATAGATCTAAGGGCTCGATTGGTATTTGTAAGGTCCTAGAAAGGCAGAAAGTAAAGATTAAAGCATAGATATTCCATTCATTGACATAAAATAACATTGCATACATTCCTACTACCAAGAAGAGTCATAAGACATGATCTAGACCAACAAACTTGCATTCAACTTATAGAAGTTCTCAAATGAAATATGCAGACAATAGCAACACAGTCTAAAGTTAATCAAATAGCATAGAAGAATAGAAAGGTCGAACAATTGGCATAGTCTAAGAGTCTTTGCAACAATAAAAACAATAATAAAGGCCTGGTGTTTTTTCTAAAATTGATATTCTTCTAAAAATTTTGGACCCCTCCGTCAAAATAGAGAGAAGTATATATAGCTGAAAACTCCCATTGCCTTGGAGAGCAGTAACAGAAAAGATTTCACGATCTTCAAAAATAATGTAGAATTGAGTATATATCCAGGTCATTGCAATAAAAAATATTTGAAACCAAGCATCTGGTCATTCTAGGCTCAGGTGCATCCTCTACAAATGATGGTGGTGGTCCCGACAAGGTCAAGCAAGCAAGTGTCATCACCCCATAAAGTAATTATGACACGCAACGACTAGTCAAGGCATTTGGTTCGTTTTATTTGTCACCCAAATACAAAACCCGTCGAAGAGACATGTGGCAACATAGCACAGCCCTTGTGAATCTTTATCTTTCACCGTTGAAAACTTGCGCCAAGGTGACACATGGCATGTGGGCAGAGCTTTACTCAAAAGTGAAGAGAAGCAATCATTGATTGTGCGCAATGATGACATGTGGAAGAATAGCAGGGATTCCTGAAATGCGAAGAAAAGGAAAACTACAGGGAGCACAGAGCATATACGTGGAGGGGGTAGCAAAGTTTGACAAAAAGGCCGAGTAGGTTATTTGTGATGCGTGGGCTGATACTTAGAGCAAAAATATACTCGAAGGGAGATTTTTGAATATTATTCACACATACCAATCCACCTCTCAACAACCATTATCCTATGCAACCCCTCCGTCATTATCACAACATCAAATCATACCAAAACAAGTCCAAACACCATTCCAACCTCAACACATTCAACCACAATCCTATGTGTCACCTTCATTATCATGCCAACCTAACCCATCTATCGATCATGTCAATGCCACATCAACATATCCATCCATATCATAACAAGAACATGGGATCCTAGGTCCACCTTGGCAACAAAATCAAGAGCCTTTCAATTCTCATGTTCCATTTGACAAGGGGAACACCAATCTATTTCTTGCACCCTATAACTTTATCATACCACTATCCAATCAAATTCCTATCCCTAAGCCACCATTTCCTAGTCCTAATCCATTGGCCTCTCCACCTTCTAACCCAACAAACTCTCCATTACTCCCACCATCATCTCTACGCCCTAAATTCAAAACTTTCAAGAGTAAATCTAGGACATTACCCAAATCCACCCATCCACCTACAAAGGATGTGACCCAAGGGATACTAGCAAGGAATCAAACATCGTCATGGCATCCAACTCATATGTTTGAACCTTCCAAAGATTCTTCAAACACCATACCCATTCTTGCAATCTCATCATGTAGTCTCCCCCTTGATCCTATTCAAGAGTCTCCCCCATTGAGGCCAAGTCAACCTCGATCATGTCTTTGTGTTGTTGACCATATAGAATATGTTGAGCCCATTTAAGTTTCATTCCCTTCCACTTCCATTCAAGCAACCCAAGATTTATATCAAGAGTCTACTCCCAAGTCTGTGGAAATATCAAGCCCTAGTCCTAATCAAGGTCAAACCACTTTCATCCAACCTATCCATAACCTATATATTTTCTATGATCAAGATATTACCTATGAAGAAGCTATCTATGAGCAACTTGATCCTATATATATCCATGAGCAAGATATCCCAAATGCACCTTCACCTAGTCCTATCCATGATCCATCAACATCCACTTCCCTTGATGAGACATATGCCTCCCAAGCACACATAGAAGATCAAACAAATACCTTGGATCTAAGTGAACACAATGCTAATCAAGATCCTAATGATCCTCCATCACCCACTATCAACCCCATTACAAGTCCTCCATCATATCCTATTGGTCTTTCCACCCTCATTCATGAATGTTCCTCCTTGGAACAACTACAACCATTATCTTCCCTTCATTTTCTCCATCCAATAAGGAACTCATGTCTAGTGTTCCACCTACACCTAGTCCCATTGTCCATTGCATACTCCAAAACATGAACCACCAAGGTAAAGGTCTAGCCTTCAGGAACAAGGTATTTTGGAGCCCATCCATGTCAAAGTCCCTCCACGCTCTTATGGCCTTGGATATACACCCCAAGGACACCATTCTCAAGATGTTGGTACTTCCTCCATGTCTCCTAAGTCCACTTTCTATCATAAATCCTATCATACGCCTAAAACATATGTTCCCATCCTTCTTCCATCATCCTACAAATGTCAAAATCATGTGACCATACACCTTCCACCATCCACTTTGCCACCATTGCTTCCAACTCCTAATATCCCTCCATCCACTTTACCACCATTACTCCCAACACCTAATATCCCTACCATTCAATCCTCTTATCTATTTATCCATAAATACCCTAACATTCCTCATCATGACCAACAAATGCACACATTGTCTAAAAAAGAAGTTTCCACTCATTCCACCTATCCCATGGAATTCAAAAATAAAAATTTCAAAGCCTCTACCTATAAAGTAAAAATTCCTAAGGGTCCTCATGCCTTAGAACATCAATACAAAAAGTCAAAGCAAAATACATCCAAAAAGCTATATAAGCCTATACCTCCAAAAGAAAAGTTCAAAAGAAAAATGGTTTGGGTCCCTAAGCAAAAAGAAATCAATTCCAATGAGGCATCCTCATCTCAAAAATCCCAACCATCCCCTTCCATCCAAAATTCCAACTTCATGCAAAAATTCCAAAATTCCCACAAGAAAAACAAAAGTCATAAAATACTAAGTCTATGTGGGTACCTAAAACACTACATCCACCATCTCCTAAGCAAATATCTCCATTGCTTCCTACACCTTGTCTGCCTCAAAAAATTCAACGTTTATCACAGTGTGTGCAACCATTGGTCATGGTTCCCTTCCATTTTACAACAATTCCACATACTTCCATCCCATCACCCTTCACTCATTATCCTACATATCTCCCTCACCACCTTCCTATGGTCCATGCTTTTGGCTAAGCCTCCCCATTCATCTTTTGCATATGTCCCATATAATCCCTATCATCTTTCCTACATAATATGTATCATAATTCACTATTTTCCTCCATAATCCATGTCATAATCCATTATCTACCTAATCCATCTCCCTCTCATGCATTCCCCTACCAACATCTATGAGCATATTTGACATGGTCCAGGCAATGAAATCCATCTCTAGTGGGACCACCACCTTTCATGGAACTAGATACTTGAGTCCCTCCTATCCATATTCCCCTTCTCCTATCCAAAAAGTCAAAAATTCAAAAAAAAAAGTAAAGAGAAATCCCTTTGTCCAACGGTGAAAACTTGGTAAATAGGCACCCGAATAAGTACCATGATGAAAACCTGGCAAACAAGTGTCATGTGTAGGTTGATCTTCTATGTCACTTACTCTTGGGGACACAATGTCTTATCTATCCAACATATCATTTTCATGTCATATCATTTTATCTTACCATCTTACCATTTTTAGCTGTCATACATACCTATCATATTGAGTCCATTCATCCTCTCTTCCTCCTTTTTATTTTGATAAAAATAGGGGGAAAATGTTGAAACATGCTTTGGATATCTTTCGATATACCTCATCATTCCAAACAAGCCTAGCATTATCTTATTGTCATAAGCTTTGTCATGAAAAATCCTGAGTATTGTACCAAGAATGGGGCATGTTATTCCTATGTGACATAGTCTTTGGAGATCACATCCTTGCTCTCTTATGATGCATACATCCATTCCATCCATCCATCTATCATGAGCCTTTTATCCCTTATCCTATCACCCACCCTTTCATCCATCAATCCCATCTATCTCCTTGCACCCAGACTTGGTTTTTCCCTTTTCATTAGTATCTAGTACAAAGGAAACCCAAATTTTCATCCATTGACACCTCAAAACATTTTAAAAATCCAAAAAAAAGCAAAAAAATTCAAAAATCCAAAAAAAAAAATTCCAAAATCGAAAAAAAAATCAAAACATTTCAAAAATCCAAAAAAATCAAACATTTCAAAAAAAAATTTTAAAAAAATCCCCAAATATACAAAAAGAAAAAAGGTCCTGAAAAAAAAAAGACAAAAAAATCAAATATCCATTAAAAAAATCCAAGCAATAAAATCAAGCCAAATCATTTCTTCCAATCAATTCTTCAAAACAATTTAATGTATCAATTCAACTCCTTCAAATCAATCTTCAAATTATCAATCAAACAATCCTCTAATCAAATCACTCCAACCTAAATCATTCCAATCACATCAATTCTTCTATTCAATTCACCACATTCTTTCATCAAATCAAATCATCATATCATTCCAAACCACTTCTTCAAATCAAATCAATCGAATCAATCCAAGCAATAATCCAAATACAAGGCAATCCTTAATCCATACCAATCAAGTCGATCAATCTTGCCAAATTATCCAATCACATCCTTTGGTCTTGATCCTAATCTTGATGTAAACTGAATCAATCAATCAATTATCATCATCCTTGTGTTGATCTAGGGATATGTCATTCCCCACAATGACAACACTATCATCATCAATCAATCAATCAATTACTCATCAGTTTGTAGCTTGACAGGAGCAATACCTTGTTTGTTTTTGTATCATTTGTACATGCTTGCTTGCTTGCTTGTGTGTGTTATCATTTTTATCTTGAATTTGCATCAAATCCAAATTATTCCAGCTAATATTCATATCTTGTATCTAGACAAGGTTGTATTACACTGGGGCACGAGACACATCATCACCTTGGTCCTTATACCTTGGTGCATCATGTCTAGTGTTACATAAAACATCATGTTTGCTCGCTTTCTTTCAGCATAACGTGTCATTCATCCCTTTCATCCACTTCCTATCTTGCATCATTCATCTTGTCCCTCCTTATCATTTCCTTTCAAGAGCATACCTGTGTTCTTTCAACCTGCCTATCCTCTTGAGGGGGCATCATCATCCCACTCTTATTTCATCACCATCCTATCTTTCTATCATCATCAATTTTCCTCTATCCACACCTTAGCTTCTTTGAAATGATGTTACTTGACATAAATCTCATCATCTCGAACATCATCTCAAAGAGGGGCAAAATGTAGACACTAAAAATTGTCCTAGGCCCGTGACTCTTATTTTCTCCATCATTTCCCCTTTCATTCTTCATAATTAAATAATTTTTAATTATTTAATTATTTTCTAATGTCATATGTCTTCTATTAATTAAATAATTTTAATTATTTAATTAATCCATTTCTTTAGTCTTCCTTGATTAACTACGTCACTAATTAAGTCATTTTCTTTCTAAAATTAAATAAATTCCTATTTATTTAATTTCTATGTCACTTTCCACTATAATTAAATAATTATTTTAATTATTTAGTTATTCATTATCTTTTTATCTCATAAATTAAATAAATTTTATTTATTCAATTTGGTACACTCTCTTGAATTTTGAATTAAATCATTATTTAATTCAAAATGATTCCTCCTATGTCACATTCTTCTATAATTAAATAATATCTTTATTATTTAATTATTCATTGACCACCTAGATTAAATATTTTTTATTATTTAAATTCTCTTCTCACCTCTTTATCCGTGCCAATCTTATCTTCCACATCAAATCTTATCTCTTGACATCTCATTTAATCCTAGCACCTAATTGAATTATCTCATAATTCAATCTCAACCCTTCATCCTTATCATTTTCCCTAATTTAGTTTAATGTCCCCATTCTAGTCAGTTTCAGAAGCAGTTGAGTTAGCCTATTTCTTGGACCCCTATAGGCTGACAGGATATGGTTAGGGGGTCAGTGGTCATTTTGGTAGGTGTTGTCATTTCCCACTCCTTCACTTTAGTATTGGTTTTAGTACAGGTGTTTGTCATTCAGTGTTCACTAGCTTCTGACAGCATGGAAAAATACTGAGTTTGGAGGGAGTTATGATTATTTATGTGGTTGAGTTAAATATTTAACTTATTGGTATATTATAAAGTCAAATTGACTTTATAAAATATTTAAAAAGCCACTTAAATATATTAAATTGATGATTTAAAACTATAAAATGAAAAAATAAATCACTTAAGTCAAAAAGTGCACTCAAGTATTTAAAAGGAAACTATTTAAATGATTTAAATACATTTTTAATGTATTTAATTGCAAAAGTGGCATCACTTCTTGAAAGTCGTGCCTTTTTGAGGTTATAAGGCAATTGAAGCAAATTGACCTCATTATGTGATTATTTGACTTTGCTTCTACTTCTTTGTGATTTTTTTTTGGGGGCAAGGGTTTCAAGATTTCTTCATTGGAGAGTGACAATTCTTCATTGATCTGTGATTGTGAGGCTATGAGATACTAGTTGAATGATTACTATTGAGGGAGCTTCATCTAGAAGTTCATCTATGCTTTTATCAGAGTTTTTTGTTCAGTATTTACCTGTTTACAATAAGGAAGAGGGTTTCTTCATCAGAGTCACCATCTTCAACAGTTTTCCTGCTTTCACTAAAGGATCTTCATCAACTTGTTGAGGCCGTACCATTTTCCTTGAAAGGTGTGCCATCTGGAAAGGGGCGTATGAACTAGGAGGCAAAAATGCCTATCTTTTTGGCCTTTTCTTTGCTCCATTGCTAGTGCCTTCACTTTTCAACGGCTTTCCTCCAATTTTTGTGTGGGAGAAAGAAGATCAAGGCTCCAGGCGTGCTATTTCTCCAGTGTCAGCCATTCTTGCTTGACAAGTGCAAAAACTCTTTTATTTAATTAATCTGGAGCTATTCGGGTATGTTTGTTGTTCATGATCTATTTGTAATAATTGTTTAATACTTATTTCATAAGCAGTTTCTTAGTTATTGCTTTAATTTGAGTTTTAGCAACATTCTATGCTTGGCGCCCCTTCTACTTTTGTCTATAATTCTTCTTAAAACAATCAAAACACAAAAACAAGTCAGTAAAAGTCAAAGGTTTGAGTTGGAGCTAGTTGGGCTCATCACATTTATCCCTAACCCTATTTCATACTACAACTTTTAATCTTGGCCATTGATTAAGACATCTTATTGACATTCAATCTTAACCATCAATCCAAATCAGACCTTGCTTATAAGTCAACCCTCTCATAATCCATTTGGGGGTTGATTCTTCAAGTATCCTTATGCTGCCAAAATCATTCTTAAATCATTCATCCATTTCTATCTATCATATTTCATCTATCATCTCTATCTCAATGTTATGTTGTTGAATTGAGCAACCAACATATCAAATCAATCGAATAATTCATCCATCATTGCGTCTATTTGATGTATTGAAGATTTGGATTAGGTAATGCATGTTATTGTTTTATCATTTTTATTTTATCCAATTTTTTCGTATACAAAATGTATCTTGTTCCTTTGTTCTTTGCTCGAAACTTGGGAAAATTTAATAATTGCCACGAGGAGGGGTAATACAAAACCAAAGATGGACTGTGATATCCATACTTCTTTCAAAGGAGATGGGGAGAAAGTCCATGAATTTTGGCTCCCAAGATGCCTTACATGTGTGGGTAGGTCTAAAGAGAAAGGGCCTAAAGGGGATAATAGGAGGGATAAGTCTAAAGAATGTTCTAATACATCTAGAAAGAGAAAATTGTTGGAATTGTGGTAAAAGAGGGCATGCAAAGAAGGAATGTAGGAATAAGAAAAATATTTTGGTCCATCCTTAGAAAATTCCTTTGATGATGATTATGATGTTTCATTTATTTCAGCTAACACTATTAGTGATGATGCTTGGCTTATTGATTTAGGTTGCTCCTACCACATGATTCCTTAGAAGGAGTGGTTTACTTATTATAAAGAATATGATGGGGGAGAAGTTTTCCTTGGTGACAATAACACAAACAGGATTGTTGGTAAGAGAAAGGTAAAATCATGTTTCAATGATAGGGAGATTAAAATTCTTGATAGTGTTTTGCATATTCCAAGACTTCCAAAAACATTACTTTTAGTGTCCAAGTTAAATGATTCTAGAATACACATGACATTCAATAAGTTTGGTTGCAGATTGGTAAGAGGGAGTTTTGTGATAGCTAAAGGATCTTGGAAAGGGACTTTGTTTAGGCTAAATACCTCTACTTTAAGTAACTTTGCTAATGTAACTAACACTAAAAGTACATGTATGTTATGGCACCTTAGATTGGGTCACATAGGTGAAAAAGGACTTAAGACTATCCTAGACAAAAAGTTGGTTGATGGTATTTTTGATTATTTTGTTGGTAAAAAATGAGTTTTGTGAACATTGTGTGTTTGGAAAACAAAATAGATCATCATTTCCTAGTGGAACTAATAAGGTAAAGAGATTATTAGAGATTATTCATTCAAATATATGTGGACCAATGGATATTGAATCTTTGGGAAAATCTTGGTATTATGTATCTTTCATTAATGATGTCTCAAGATACACTTGCATTAATTTTATGCATTCAAAATTTGAAGTTTTCACCAAGTTTAATGAATTTAAGGCCTTAGTTGAAAAGCAAATAGGTTATAAGATAAAAGTGTTGAGGTCTAACAATAGGGGTGAATATTGCTCCAAATAATTTGATGAATTTTGTAAGCATGCAAATATTGTTCGAAAAAGATAACTCCTTATACTCCCAACAAAATGGGATAGTTGATATAATGAACTCAACCTTAATGGAAAGAGCTAGGAGTATGTTAAATAGTGCTAAGATTGAGAAATGTTTTTGGGTAAAATTTGTTGGTACTGCTTGTTATTTGATTAATAGACCTCCTTGTTCAACTCTTGTTGATAAAACTCCTTACGAAGTGTGGATAGGTAGGAAGCCTTCGGTTTCACACTCAAGGGTATTTGGTTGTGAGGATTTTTTTCATGTGCCTCAAGAGAAGTGATTTAAATTAGATCTAATAACATAAAATGCATCTTTGTTGGTTATGGTGAAAATGTAAAAGGTTATAAGCTTTGGAATCCTCTAACTTGTAAAATTATCTTGTCTAAAGATGTGATTTTCAAGGAATTTAGAGCTTACTTAGGAGAAGAACAACCAAAAAAGAAAGATAAGATAAGGGCAATACACTTCAAGACAAAGATTGAGAAGTGAGAAGATGCAAATGTGGAAGAACAATTAGATGGATTTGAGGATGGAGAAGAAGAAGAGGGTTCAGATAGTTCAGAGGATGTGTAAGATGAGCACATAGAAGAAAAACAAGTATAGCCCAATACACCTACCTCGAGGAGGTCCACAAGGTAATGAAATACAGTTGAAAGGTATAGTCCATCAAATTACTATTGCATGTTTGCTTTGTTGAGTACTGACGATGAACCTATATCTTTTAGGGAGGCCCTTTCTTTGGAGGAAAGTGAGTCTTGGTTGTAGGACATGTAGGAGGAGATGATGACTTTGGATAGTTGTGACATCTGGGATCTTGTTAGTTTTCCCAAAGGAAGGAAGCCCATTGGTTGCAAGTGGGTATTTAAAAATAAATTTGGTGCAAATAGCTGGTTAGAGTAGTACAAAGCCAGATTAGTGGCTAAGGGCTACTCCTAGAAAGAGAGGGAGTTTATTTTGGTGAAATTTTCTCTTATTACTAAATTAAGTTCTTTTATATTCCTATTATCTATTGTTGTTGCTTGTGATTTTGAGATAGAGAAAATAAATTTTAAAATTGCTTTCTTACATGGGGATCTTGAGGAGGAAATTTATATGTGACTATATAGGAGAAAATTTGCACCCCTTACTAAAATTCCCCTTTTACACTTCCTCACCTTAGAAAACCAAATCTGAAGGCGAGATTCCATATCAACCCACTACCTTCGTTCCACTTGGCATCTATCTTTTGCATCGGTAGAAGAATAATTGTTGGCGATGCTCGCGCGATGCGTAGACTTCCGCGTTGTGCTCTTACATCCCTGACAAATTCCTGTATTTGAAGTTGGCAGAGGCGTTACGCTTCCTATTGGGAATGGTTTGTAATGTCCCTCTTCGACCAATGAAACCGAATATGGCAGATTCTCTCCCTTCTTCAAATTCTTCCATTCTTCATTCAAACCAACTTCTACACGCTCTCTTTCAGCATTCTCTTAACATCCATCGCTTCAAGCAACACTTTGGCACTCCATAGTAGCAACAACAACACTCCATCAACTCCGTAGAGCAAGTGTGGAACAAACCATTGTAGCACGGCCTTGAGTCATCTTTTCTCCTCCATTAGCTAGTGAGCTCTTGGTGGAGGTGGTAAGCATTTTCACTCCTCTCCTCTATGATTTGGTTGAGTAGTACATTATTGTTTTGTAGTGTTTATTGTGTTCTCTACTCTCTATTTTCTCCTTTATCATTCTTTTCTCTATTGTTGCTATCTTGCCTGTCCGTGGAGGTGGAAACACCAAAGCGGGGGTCTGACTGAGGCAGACCCCTATACAACCCCCCTAGAATTTTTCTCTTTCTTGTGTGTAGGTGGACGTGCATTTGGAGCTAGCTAGTGAACAGGCTCTTTTGTGAGATAATATTTATCACCTGAGCTTTAATATATATGCTTTATCACATTCATTTATATTTCTCTTACTTCATAGTTCTATTTTGTTCCCTTAGAAATCACTAGCTAGGTCGTCAACTCATTTTCTGGTGGTTGTTACTATATTTTCAGTTCTCTGGTTGTATGGATGCCAACAAAACCTGAGAGAGGTCCGTGCCTCGCTTTTTCATCTCAAAACCGTGCTTTCATCCTCGAGCAAAGAGATACCTGAGGTACAGTGAACCCGAAAACCAGCTCGCCTAGCCCCATTCTAGATTTCTGGTCTACAGAGTGATTGGAGGGCTCTATAGTCCTCATCATTCTTGTCCCTCATTTCAAGACATTCTTTAGAGTGAGGTAAGTTAGGGTAGCCTTCTGCTCTTAGCTCTCCATGATCTGGGGCCTTGAACATGGTTGGTCCCCCTATCTTACATGACAACTTGACAGTTTTGTTGTGAAAGGAAAAGAACAATTGGTTTGCACATTGAAGAGATCTTTGTATGGTTTGAAACAATCACCTAGGATGCAGTACTAGAATTTTGATAATTTTGTATTAAATTTGTGTTTTCTTAGGAGCAAGGAGGATCATTGTGTTTATATTAAGGTTATTGATGATTAAATTCAAATTATTGTCTTGTATATTGATGATATGTTGTTCACGGGTAACAAGGTGATGATTAGGGAGCTCAAGACATAACTTTGTGGCACATTTGATATGAAGGACTTGGGGTTGCAAAATATATTCTTGGGATGAAAATTGGTAGAGATCAAGATCACAAAAATCTTTGGTTAAGTCAGAGTAAGTATGTGGATAAAATTTTGTGAAGGTTTAATAAGCATGACTATAAGCTAGTTAGTATTCCATTTCCAGTTGGTACTAAGTTGAGCTTGGATATGTATCCCAAATATAATGATGATGTTGAGGATATATCTAAGGTTCCTTATGCTAGTGTTGTTGGTATTTTAATGTATGTAATGGTTTGCACTAGATCAGATATAACCCAAGCAGTGGGAGTTCTAAGCAGGTTTATGTCTAACCTTGGTAAAGAGAATTGGACTTTTGTTAAGAGGGTGTTTAGATATTTGTGTGGTACTTTATATTACTATTTGGTTTATCATGGTATTGATGATATGGTCAAGTCATTGGACATACATGATTTTGTTGATGCAAATTGGATAGATGACTTGGATAGTCAAAGGTTCACTAACAACTATGTATTTAGTTTGTTTGGAGGTGTAGTGAGTAGGGTGAGTAAAAGGTAGCCATAATTTATTTTTCCATCATTGAAGCATAGTATACGGTGGCTACACATGCCTCTAAGGAGGCAATATGGTTTCAAAGACTTGGTAACGACATTGATTTTTATTGTAAGATAATGATAATTGGATGTGAGAGTCAAAGTGCTATTTGTTTGGCCAAAAATTCTATGTATCATGCTCATACTAAGTGTGTTGATGTTTAGTATCACTTTTTACAAGAGATGGTTGAGAATGGTAAGGTCTTGATTGATGAGTTTGACACTTTAGATAATGTTGCAAATTCTCTTATGAAGCCAATGACCACATATAAGTTCTCTTGGTGTAGGAAGGCCATGGGCCTTGATCATTGTACTTGATTTATTGTTTGTATCTCTTGGATGCAATTGCAATGTATAATATCAAGTGGGAAAATTTGTTAGGTTAGGTGACATTTACCTTGCAAACCTATGCCATTTTTATGTCTCCATATTTCTTGGAAAGTATCCTAGGAGACATGTGAAAAATGTATTTAATATTGACATATTGTAATTACATTCTCAAGAGAAAATTTAATGTTGGTGGAGGTTATAGATCACGAGAGGATAAAATTATCCCTTCTAGGTGTTTACATTGAGAATGTGAAGGGTCTTGAGTGGGGCACCAAGTTTGGAGGGAAATGGGTATCCATTGGTTCTCCATCTGGAAGTTGAATAGTCATGAGAGCATCCTGAATGCTAGAAGTTGAAGAGGCTATGGGTTAGGCACCCATGTTGAAGCCTTGTGCACATTAATTAATTTATTATCATGACTTGGTTTTTCGAGGAAGGGCTGTGGGTTTTCTACAAGTGGTTTTGGCACCTCTTGTTTTGGTTTACCACTTTGGTTTTTCCTCCCACAAGTTCTATAAATTGGAGCATTGAGATGGTAGTATCATCTTGTGTTACTTGTAGGTGTATGGAATCATTTGGGTTGTAGGGGATCATCAAGAAAGTGTATTGTGGTATATCTCTCTTTTGAAGATAAATAATATACTTTCCCTCTTTTATCGTGTGGAGTTTTTTCATGAAAGAGTTTCTTCACGTAAATTTGGTACCATATTTGTTTGCTATTTTTTCTATTGTGGTGAATGTGCAATCATATACATATAATCATATTTGGTAATCTTATATTTAGATTTGAATACACGTACACAAGTTAATATTGCATCTTAGTTTCAC
This sequence comes from Sequoia sempervirens, assembly GCA_007258455.2. Lineage (NCBI taxonomy): Eukaryota > Viridiplantae > Streptophyta > Pinopsida > Cupressales > Cupressaceae > Sequoia > Sequoia sempervirens. The sequence goes on from VDFB02075321.1 coordinate 74,519,017, forward strand.
CTTGTTTTCAACATAATCCACATTTTATCTACTTAGAGCATATCAATAGGCTTTGGGTGCATCTTATTCTAGCTCAATCATGGAGTTTGAAGGTGATTTGAGGTAAAGATTTGTGTGTTTCATGCATTCATCTTGTTTCTTTCAATTCATTTCATTTTCTTATCCTCAATTTTATTTAATTGCATTGAAGTTATAGAAAAAGTTCTTAGATCTTGCAACAATGCTATTGATGATCATTATATTCTAAGAAACAAAGTCACTACTAAGAAGCCATGGACATTGATATTTTTATTTCAACTACCATTATAAGGAAATGATTTTAAGACATTAACTAAAGATTTTTTTGCAAGCTACCAAAAATATAAGAAAAAGTTAAACACAACCTATTCTATGATGCACCTTACTTTTGACACTTTAAACACTTTATGTGCTTCCAAGACTAATCAAGATTATTGGTAGTCAACATGGCCTCACAAAATTTAAATATACTTATGCTCATAATATCACCAAAAGAACTACAATAAATTTTTAAGTAATTGTTCAAACAATGATATCCAAAATTGCACAAATATTAATTATGAACAAACATAATATCTATGACCTTGCACATTCCACCTTGACCTTGTAACTCTAGATAGAGACTATAATACCTTGCAACACTCATCTTGATTATGTTTCAATATTAAATTAAAAATACCTTTTTTTACAAATCCTTGCTACATTTTTTCAATGTAAATGTTTATAGTTCCAACACATAACAAAACCACTCAATCTATTTTTAGTGACAAATTATACTTTTCATATTTAACACATGTTAATCCTAGTACGTAGAGTCTAAACCTTGTTCAAACTTATGGTAATATGATTGTTAATCTTTATTCAAGGACATCCCATATTTTGTAGGTGCTATTGATCAAGTAGTACACACATATATAATATCCTTTAGTCCTAATAGAAATTGTTGAATTTATTTTGTATGTTTAAATCAATGTTATTATTTATTAAATTAATATTTACTTAATAAAATCCATTTTATTATTTCATTAAATGATTCATTTAGTATTTTTTTAATAGTGAGATGGAGATGGAATGATTTTATTTGTTACATGTGTCGTCTTCATTATATTTTTTTAAATATTTAGTTATGTCGAAAGATATTCCACAATGACATCACAAAACCTCATGTTATGAGTAAATTTATGTTTTAAAATAAAATAAAAATTACATGATTGGCATATTATTAAAAAACACAACTTAAAAATTAATCTATAGCTAACATACAAAAATAAAATAAACATATAAATATAAATTTTTATGAGCATAAAACTTACAATGACAAAAAGAAGAAGAAACAAAACCCTAAAAAAATGTTTATAATATAACTGAACCTTATTTTTCAATTTGTTTATTTTAATTTTGATTTGAAGGGGAAGAGAGTGGCTTCCATGAAAGAAAAATGCCAAACTATAGGGAAAAATGTTATGCTAGTTGTTTAAAGGTTTCTTAAGAATTTTTGAAGATATTTCAATAAAAATAAAATAAAAGAGTTTGTTTTTTTGGTTTATACCTTAATTCAAAAAATTAATGTGTTGCAACCCTTTGGATGTGGTGCTTTCTTACATAGGATGACTCTCATATGAGAGCTACATTTCATAAATGATATGTGCCAAAGGGGTTATGCTCTTTTCCGAATTGTTTTGTTTCTTTTTTTTTTTGAAATTTCAATGTTAAAATTAACATTTCAAAATCTGAATAGTTTTTTAATTTTTTTTACAATTTTTAGAAATTTCAATGTTAAAATTAACATTTCAAAATTTGAATAGTTTTTTATTTCTATTGGTGTACATGTCCAATAGATATAGGATGAGAAGATAATTCATATTTTTAAAATTTATTTCTTTAAGACTTACAATGTAAATTTCAAATAATATTATAAAATTAAAAAAAATGTTTTAAAGTAAAATAAGATAGATATTTTTTCGAGTAATTTTTTATATTTTTTTAAAGATAGATATGCTAGTATACCAACACCCACCTTCTCTTAAAATTCATAAACTTTTAATTCCTATTATTATAGTCTATTACAATATCAATATCTATATTTGTTCTTCCATATTATCTCGTATCACTTTGAAAAAATACATTTATCCTACTTTAATAATTGTGGTCATATAACTTACCTATTACATCTAATATAACTCTTTTTGCTTTAAAAAAGATCACACTTAACATTATTTTTAATTATACAAACTATTTATTGTTATCTTCTATTTCATATACAATTGTGATCACCAAATCACCAATAGTGATTAACACAATACATCTTTGGTTTATAAATACTTTTTAAAATTCTATTAACCACTAAAAGATTGTAGTTAAAGTGACTGAACACAATTAGTAAAATGATGATACATTTTCTTTAGTATATTATTCAACGATATTCAAATCCCTCAAGATGCAATAAGTAAAGGATGAGACTAGATCATGCCATATATAACTTTGACATAACAAACACCCATCCTTTCACAAAATAGAGACCACTCTTACCTTAACTCAAGTATTAGGTTTGGGTCTCATGAGGGGGGCTCAAGATCTATTTTGAAGGAGTAGGGACTCACGAAGAAAATAATTGTTATATGATTAATTATAATCTTTCCCTCAATAATAACAACCCCTACTTTTTTGCTTGAAGATTTAAGTGGGTGCATTTGGGGGTAGGACTAGAAATTGCCTAACAAACTTAAGCTTTTTTCTTGCCACTTGTCAATCATTTGAAATTTTTTAATTCTATAAATTACTTTTTTAATTATTTAATTATTTACTTTGTTGAATATACAAAATAATAAAATTCATGAGACCACCATTTTGTAAATTTCAAAGTTCAAATATTTTAAGTTTTAACTGCACTATAAAATGAAACCACCCATTTAAAAATATTTCAAAAAAAATCTAACCCACTGAATTTTTTAGGAAACCTCTGTCGATGAAAGTGTGAAAATCATCAAAATTTGACATAAAATCTCCAATAATATATTTTTTCCATTAATATAATTCAAATTTCGTAATAGACGTTAATAATATGACAAGCATTGGGTTGCCATAATTAGCAGATTCAAATATGGAAAACCCGAAGAGCGATGTAATTTTGCAGACAGTTTCTCAAGCTTTCGCTCACAGGCTTGTACTTTATGCATCTTCTGCAACCCTTTCTGTAAGTAATCAGTCATCCCTGAGTTAACAGCAATGCGTTTTCTTTAGAACTCTCAACATAGCTCAATTTGAACCCTGGCGAACGACCTGAAAGCAAGAAAATGCATATTATTTGGTTCACTCTGTAGCTTTTCAGCTTAGATTTGTTGCATTCCTTACTTTTGTATAAGTGTATATTTGCAGAATTGGGAAAAGAAAAATATAGTTAATTAGCAACGCCCTAATTTTCTCTCTTATAATTTTCTCCCTCAAATTTAGTCAGTGCTCGGCCCTGGCCTTATCTTTTTAGGTATGGCTGGTCCTCTGCTCACCCACCATGGAAGACGGTGGTTTACTCAATTTCTCGCTCGAGTATACTTCTCTAGGTTTTAAACTTGGGTTTCTGTAACACTTTAAATCTAAGAGAAAAATTTTGAACACAAGTCTTTGCTACTTCAATGGACTATTAAGAACATTGATTCCTATGAAGTCATTTTTTAAAACATCCAGTTGATGCTAGAATGGTTGTACTGGGACTCGTAGCTTTTTTAATTTATTTAGTGTATGGGAAATCTGTTAAACTTTCTGTTTGTTTAACTTTGTATGCATGAAAGAATTTTGAGTCTCGACGGTTAGTTTTGGATGTCTCTATTTATAATTATAACTGGGATAGGTGGACATTTTATTACAGGCTTTTCCACGAGAAAATGGTTTTTGTGATGGTGCTGAGGAATTGGGTTCTGTGGAATCAGAATATAATGGGCCATGCTTGGTGCTCTTGCGGAATTGTAGATTAACAGCTCAAGAACTTATGGAGCATATCCTGTCAACTTTCCTTCGTGGGTGAGTCCAGTTTTTATTTTATAACAACATTCAAAGCCTGAGTAGATGATTTCACTACATACAATAAAGTGGGTTTCATCTAGTATTTGGTGTGTCAAAATTTTCCATAATGTTTTTTTCACTTTTAAGTTTGCCAGCAGTTTTCAGAGTGGAGTATGGTTTTTGTTATTTTAATCAGGTGTATGTAATTTGAACAGATGAGATAAGTTTCATCTTTCTTTTAAAAAATGGTTTGAATAGATGGGTTTGATCCTGTTTTTGATGGGTAGCATTTTTTAGTGTCCGCCATTGACTGGCAGTTCGAGCTTAAGTGCATCCTTATAAGTGTTACATACAGTTTTTTTGCCTGTTTACGATGTGGATTTGTTCTAGTCTTGTCTTTTGTGGGTTGCATCTCCAGTGTCTTTTCTTGGTAGTTTGGAGTCATTTTGTGCACACAAAAGATGGGATACACAGCAGGGGTTGACTTGTTTTGGATTCAGGGAACGAAACTCTCACTATCACCTATGGAGCCTGACTTATCATGGTTGCTCCTCTTTCTTTGTTATGGTTTGATTTTTTACTGTCTTGATGGTCTGCTGCTGTTCAGGTACATCATGAGAATATACTGGTGCCAATATAGTGTCTCTAGCAAAACTCAAATGATCTCACACATCAGGTCATTGGTAGAGCTTATGAGGGATAGTGGAAAAACTTCAGTTTGTTGCAGTGGATTTGTAAATGGTATGTTGATAAGTTTTTACAAGAAGGGTTGAAATTTATATGCAAAGGGAAGGGAAGATAATGACAGAAATCTGAAAATTGTTGTTAATAATGCATTTGAAGAATTTAAAAATGTGATTTCCTTGTGTCCTCTCACTATGCATTGTAGTTAGTTTGGAATAACAATTATGTTCACTGATGTTCTTGCAGATGAAAAGATTCAGGAGAAGGAACATGGTAGACCACAAAATGCATTTGATACTTTTGATGATACTCAATTAAAATTCAGATTGCAAACACATCCCAGAGGACTTGCAGAATCACTACTGGATGAGCTCCCAGAACTTGAATGCAGTCTTCATGATTTTACATACAGTATATATGTGGTTGAGATTGATGGTACTCTTCACTATGGAATAGACATTGGCTCAAACATGTATCTGCTGGGACCCAACAGAGAAGCTCTTTCCAAAGGCTGTGTATCTAAAGCCTCCACCAAAATAGAGGAGGCATTACATGTTTTCAACTTGAAGCTACAGGAAAGCATGCTTGGTAAGCATTTTTTTCTTGTTTCTCATAGCTTCTGGTTGGTTATATTATATATATGAATTCAAGGTTATTGGGCTTGACTAATGAGATAAATGGTTTTCTGAACAACAATGTTTATTCATTTCGTATGTTTCAGTGCCTGAAAGATGAATTCTAATTCTGAGAATATTTTAATGTTGAATGATCGGTGGTGCATGTTTCAGTCTATGCTACACCACTTTCTTAGATGTCATTTTATCCTTTGAGATTACATTTTCAAACTTCCTTTTAACGTATTTACTTTGTGCACTATTTTTATATAAATACAGCCCTTCCCACACTTTAAACACGTTTAAACAACAAACTTAGCATTATAAGGTTAATTTGAATGCAATTCTAGCTGAGCACTACAGGAATATTATGACAGTGCCTAACACTTCCAACAAACGGACAGTCTTTGTGCCTATATGGAAATCTCTATGGCTAGCCAAACCCCTGGGCAGATTTTCTCTAAGATAATCAGTGGTCAACAGTGTCCTCTCTACATAGTTAAAGAACTCTGACATGACTTCCACTTGTCACCATATTGCAAGAGGCACAAGACAGCTATTTTTAGTGGTGTATCGCTTCTTACTAGTCTATCTCATCACATATAGCTACAAGCACATTGACATAATTTTAATGGTTTACAACTTCTTATCGCATTATTAAATAATTCATATGACTGTACATCATCAACATATAGCTTTTAGCACAGGATGACAAACATTATTGCTTTGGAGCTCCTCACTACAAAGAGAAAGTAAATGTAACTTTGGACAATGAGTTTGGCTACCTCCTCAACGTCAGTAGTATTTCAATTCCCAAAGGTTTGGCAAACACATGTGATGCCATAGTATATTTTGAAAAAATATTGGCCTTGGAGAACTTGGCAGATCATGGTAGAAGTAATTATACTTGGTATGGCTATAGTATGAGATTTAGGCACATTGGAAAATTGAAAAAGAGTTCGAATAATAAAGAATTTTTTACTAGGATAATTCTAATTTGTTGAATCAGCACACATACAGGCCGATTCCGGTACGAAACAACCTAGAAACGGATCCTAGTTCAAATCACCTATGGATTTGACTAGGGTTTGAATTTCTCCCACTCGGAACATTCCCAACTTTCATGTGGTGAATCCGACCAACACTAGTGATGATGTGGCAATTCTAGAGTGAATCCTGAGTGCTTCAAACTGCAGACATGATTTTCTAAGGGTTTTTGTCCGACTTTTTTGCCTCATAAAAGCCCTAAACCTTATTGTTTTGTTTATATGGTGAGTGTTATCTGCCACAAAAAGGAAAAAAGACAGCAAACGAGGACATGATTTGAAGGCTGAGTGCATTTCTGATTTCATTCCTTTAGCGGGTTTCATTCACGTACCTGTTTGCTGCTGTTCCGTCACAAAACGAAAAACCTTAATGACTTTTAAATTCCTTTTCCTTTTTCTTTTTTTTCTGCTGTCTCTTTTATTTTTTCGCTTTTGTTTGATTTATTATTTTTATTTTTTTTTCATTTTTGGATTTCAAATTTTAATTTATTTAATTAAATGCTTATTTATTTAAATAAATAATATATGTTGCCTATTTTTTTTTTTATCAGTAAATGTGACGCTTTGGGGTCACACCCGTCTATTGCTTCAAAAAGGTATTACATATGTTTAGCCCCTATTTCTGGGCGTAGATTTCTACAACTTTCCCCCCTTATAGACAAAATGAGCTAGAGTTTCCCAAAATTGGCTCGAATTTTGTAATGATTGCCCCTGATTTTTTGTTTTTTCTGTTCACTGATAAGAGTTGTTCTGCTGATGTTTGTTTGGTTTTCAAATGCCATTCATTTTACATTCATGATAAAGATAACACAAAGCATGGAAAGGAACTAGAATAACTGACTTGTAAATAGAATAACTTTCGGAAATATATTTCATTGGACATCATATTAGAAAATTCAGATTTAGCATTCAGAATCAGACTTATACAAATGTATATCAGACTCAGAAATATTAGTTTCAGACCTGGAAAATTGTCTTCAAACAGCTGATAAACACCTCCAGATTTGCAATATTCAACTCCAACAAGTAAGCCCTTCAAACCCCTTTAAAGTGCAGATTCTGACCTTTACAACTGCAGGTCAAAATCAACCAGAAATACCAAACTGGGTGATTTGTCCTAGTAAATCAGTCCTTTGCTGATAAATGCAAGTAAATATATGTCATGGGGCGCCAAGATGAGGAGCTTCAAATGTAACAATACCTAGAAAGTTATCTCAAGCCAAATCAAAGTTACAAACCAATAACCAAATTCTGTCATGGGTCTGAGAATGTCCAGAAAACTTAAGAAAGGCTTCAAACCCACTGAAAAAACACTCTAAAAATCGAAACCCTACCAAACCAAAATGAAGACAAGCTTCCACACACCAAACCCAAAACCATCACCTCAAAAATATTCAAATATCTTCATCTTTCTTTGCCAAAACACTGCAAATTAGAATATCTATGAAGCACAAAGTGACCCTTGAGTGGAATCACACCTAACTGACTAGGGTGGATCTCTCACCACCGAAACCAACTCCTAAATGAAGAGGGTTTTCATCCTCAACACCAAACTGTAGACCTCTGGAGAAAATCCAACAGCATCCTGTTATGCAACCAACTTAGACATGAACAAATGAGACTCCAAATGAGATAGTATAGAGTCAATGAGAGATTAGGGCGACCAAGTTTGAATTACATCGTCTTTCCAAAAAGCCACGCCCTATTTGCCTTTGCGTTTTAATTAAAAATTCATTTTTAACTTCACTTATGCCTCCCTTGAGTGTCCCACTTATTCAGCCTTTAGAAACGGTTTTGTTGCTTTAAAAAAACTTATGTCATTGGACTAGGCACCAAGGTGCTTTTTGATGACCCTTTGACCCCTCAACTTAAGTTATAAAGTAACTTTATAAAAATGTCTTAAGTGAGGAATAAAAATATTAAATTAATCAAACCCTAGCAAAACTGAAATGTCCTCTTCTCGTCAGGAATCAGCTCAGTTGCTCATTAGCCTATTCCGGAGGCCCGTAGGTTCGTTGAGGTGAAATTAGGGTTTCCATGCTTGGAGGTTCTATGGCATTTCTTGGTGTTTACTATTTTTACTAAATACTATGTTTGGCAGTGGTCTTGTTGGCAGTACTTCAGTTTGTTCTTATTCTTGTTGGAGCAGTTGGTATTTTTGGTATAGCTTCCAAAATGTAGTTTTTGATGGCAATTATTTAATACAAGGCAATTAATGTTATGTTTCTTTGTTGACCCCCTTGGCCTAGGAAGTTAACATTAAGTTGTTTTAATAGAGGGTCATTGAGGGGGTATGCCTTCATGAAGGAGTTTATTATTTTTTAATAAAGTTTTTTTGTTGCCATGAAATGGGACACCACCTTTGAGGAGAATTATGAATTTTGGAAATTTGAAAAGTTTTAACTGTGGCTTTTGGCGTACCTTGGTGGGGAATTCAAGAGTCATCTCTATCTCTTTAAAAATGAAGCTTTGCTCCAGCATTTGGTATCCATGAAATTATGCTAATGTTATGCTGTCGAAATGACAACTTGGTTTTTACTTCGAGGGATGCTTACCTCCTAGTTTCAATCCAATTTCGTGTTTGAAATACAACACCTAGTTGGTTTATTTGCTGTTTCTCATTCAGACTAGCAGAAGGAGCTCAATTGTTGAAGATTTTTGGAGTTTTGACAATTTTGGAGTTGCTGGTTCATCTATAGCTGAAGTTGACTTTTGTTCACAGCTTTTGGATGACATTTAATTTTGTTCTGGGTATTGGTGATTCATGTTTATTGACCGTGGGTGACCCTTCTCATAGAAGATGAGAATTTATTGTGAAGAATCTGATTTTTAAGAGCCAAATCGCCCTTTCAGCCAGGCCGTACCCTTTTGCTTGGCATTGGAATTCGTGCCAAAGAAATAAGGATGCTTTGATGCAGTTTTATGATTTGATTTGGGGCGCCATCCTCCTAGAGAGCCTTTGCAAAGGATTTCAGTCAATTCAGAGGTAATTTGGTGAAGTTATGAGCATTTAATTGAATTTACAGTTGCTGGTTATTCATTTCCAGAATTGCAGATTTACATAAGATTTGTTTCAGTTTGAATTTCCAGTCCTTTCTTCATCAATTATTGTTGATATCTAATATGGAATCATCCAGTATCTTGGTGCTTTGAAGTCATTGTAATAGTCATGTAACTTGCAGCTCTCTTTTCATATTGTAAGACTATAAACAGTAGTACTGTTCCAGTCCTTTATTGCTGCAATTGTTTCTTATTTCTCACATTAAGCACCCCTGGATGGTTTACCGCCAGTGTGGAGAATGAATATCTAATCTCTCTTGTACCCACTGTCAAGTGGTGAATTCCCACTCTTGAGTGGATGCCCACCACAGCGGATGAATTAGTTTAGTTTGAAAATCTTCCATGGCTGGTTATCCGCCTAGTTATTTTAGTTTGTAATATTTACTCTGCCATATGTTAGCACCTCGCCTTCAAAGGGATCTTGTGTGCACATTTTTGGCGTTGAGTTTATTTTACACTTTCAGTTGTAAGCAATTTCAGTTGTTGAGTTATTTGATCCGAGGGATCCTCTGACCATATGCCCGCCCCTCTTCCTTCAGTGGTTTTTGGGCGCATTCTTGGTTAGAGTTGCTTTGATAGAGATTTGGTTTTGGCGCTAACGCTAATCAAATTGGCCAAGTGTTGGTTATTGTGTAAAAATTGTGGCAAAAAATTGGTTCGCATATTTCGAAAACCCAATGCCCAAACTGGAAAGACACTGCTGAATGAAGCCTGGCTAGGACTAGTTACCATAAATAGACTTATTTTTTTTAGTAACTACTAAAAATAGTAAATACACTAAAAACCCAAACTGGCATGAAAACTGATTAACAAAGTGACTTACTATAAACATTAAGTGTTGGAATTGGCCCTTGCTAAAAATCGAAAGTCTAGCTTGAAACACTGAAAACCTCCACAAAAAGGACTGGCATTGAGTTCCTTGGTCTTAGCCTACAGGAACTCTAGAATAGGCTAATGGACATCTCCACTGCTCAGAGGCTAGGAGGGGACATTATAGTCCTAAGTCCTCCCTCCCCAAGATTGCTTGTCCTCAAGCAATCACAATGCAGAATGTTGTAAGATTTGCTCACTCTTTCAAGTAGCATCCTCAATTGGTAAATCCTGCCACTTCACCAAGTACTCTGTATAACTCTCCTCCTGACGGTCCTCTCTTTGAAATCAATTACTGCCTTTGGAACAAGCACCAACTTGCCCTCCTCATCCAATAGGGGCAACACTGTTGAAGGGGTCACATTATGTTCAAGTGCCTTCTTGAGTTGTGACACATGAAAAAAATTGTGCACCTTACTCCCCTCTGGTATCTCGAGCTCATAAGCCACCTCCCCTGCTCTCCTGGTGACTCTAAAAGGGCCATAGAAATGAGGTTTCAGCTTCTGTGCCCCACTCTTCTTGAGAGTGGACTGTCTATATAGCTGCAATCTAACATAAACCATGTCACGCACTTCAAATTCTCGCTCTATACGATGCTGGTCAGCGTACAACTTCTGCTGATTTTGTGCATGCTGAATGTTTTCTCTCAATGCCCTCATGATGTCCTGACTCTCCTGCAAGAAGTCCTTAGCTTTGGGCACCCTACAATCACCAAACAACAAATCAATGAAACTAGAAGCTTCATAACCGCACAAGGCCATGAAAGGTGACATCCTAATAGACATATGAAATGTGGAGTTGTAACAAAACTCCCCCAAGTGCAACCATTTTACCCACGCCTTCTGCTGTCCAGAAACATAGTTTCGTAGGTAACCTTTCACCCATTTGTTGACTATCTCAGTTTGACCATCTGTTGTCTTTGTCACTAATGATGTTCTTTGGTGCTCCATGTAGTCTAAACTCCTCCTTAAATAACAAATCTGCCACCTGTAACACTGTATAACCTGTTGATATGGCAAAAAAAGGGCAAATTTGGTCGAATAGCCTGTCACAACATAAATACAATCCTTCCCTTGCGCCTTGGGAAGCTCTGTGATGAAGTACATTGAAATACTTTCCCACTTCTGAGTAGGAATTGGCAAAGGTTGTAGCAGACCAGTAGGTTATGTGTGCTCATTTTTATTTTGTTGGCACACTTGACACTCACGAACATACTTGGTAATGTCCTCCTTCGTCCCCTTCCATGAGATTCTCTCACGGATCTGCCTATAAGTCTTATAAAATCCCAGATTTCCAGCCATTGGAGTGTCATGAAAGGTCTTAAAAATCTGCTCTTTCAACTTTGATTCAGGCACCAACAGTATCCTCTCCTTGTAGATGATCAAACCATCCCTTACACTGTATTTATCATCAAGCAATGTACCATCTAAAATGCTGTTGGTAAGTTTATTCTTTGCATAATAAGCTTGTATACTCTCTTTCCAATCTGTTGCTATCTCAGAAAAAACACACAAATGGGGTCTTCTAGATAGTGCATTATGTCATTGCCCCGAAATAGCAACGCTAAAAACCCAAGCATTGAAATACATATAAATAAATAAAGTGAATAACAATATAAATATTAAAAATATAAATATAAATATAACAATTTAATTATTATTTAATCATTATAATATGATGAACATATATGATAATGAAACTAATATAAAAATAAATATATTTACAATAAATTTCATTTATAAATTATTAATATAAACATAAAATAATATGTGATATCCTATTTTATTTAATACCATAGTTATGTCATGCCCAACACTCAAATCACAACAGTGATACATAATTATTTGTAAAAGGAATCTTGAATTAAATAATACCTAAAATCTTGATAGGAGTTGACTGTGTGCCGACTCACTCTATAAGACAATCTCTTACGAAGGAACTTAGGAATGGACTGCAGCAATTAATATAATGCAAACTCTAATTTAATTAAAAAACAGTAATCGTAGCATTAATAGGCAGCGCTTGGGGATGAAGGGATATGTCCCTTAAAAAAATAATAATAATAAATAAAAAAAGGTGACTCTTCCCCGAATGAGATATAGAAGGTAGCAAGGAGGAGGAAATGAGGATATATGGAACATACACCCACAAACCTGCAAAAAGGCAGATATAAATATATATACAAAGGCAGCGACTAAGCAAAATATGGAAGATGAGTGAAGTGTGAGGATAAAAGGTAAACATTTACAACTCTTCATTTATGAGAAGAAGATTATTATAAAAGATATATGCAGATTTGTATGAGGATAAAAGCAGATCTACAAGAGAAATTCTGAGGGAAGCAACAAAATACGATTTAGAAGTGGATTAAAGTTAGGGAATAAAAGATTAGCAATTATAAGAGGTCTATTGGATTAAGTTGAGTATAATTATAAGTATATAAATATGTACATATCAACACACACAGACACAGACACACAGACACAGACACAGACACAAACACAGACACAGACACACACAGATAAAATCTGAGAAGGAAATACAACAAATATTATGAACAATGATATTATTCTAGTTTAGCATTTATTGGTCATAAAGGGATGAGGCAGGGCTGCAATAGGGAGAACTGCTAAGAGGGCACCCTATTAGGGAGAACTGCTAAGAGGTCACCCTATTAAGGGAGGACTGCTACACACACACAATTATGATGCTTTAATATAAGAATGAATAATATTTTTCGTATCTGTTTGAACTATAGTTACGATATCTTCTGAGTGTTAAGAACAAATCAATGAAAGAAGAGGAATATTCAGATCAGCGATCATCTTCAAAAATACATTTATTACTCAGGCAACAAACGTGATAGGCATGGATAAAATCTGAGAAGGAAATACAACAAATATTATGAACAATGATATTATTCTAGTTTAGCATTTATTGGTCATAAAGGGATGAGGCAGGGCTGCAATAGGGAGAACTGCTAAGAGGGCACCCTATTAGGGAGAATTGCTAAGAGGTCACCCTATTAAGGGAGGACTGCTAAGAGGGAACCCTATTAACGGAGAACTTCTAAGAGGGCACCTTATTAGGGAGAACTACTAAGAGGGCACCCTATTAAGGGAGAACTACTAAAGTGCATCCTGTTATAGGGAGAACTGCTAGAAGGGCATCCTATCGTGCAGCTTCCCAACTATCCCCGATTGAATCAATTGTTGAAGAAAATGAAGAGGGTCTTCAATCATAAGGGGAGGATTCTTAGGGCACCTCACCATGGCCTCCTTATTATTGTTGAGCCCACATAACCCTTGGGACTTGTTATATTGCTATATATAATCTTTCTTAGACTTAGAATTAAATGTATTTCATATCATATTCATCTAACATGGTTGCAGGTTTCCATGACCAGACTTACATCATTTCAATTTTGTGTAGGGAATTGTATCTTTAACTATAATCTGCTATTGGTTTCATTTGAAATTGTGATTTCAGGGAAAAGTATAATAAGGGGACATTACAAGTGGTATTAGAGCATGTTCGTGCTAGCCTGTGTACAAACCAAACTCTAATTATAATTAACTATTCAAGCCTTTTTCTTAAGTAGGCCACTAATGCATCTCCATATGTGTGTACCTTCCGTGTGTATACTTAGTGACCTACATGTATTTATGTGACTAAGTGTATACCTTGCATATACTTTGTGACTTGCGTGTACTCATGTGTATACTTGGTGACTTATGAATACCTTGGGATGGTGGATGGACCTGCAGTGTAGTATAGGATGCACCGAATCCCCTTCCCAGTTGTCAAACTGTATACTTAGACTTGTGGTGTTGAGGACGGACCCGCGGTGTTGTATGGGAATCACCAAATCCTTTTCCCATTTGTCCAATGTTGCAGAAGACCGGAGGAAAGGATAGGACCCACGGTGTAGTGCGCAATGCATCGATATTCTTTTTATTTGGGATGCATTATGGACATATTGTTGAGTATTTTGTCATTGATGTCAACGTGCTTGAGCTACTTGCTTGTGTGTTTGAGCTACTCGCTTGTGTGCTTGAGCTGGTTGCTTGCTTGCTTGAGCTACTTGTTTACCTGCTTGAGCTACTTACCTGTGTGCTTGAGCTGGTTGCTTGCTTGCTTGAGCTACTTGCCTGTGTGCTTGAGCTGCTTGCTGTGTGCTTGAGTTGGTTGGTTGCTTGTTTGAGCTACTTGTTTGCTTGGTTGAGCTACTTTCCTGCTTGGTTGAGCTACTTGGTTGCCTGCTTCTAATTTCTAGTTCATGTAGTTTTAAGTATTAATTACCTATGGAAATGATAGATGTTTGACTTGAACACTCTAAGCTCTTCATTAAAAAAAAACTTGCTTCAAACGTTGTTTGAATGTTTACACAAAGGAGCAATATTTAGTTTTAAATCTTAAGTTGCTTGAGGACAAGCAAATTCGGGAGGGGAGGATTGTCATGGCTCCGAAATAGCAACACTAAAAACCCAAGCATTGAAATACAGATAAATAAAAAAAATGACTAACAATATAAATATTAAAAATATAAATATAAATATTAACAATTTAACTATTATTTAATCATTATAATATGATGAACATATATGAAACTAATATAAAAATAAACACTTACAATAAATTTCATTTATAAATTATTAAAATATAAACATAAAATAATATGTGATATCCTATTTTATTTAATACCATAGTTATGTCATGCCCAACACTCAGATCGCAGCAGTGATACATAATTATTTGTAAAAGGAATCTTGAATTAAATAATATCTAAAATCTTGATAGGGGTTGACTGTGGGCTGACTCACTCTATAAGACAATCGTTGACCAAGGAACTTAGGAATGGATCGATGCAAGTGTCTAAGATATGGACTGCAGTGATTAATATAATGCAAACTCTAATTTAATTAAAAAACAGTAATCGTAGCATTAACAGTCAATGCTTGGGGATGAAGGGATATGTCCCTTAAAAAATAATAATAGTAAATAAAAAAAGGTGACTCTTCCCCGAATGAGATATAAAAGGCAGCAAGGAGGAGGAAATGAGGATATATGGAACATACACCCACAAACCTGCAAAAAGGCAAATATTAATATATATACAAAGGCAGCGACTAAGTAGAATATGGAAGATGAGTGAAGTGTGAGGATAAAAGGTAAACATCTACAGCTCTTCATATATGAGAAGAAGATCATTATAAAAGATACATGCAGATTTGTATGAGGATGAAAGCAGATCTACAAGAGAAATTCTGAGGGAAGGAATGGAATACGATTTAGAAGTGGATTAAAGTTAGGGAATAAAAGATTAGCAATTATAAGAGGTCTATTGGATTAGAATATTATCATCAAAAATATATTTGGGGAGTAAGTTGAATATAATTATAAGTATATAAATATGTACATATCAATACATATACATATTTATAAAAAGGTAATATATATATATATATGTTATACGATTACACAATAATGATGCTTTAATATAAGTATGAATAATAGATTCGTATCTGTTTGATCTATACTTACGATATTTTTTGAGTGTTAAGAACAGATCAATGGAAGAAGAGGAATATTCAAATCAGCGATCATCTTCAAAAATACATTCATTACTCAAGCAACAAACGTTATAGGCATGGATAAAATCTAAGAAGGAAATATAATAGATATTATGAACAATGATATTATTCTAGTTTAGCAATTATTGGTCATGAAGGGATGAGGCAGGGCTGCAATAGGGAGAGCTACTAAGAGGGCACCCTATTAAGGGAGAACTGTTAAGAGGGCACTATATTAAGGGAGAACTGCTAAAAGGGCACCCTGTTACAGGGAGAATTGCTAGAAGGGCACCCTATCGTGCAGCCTCCCAACTATCCCCGAGTGAATTAGTTGTTGAAGAAAATGAAGAGGGTCTTCAATCATAAGGGGAGGATACTTAAGGCACCTCACCGTGTCCTCCTCATTATGGTTGAGCCCACATAGTCCTTGGGACTTGTTATATTGCTATATATAATCTTTCTTAGACTTAGAATTAAATATATTTCATATCATATTCATCTAAGATGGTTGCAGGTTTCCATGACCAAACTTACATCATTTCAATTTTGTGTAAGGAATTGTATCTTTAACTATAATCTGCTATTGGTTTCATTTGGAATTGTGATTTAAGGGCAAAGTATAAGGTGATCCCAAAAAGGGGACATTACACATCAGTAACCACATTCCGTTTGCCTTTGACATATTCGATATCAAAATCATATGCTTGAAGTTTTCTAACCCACTTCTGCTGTCTTTCATTCAAATCCTTCTAATTAAGAAAATATTTTAGACTATTATGATCAGTTTTAACAATAAATCTGCCCCCAACAAGATACTGCCTGTACTTAGCCAAAGCATGCATTATGGCTAACATCTTTTATTATATGTAGAATGACTTCTCTCACTCCCTCTCAATTTTCTGCTCTCAAAAGCAATTGGATGCTTATTTTGCGTGAGGACAGCCCCAATAACTTGAAGCATCACACTCGAGCTCAAATGGCTTAGAGAAGTCAAGAATTGCCAATATAGGACACGAGCTCATCAAAATTGATCAAATGATTTCAACGCTGATTCAGACCAAGGGAAAGCCCATTTCTTAGTCAAATCAGTAAGTGGGGCAGCAATCTGTGAAAAAACCCTTGACAAACCTTCTATAAAACCCACACAAGCCAAAAAATCCCTTAAGCTGTGTCAAATTAGTGGGTGGTGGCCAATCAAGTATTGCTTTGATTTTATGAAGATCAACACGTACACCATTAGCACTGATAATATTCCCCAAATACAACAACTCTGTCATTCCAAACTCACACTTGGACTTGTTGTGACCTAACTCACACCTCGCCCCATTGCAAATGGGGACCCTTGACGTTTGCTTTTTAGGGTTTTGCTTTCGCCTGCTTTCGTTTTGTCTGCTCTCTGTTTGGGGGTTTTAAGTCTGCATTTTGAATGGTCACCCGAGTCAAGTCAGTGAATTTTAGTCTGGATCAATGTATAAACGTCACCATTGTGCTTAGAAGGCCTGGGAGACGAAGATCGACTGTCGTTTCGGTCGATTCTGACACTTCCAAATTTTTAGGGTTTCTCACCCCGGGCCCCCTATTTTTTAGGACCTACTTTTTTGGCACTTTTGGGCAATTTGGGATCCCTATTTTTTAGGGTCTATTTTTGGAAAGTTGCTATTTTTGGAAAATTTCTATTTTTAGAAAGTTTCTATTTTTGGAAGGGCCACGAGTTTCGAAAACGCACTCAGAAGTTTGAAACGAGCAACGAAACTCTCAGAAAATCGATTCAAAGTTTTTTGAAATTTTGGTCCAAAAATCTGGAAAATCATAAAAAAGTTCAAAAATCTGGAAAATTCGTTCAAAAATGGTGAGAAATTCTGGAGAATCACAGAGAAATCTGGTAAAGAACATCGAAAATGGTGAATGAGATGATGAATTCTTCAAGAAAATGGTAAAAATTCGAAGAACCGGTCAAGAAATCTGGAAATTTGTGAGAAATCTGAGCAATTCATGAAAAAAATCTGAGAAATGCATGAGAAATCTGAGATAATGACTGAACATTCATAGAAAATCTGGAAATTCGTGAAGAATTTGAAGCATTCATGGCAATCTGATCGTGGTATAGGCATAAAAGAACTGAGATTCATGGAGAAAACTGAGATATACGCCTTCAGCTCACAAGTAATGGTGAAGTACAGAAGAAATGAATGGCAAACACCTTCAGCCAAGCAGTCAATGGCATGAAAATCTGAGCAATGGCAGAGAAATCTGAGCAATGGCAATGAGATCTGGTAAGTCCGCCCCTGTCAAAGTAGGCAATGGCCAAGTCACAGCTGAAGTTCGCCCATGAAGAGAATAAAATGTCTAAGAAAATGAGGCCATGGCCAGGCATAAGCTGAAGTCCGCCCTTGAGATGAATGTCAAGTGGCGAGCAAAACAAGGAACTCCGCCCTGTCGATTGCCTTGGAAGTGATGAAGTCCGCTTTGAGACAAAGGTCTAATGGTAAGCAGATGGAGCAAGTTCGCCTTGGAAGAAAGAGAAAATGGCAAGGGAAACAAGCAAGTCCGCCCAGCCATAAGCATTGAATGGCCATCCATAGCTTAAAGTCCGCCCTAGTCTTGGCCAACCAAAGCATGAAGTTCGCCCTCCAACCAAGGCAAGTGGTCAACCACAAGGCAAAGTCCGCCCTCAGCCAAGAAGTTAAGTGGCAACAAAAGGTGGAAAGTCCGCCCAAGGTAAAAGAGAAAAATGGCTAAGGCACAGCCAAGGGAGAATGTATGACCAAAGATATGATAAAGTCCGCCCTCCAAAGTGGCAAGCCAAGACTTAAAGTCCGCCCTAGGCACAAAGTTAAATGGCAATGAAGAGTGTGAAGTCCGCCCTAAGCAAGGATGTCAAGTGGCTCAAGAAACAAGGAAGTCCGCCTTAAATATTAGACACTGGCCAAGGAATCAACAAAGTCCGCCTAGCCAAAAGGAGAAATGGCTTAACAAAGATCAAAGTCCGCCTATGAAAAAGAAAGAAAAATGGCTAAGGCATAGCCAAGGAAAAGAGAATGGTAAAGAAAATGGCAAAGTCCGCCATGTGTTGGGGAGTATAAAAAATTAAAATTTGCCTAAGTCCAAACTTTTGGAAAACTAAAATATGCATGGCACTTTGAATATTTGCCCAAGTGACCAGAGAAAATCATCGCCATGGCTAGGAAGATTGTGGAAAAATCAAGCCAACGGACAAAATAAATCGGACATGGTAAGATAAATTGCGGAAAATCAAGAGAATGTGGATGAATAAAATCGGACATGGCGAAAGAATTTTGGACAAGAGACAAGTCATGGCTAGAAAATTATTGGACATGGCTAGGAAATTATTGGACGCGGCTAGGAAAATGTCGGACGAGAAATATTTATGGCCAAATAAAATTGGACATGGCCAAATAATTTTGGGAAACGATCAAAAAATCATGGACAAATAAATTGGATGCTGAAGATTATGGCAAGAAAAATTGGAAAAATGAAAATTCGCCTAAGGCACTGGCAAAGAAATTTTCGAAAAATCAAAAAATAAATTGCCAATAAAACGAACGGGTTGGAATGGACACATAAAATAATTATTTTTAATTATTTTAATCTTTTATTTTCCAACACCAAAAAAGAGATAAGTCTTGAAAATTTCGAAATTGGAAAGAGAGAAAAAGAGTTTTGTTGGACTGTGAATGAAATTAGAAACTTTCCCGGACGAAATAGAACTTGCCATCTTAAAGAATGAGTTCGAACTTGATTCAAAGGAAACTTTGCAAATATGCTAAAATGATCGACCCTCTCACTTCTATAAGTGATTTCGTTTTTCATTTGTGTGATCACTCGATTTTGAGAAGAAAAGTTGTGAGAGGAAAAGTGTTTAAGGCAAAAGGTTGAAGAAATTTGCAGCAAAGTGAAGGAAATAATCTGTTATCAGCTTGCATTGCAATCGTGATCACGTCTCCAAGAAGTCACAAGGCAGATTTGTTTGTCCATTTCATGTTAACATGAAGCTTCACCATTTATTTATTTTTCCAGCTTGTTATTTTTCACGAAATCTAATTTGATTACCAGCTGGAATGTTCTTTCAAACTGATTTTAATGTCGAATTCTTATTATCTCTGTCTTCCTTTTCTTGCAGATCTACTTTTCGAAGCATTCAAGATGAAGTTCGCAAGCAAAGGTGTGCAAACACAATCAAAGATCAAGTCCAAGTGGGAGCACGTTCTAGACACAGATCTTGGCCACGTTG
This sequence comes from Sequoia sempervirens, assembly GCA_007258455.2. Classification (NCBI taxonomy): domain Eukaryota; kingdom Viridiplantae; phylum Streptophyta; class Pinopsida; order Cupressales; family Cupressaceae; genus Sequoia; species Sequoia sempervirens. The sequence continues at coordinate 74,539,130 of VDFB02075321.1, forward strand.
ATCTTGAAGATTTCCGGAAGAGAATGTACGGGACTGACGGACGTCTGCCAACACCAATTGCCATGAGAATGATGCGCAACGGAATCGTCCATGCAGCTGGATTTCCACCAGCAAAAGAATGTCCTGAGCTGATGGTAGAGTACGCACTACATTACAACGTACAAGACAAACAGATAGAAGCTCCTGACGGAAGGGTCCTTGCTTACTTGTCCGAGCCGGCAATCCAGGAGACTTTTGGCATTCCAGTGTACAACCGTACATCCTATCGCACCAAACAAGATGCACTCAAACTTTATCAAAGTCAGAAGGATCTATGTGCATCCAACATAAACAAGAATTGGTTATTAAAACCAAAGCCTACTGCAAGCAAGATGCCGAAAAAGTTGATCAGAACCCACTTCAAAGAAGAATATGGTGATATTGTTCTGCTACTTAACAGAATAGTAGGCAGTGCCCACGGTGCTCCTTTCAAAGAATGGATGTACTATTTTATTGACGAAATAATCACTGGAGTCAAGATGTTCAATTGGTCCAGGATGATTAGTGACAGCTTGCACGAACAGTTGGTCAACTTTGAACAGACCAAGAATTTTCCACATGAGCTCATATATTGTATATTCACTTGCAAGATACTATAAATATCCTGGCTTGACATGCAAAGGCGTGGTTGGCAATGGCGAGGGGAAATTCAAAGTCTACGACTGCTATCCACAGCTGCAGCTGAAAGAGAAGTCCCATTTCCAGCGAGCTCACGATGCATTTTTGATGTATATTACCAGGCTTCTTCAGGGCGGAACGCACCAAAGACTATCACATGAAGCCAAGAGCCTGATCAGTCGGTACGGATTCTGGTTTATTCAATATCCTAAGTTCACCTACATCAGAATCCAAGGATTTTCCGGAAATCCTTATAGGCTGCCTGTCTATCCGACTAACAGGATGGTATTGTTGGAAGTGCTAAGGCAACTAGAAACATATCAGAACATCCAAAGGCCTAAGCAGAAAGCCGCTGTCACCTTCCCCTTTTTCATCGGCAACATGGAGGAGTCATGCCCGACAGCACAAGCAGCAGAGGTTGCTCGACTGGAGATTCAGCAGTATCCATTCATATCATACAAAGCCAGGAGCAACTTCGATCCGCTTCATCACATCAAGATTGTGGACGGAGAAAGATACAAACATCGGGTTGACCTAGAGGACTTTTGGGCCAACGCAGCCGATGAATACGATGTAAGGAGAAGGTTATGGTCAAGGTTGCCATTAAGCATGATAAGGGCGACAGAGCTCTTCAAAATACCTGACCAACTGCAAGATGATGGAATATATGTGCAGCCAGGCTTCAAGGAAAATGAGCCGCTTCCACCTATAAAATGGTTCGAGCCTGAGATGGGTGATCTAGCCACTTTGATGCGCCCTGTTTTCAAGTACTCTCAGTGGTGGATAGATCGTCAAGTAGAAGTGTTAAAACAGAGAAATGTGCAGTTTACCTACGAGTTGATGGGAGACACTGAGTCATGTTCTTCAAATGCCGGTGCATCTCATGCAGATGGACAGGCAGATGCTGCCAACTCCAAGAAGAGGAAAGAAGCCGATAGGTCTGCAATACAAGACAAGGGTAAAGAGATAGATGAAGGGCCTTCGCGGAAGAAACATAAGTCTAAACCCCTCCAGTCGGCTACTTCTAGGAACATAGAAGAAATGCTTGCCTTGGATAGAGAATCCTTGGAAAATGCCATGATCCCTTCTCCAGTGGAAAATGTAGAACCAATCCAGGTAGAAGATGATGATCAACCTTCTCCAGCAAGCACGGAAATCTTAGGATCGGATAACGACACAGACATTGAAGATGGAAAATTCGAGGAAGGAATGATTTCCGCCCTCAAAGGCATTCAAGAAGACCCATCCGTCCAGGAGATCCAGGATATGCAGTTAGTCCAAGAAATTCAAAGTATGCCAGAAATACAGGAAGAACAGGAAATACAAGACATGCAGGACGTCCAAAGTCAAGAGGACATAATTGAACAGCCAACAGTACCAGAATGGCTGAGGGAAAGATTGAAAAGAAAAGCGCCAGTGGAGGTCCCTGAGGAGGACAATGACACAGATTTTCTGGCCAGATTAGAGCAAACTGCCCCAAGGAAGAAGGCCAAGAAGTTCTCTACCATCCAGAGAGATGAAGCTGGAAATCGCACGGTGCAAATTGCAGTGCCTACGGCCGACAAGTTTCAAGACGAGATTGCGCCTGAGGAATATGCTATCACAACTGTCGACATGGGTCCAACATCAAAAGGGCAGGAAGTCGAAGACTTGGATAATTCCGTAGCCACCATCAAGGCCAGGTTAGAAAAGGAAGTTGCCAAGAAGAAAGAGTACAAGAAAGAAATCCAGCGCCTAAAGGACTACATCCAGCACTTGACAAAGCCACTAAACGAAGGTGAACAAGTGGCGCCTTTACCTCCGAGTACCTCACAAGAACCAAGTGCGAACTTTGAAGAGGAATTGACAACAGCGAGGGAGGCTAAAGACTGGATGATCGGAAGGAAAGAAGAAGCGTTGATGTTTGTAGAAAAGTTGGCGCATATAAATGAACAGGCTTCCTTCATGCTTTCGCGAGTTGCGGATCTTGCAGAGTCATGGAATAGTCTTGAGGATATTCAGGGTAGGATCATCCCATGCATCCGGGAACTGAAGGGCATTTCAAAGCAAAGATTGATTGAGGACAAGGTTATTGAAGCTGGAGCGGCTTATGACTTCAACGGATGGTACTATGCTTTGATCTCAAGGAAAGGAGTCCTCGAAAAGGTGAAGCAGGACAGTGGTAGAGTTGAAGAACAAGTAAAAGAAATTCAAAGAAAAATCTATGAGATGGCTGCAGATATGCTAGACAAGGAAATTGTCCGAAGGAAACACTTGCGGCCAAGGAATTTGAAAGAGCAAGTACAGAAAGTTTTCTCCACCACCGGGCCAATCATGAAGGAAGGATTCACCAAAGTGTTCGAATTCATGGCCATCAGAAGTTCTTTCTTGCTGCAAGAGCCAACATGGACGACTATGTTTGCAGAATGTGCCGAGAACTTGGATTTGCTGGAGTACAACACCAGCGTGCTGCCCGACATTGCTATGGAGGAGGTCGACCTGATAGTGTCCAGGTTCGCCGAACGTGAGGCTGCACAAGTGGATAAGGATGACACTCCAGTTGTCTAGTGTTCTCTTCAGTTAACTGATTGTGGTTTTGGAAACCCTAATTAGGGTTTAGTTCCATTTAATCTTGGCCATTGATCTTGAATCAATCTCGGCCGTTCTTTGTAATCTTGAAAAACTATATAAACCCCCCCTCACTCTCTCATTCTCATTAGAAAATTCATTAGAAATTCATTAGAAGATTAGAAGGTAGAGATATAGAGATTAGAGATTAAGAGTTAGAGCAGATTTGAGATAGTTAGAAATAAAGAGAGAGTTCTTATGAGATTGTTGTGAAAAGCTACTTTGATAATGAAGTTCAAATGCATGAGGTGCTTTGAGTACTTGATTGTTGAATAGTTGCATGGTCGCATATTTTCTTTCTCGCTTAGCAGATTTGAATTAAAATGTATGTTAGAAGAATGATTGATTGATAACGGAGATTAGTGAAACCGAGCTCATACTTTCTTTGGGTGGATGATTTCACTCAATGTGCAAAGTTAGACTGAGCTTCACTGTGGATGCTTAACTTCTGTTTTGATAATTGTTGTTCGATTTGATGGCAATTATTTATCACATGAAAATCACAAGCACATTCCTAGAAGATTGCACTTGCTCTGCGTAGTTGTCGTTGAACGTGGCGAAACAGAGTACGGTTTATTTGGTTTCACTTAGTCCTCGTCTTCTCTTGAGTTCTTAGGAGTAGCATAGAATCTCTAAACCCTAAATCTTTTTTCACTTTTTTTATAAAATCAAAAAATTCAAAATGGTACTGCATTTATGTCTCCGCTTTTCCGAATAACTTGCAAAATCTTACTTGTGCCCACAGCAAATCACATCCATACCACAGAGCCTATCCGCGTTCATCTTAAACATTGGAATTACCCTATGACCTCACTTGCAATCTTAGCATAGGAAGTAGTTTTTCAAGAGAGAATAGAGCGTCTGTGACACTTTGTTCTAAAATGTTTTGTGTGTCATAAAACACGCAACAACAGGACTCTTTTGCAAAAAGTGACTCACTCTCAAGAATATTCAATGCTTCATCCAAGTGCCTCAAATGGTCTTCCCATGATTTCCTATAAATAAGGATGTCATCAAAGAAGATTAACACAAACTTACGTAACTGTTTGTTGAACACCCTATTCATGCATGACTGGAAAGTAACTAGTGCATTTGTCAAACCAAACGGCATGCCAAGAAACTCAAAGTGTCCGAAATGGCATCTGAATGCAGTCTTCTCCATGTCCTCCTCTCTGACTCTAATATGATGATATCCTGATCTCAAGTCTATTTTGGAGAAATAGACTGCTCTATGTAGTTCATCAATGAGCTGATCAATGCGTGGGATGGGGTACCTATCCTTAATTGTCTTCTTATTCAATGCTCTATAATCCACACACATGCGTATGGTTCCATCCTTCTTCTTCACCAACACAACCGAAGAAGTAAATGGACCCTTGCTTGGCCTAATGTGCCCCATCTCCAAAAGCTTTTGTATAGTTTTCTCAATCTCATCCTTAAGTCTTTTAGGATGCCTGTAGGGAGTAGTAATCACAAGTTTAGCTCCCTCTAGCTCTATTACATGTATGAATATCCCTTGCCTAGTACGTAATCTCGGATCACAGTGAAACCAACAGTATAAACAGTGGTCTCTTTACACTACTTTGGCCAAAGTATTCATCACCCATAATTTAGAGTGGACATCACATATTCACACACCTTCCTAGCTCGATTTAGTTAAATGACCATTCATACTTTATACTTAGGTTACCCCCTTTCCCATGGATTAGACAAATCCTAGGAATAACTCACATAACATCTCATAAACAAATGACTTTACTACCAAAGTGAATCTAGCAACTTCTTACTTTATGCTATATATGTCTAGTTTAGACATCCTACATATAGTGATGACAACTACGTATAGTATAAATACATTGCATTCATACAAACTCCCATATATAGGGTACAAACAAATATAACTAGTAAGATAGGTTCTACAACATAATGCACAACCAAGAAATACACAATCATAAACAAACATCACAACATATTCAAAAACATTCTTTTCCAACATAGTAATAAAACTAATTAACCTTTCCAACATAAACAACAAAGGTATAGAAACTAGCATGCCTGTATAATGCTCCAATTGATTAACTCCTTCCTAGTTCGAATCCTCAAGCTTGCTTGATCTCCTTTAAGACCCACTTGATTACCCTCTTCTAACTTCTCACTAACTTTCACAATGACACCACAAATACGAAATAGCAAAACAACTCTCAACTCACAAGCGCTCAACTTACTAACTCAGAAATCGCAGTAAAATAACATCAAGATAGACGGAATGATAAGTGTAGCAATTGGTAGAATGAGCACCTCTATTTATACTAAATTGTGAGCAACCGAAGGCTACAAACAAGATAATATTTCTGCCACCTTTCTATCCTCATGCAACGACTCATCAGTCTAACTCATAGGTTTGCAACACATAACAGTCCTCTCCATTTTAATGGTTGAGTTGACTTATCATTAGGGACAACAAGACTCATTTACTGAGTCAAATGAACATCAAGCTCACAAACAAGTTTCCTAATTCGAATTCTTTCACATATTGATGCCAAGTTTCCTCTTGACTAAGTCTCACAAGCTAATACCAACTTATGCGAACTTAGCAAACTTCTTAAGCAATTCATACTCTACAGATTGGCACCACCTTCCCAAGTTGGTGCCCCATATTATAGCGCTGGTCTGACTCCTTCAAATCGCTTTAAAACTGTTTTAACTTCTCATTTGAATGCATACACAGCAGCGTACAACTCATACGTGCTTTTACATTTGTTGACTTGGTCTTTAAATTGCTTTATGCACTGACATATATATATATATATATCCAAAGGCTGCGCCTTGTTTCACTTATGCGCTTTATCATATATGCACTTCACTTTAGAATAGCACTATTTATTGTGTTTAGCAATTATCACATATGTTTCCAATATATATATTATTTATATATATATCCTTTAGAATATATATATACATATATTTATATCAATATATATTTCTCATAAAGTTTATCAAATACATTTAATTGCTGAACAATAACATGTGTAAATATATATATATATATATATATATATACATATATTAATATATATGTGACTATTACTTTACACACACACACACACATATATAATACCATTTCCAATATCCTTATAAAAACACTCATAATCATAACCATCGATGGACATATACATGGAATATATATATATATATGTCACCTTTAGTCCAATTGTTATTCCCATGCACATGGGTAACTCGTCCATGAGTATGCATAGGTACGTCTACCTACGTATACCCATGTACGTATTCACCCACATATATGAGTCTACTGCAGACATGTACACATATACATATATATATATATATATACATTTTATGCATATATCTCATTGATACCACAATAAGCACACAAGGGAAGACTTTCACATGACATCAAGACTTAATCACATTCCTCAATCACAACATTCACATCTAAACCAAATATTACTTACCTTTTCCCAAAATTGACTTGACTCATTAAGACCAACTAGGACGTGAGTGTGTGAATGCTCAATTAGGCTCATTAAGGGTTACTAGACCAAGTTCTTCTCCCGAGTGATACTTCCCCTCCCTTCTGGAGGTTCGAACTTGTTCCTGCACTCAACTTGGCACATCATAACAGTAGTTAGCCGAACACAACATAGTCATATACATCATACATTTCATTATTAGAATAATTATAAAATATCAAATTGCATCAATCATTAATTCATCATATTTCCATTCAATATTTATAAAACATATTCATATAAAGATTCATAAAACACATTCATTTATTCAAGCAATTTAACCAAACCAGGTAGTAGTAAATAGGTAATTTCGTTCAAGGTGTAACACTGAATATATTTTATAAGATATTTGTCAAAATTTTGGCCATAAGGTTTGTTAGGACTTAAATTTGCATTTGCTTTTTGACATTAAGTCCCTTCCCCTTTTGTGCCTTTGTAATGTCCCACCCCAAACTGGACTGGGAAATAGCGATATCTTTTCGATTTCTCTTAGTTTGACATATGACATTTTGTCAAACTATTTGCATATTAACTGAACTGTGTATTTCAGAGGTGTTTTGATGTTTGCTCACTCATAGAATGACAACTCGGAAAATAGATAATTTCACACTCGCATTTGTTTTAGATTATGGATTACACATTGCATTCAATGTAACATAGAACTCTACATTTATATTTCAGTTCACAGTCCTAAGCAAATCATTAACAAAGCATATTCATTAATTCAAATCTTAATACATGACATAAAATACTAGTTTGGCAAGCTCCAAAATATAGGCGGCTGCTGATGTTGCAATAAGACTGACAAAGGAGTTCCAAACTACAGTGCAAATTTATCAAAGGTTGCAGTAGTCGACTTAGACTTGCTTACTTGCCTATCACCAATGCCCACGATTCCACAATCTTCCTGTCCACTTAACCCAAGTGCCAGCATTCATGATACCCACGCCATGTTAGATGCAGGCTAGGCGCCAAATGGAAGGAAATAACAGCTGTTAGAATGGGCTACGGTAGCACTTGGGAGGTACCACGATTTTCCTCAACCCTCACGCTACAATGGAACTCATGACTCCATGCAATATGATCATGCCTTTTTGAATAGTCAGAGAATGAGGCTGCGTAGGATATATTTATCATCAACCAGCAATATCAACACTAAATGTCTGCCTTTGTGCATTTAATCTTCCCTTTTCCTACTGATTGCATAAAGGAAGAAAGATTTTTTGCCCAACTCAGTCTATGTAACAATGGAAGTGTCTAAAACCCACGACTAGCCCAATATGTGATAATTTATTCTTCAAAAACTAAAACACTTCTATATCCTTCGACCAACAATAAGAAGGATTCAAGCATACCGACTAACATTATGATAGTTTCAAACCTTGAATGATGATCAACTCTGAAAATTCTTCATAACCTCTGAAAACACCTCTATTTTGAAATAATGATCAATATAATCTGCAAGTTTCTTGATGATTCCTTCAAACCCTGAATAATGAAATTTTCTTGAATTCGTTGAAGCACAAGCACAACCCTTGAAATGGAGTTGTTAGCAAGCAGCGTTGGGAGATCTTTCACTCCTGTAGCATGTTGTTCTTCATGAGGGTTTTCGTCCTCGATGAAGTTGAGATTTTCAGACCCTTCAGTCTACCTGCAAACCTTATCAAGTTTCTTCTTTCAGATGAATTTGCAAATGAGCTTCTGAAAAGGCTTTTATATTTTCTCAACTCCCACACCCTATTTGGCTTTTGAAATATATTTTATTTTATTTAAATTCCTGCGTTTAATCCTTTTCAAATTGGGCGCTCAACTTTATAATATAAATATCCTTTTTAAAATCACTTATATCCCCTTAATAAGTCCTTTTAATAAATTCATTAATAACGAATAAAATTAAATAATTTAATTTAACTTTATTATTGGCATTATTAAAACTTAACACATTGGACCATAATTAAACCAAGATAGAACCAGGATATAAATATGCTATCATGCCTAATATAGTAATTCTGCCAGTTGACCATATCGGTGACCCCCCATGACTTACTCTAAATAGTAAGTATGGACAAAGTGTCCAAATAATGCTCTGGGAGTTGCATAGTAAAAACCCTGAAATGATCTGAGTTGGGAAACACCAATTGAGCTCAAAGGAAGACTAAACAAGTTCGCAAACGCCCTCAAGGGCCCCCCTAACCACCTTGTTAGTCCATGGGGACCAAGTGATAGACTAACCTCTGCAACAAATCACTACTTAGGAAAGGGGACATTATAGTCCACCCTCCCCAAGATTGCTTGTCCCCAACCCTCCCTCACCAGAACACCCTGGCTGGTCACGTGAGTATCGGGATCCCAGACAAGCTTGTAGAATGCCCAACAACATATCCTCTGCATCAACTGGATAGAGATAAGTCCAAGCTCAACAACATTGTAAACAACTATCCTAGTGTAAAGCAATCTACCAAACATAGGAATCCTTGGGTCCTGTTGTGAACTTTTCACACATCACCCCATTCAAAATGGGGACCCCCTAAATTTTTGCTCCATTCTGGTCTTTTGGCTTTGGTTTTGTCTCTCTCTCTCTCTTTCTGTCTCTTTCTGCTGTCTGCTTTCCGAGGATGTGCCCACTTTTGAGCTTAAACGTGAAATTTTGGCTAAGTCTGAGAATTAGGGTTTTGAGTCTTCCGGTCAATTTGAAGTCAAATGGAGTAAGTAAATTGGAATCTGGGCCTCATGTTGCAGTCAGTCTGCTTCCAGCAGGTTCCCAGCTAAATTTCCTTGGATTCCGACAACTTACTATTTTTAGTAAGTGCCTAATTTGGGACATTTTCTCAGCACTACTGAAGTTCTCTCAGTCACACTACATCTAGAACATGCCAAGCTATTTGTCTGCAAATTTTGAGCTGAAATAGACGACTTTCTATTTTTAGCAAGTTCACCCTCAGGAGCAGATTTTAGGGTTTATATGCAAAGTTTTTCAATGCATGTCTAGAGATTCTTTCTGGGCTTTTTGAAACCTATGCAGTGATATAACATGCAAGGTGAAATGATGACTTTCAGTATTCAGCCTTCAGGGGCTATTTTTAGGGTTTGCATGTTGAAATTTTCTTCGCATGTTTGAACATTCCTTGTGGGTTTTTCGAGGGCTTCGCAGTGGTATAACATGCAAACCAGGATCAAGACTTTTTCAGGAGCCGTCTTCAGAGGCTATTTTTAGGGTTTGCATGCAGGGCTTTTTAGCGCATGTTAGATTATTCTTTATGGGTTTTTCAAGAGCTACACAGTGATGTGACATGCAAGGCAGGATGATCATTTTTCAGAGACTTACTATTTTTAGCAGGTCCATTCCGGCAGCTGCCCAGCACATCAGTATCACAAACGGAGCAAAGTGCAACAAAAACGAGGTCAAACAGAGGTCATTTGATCGACATGCAAGTCAAATTAGGGTTTCCAACTTCAGGACCCAAAATGAGGGGTAAAATGCCAGAATTTTCGAAAACCGGTGTATCCCATTGCGATCAGTATCTTTCAAGCTATTCACCGGTAAAATTTGAAGGCAATCGGAGCACTTACTATTTATAGTAAGGCACTCTTGAAATAGGGTATAAATAGTAAGTCAACAACAGGCGCTAGTGTGAACGGGCAAGTCTACCGATGAGGGTCACACCATCCAAATTTCAAGTCAAACGGAGTTGGGGAAGTCATGAAACTGAGCAGTTACTATAAATAGTAAAACACCTTCAGAAACATGCTATAAATAGCAAGTCAGCTCGAGACGGCAGTGTGAACAGATCACCTAGGTCATGAAGGTCCTGTGCTTAAAATTCCAGATCAATCCAAGCTTCAGAAGGGTGAAAATCAGAAGACTTACTAAATATAGTAAATCAAGAGTGAACAAGTTGGAAAAACGCCTAAGTCTGAAGAACTTCCTCATCCATACCCCAAAATGCGCCCAAGGAGAAGTCGGCAAGAGGATGAAAAAGTTTCAAGTTTGGAAATTCCTGCTTGATCCCTGAAATGCGCCCATGACTGGCAGAAGGTTGAAAAAATTCTAAGTCTGGAATTAAGTCCACCTCTACCCCTGAAATGCGCCCTCATCTCAGCTGGTGAATGGAAAATATTCTAAGTGTTTGCAAAACCTCCTCACCCCCCTAAATGCGCCCTCAGCTGGAAGAAGCCATGAAGAAAATTCTAAGTGTTGAAGTTTGTCCTGCTTGACCCCCAAAATGCGCCCATGACTGGCAGAAGGTTGAAAAAATTCTAAGTCTGGAATTAAGTCCACCTCTACCCTTGAAATTCGCCCTCATCTCAGCTGGTGAATGGAAAATATTCTAAGTGTTTGCAAAATCCTCCTCACCCCCCAAAATGCGCCCTCAGCTGGAAGAAGCCATGAAGAAAATTCGAAGTGTTGAAGTTTGTCCTGCTTGACCCCCAAAATGCGCCCATGACTGGCAAGGAGATGAAATTTTTTCTAAGTCTGGAGATAAATCTTGCTCAACCCCCTAAATGCGTCCTCATCAAGCCAAGGTGATGGAAAATGTTTAAGTCTGGAGTTAAGTCCAGTAGGACCCCTCAAATGCGCCCTCATCTTAGCTGGTGTTGAAAAAGTTTCTAAGGCATGAAAACATCCACCTCCACCCTCAAAATGCGCCCAAGGAGAAATAAGGTGATGGAAAATTCTCTAAGGCATGAAAACTTCCTGCTCACCCCCCAAAATGCGCCCAACTTGCCTTGAAGCCATGAAAAAATTCTAAGTGTTGTAATTCTTCCACTTTGACATGCTATATGCGCCATGACTGGAGAAAGATGAAGAGAGAAAAATTTTCTATGGCAAAATTCAAGTTTGTCCTGCTTGACCCCTCATATGCGCCCATGCTGGTGATGAAACTTGAAATTTTTTCTAAGTGTTGAAATTTATCCTCCTCTAGAAAATATGCCCAAGCTTGTAAGGGGATGAAATTTCCTTGAGACATGGATAAAATTGGCAGTTGATGAGTCAAGATACTCTAGCTTCATAATGATGATGAAAATTTTCAAGGCCAAGCAAGAAAATACGCCTAGAGATGAGGAATGAAGAATAAATTTGACAGAATAAATATTTTTCTAAGGTTAAGATTCAAAAATTAAATGTACCCCTTTGTTTGTAGACCCATGGATTTGACGCTTTCTGAAGGGAATTTTCTTTTGGGTATTGGACATCTTCGAAGAAGAATTGATTTTAAGGTCTTCCACAACTTGCCAAGGATTTCAGGATGAAGATTTTGATGGGCACTTGAATAATGAGATTTCCTAAGTAAAAAAAAAATGAAATTTTTTCTAAGGCAAGAAAGGAAAAAGATGTTGAAATAAAATGCCTTGGCTGATGAATTTGAAGTTGATTGCCTAGGTGAATTTGCTCAAATTCTTCGTGAAGATAGTCTTCTTGAGCCAGAGATGAATAAAATCAAAGTTGTCAATGCCTCAGCTGGTGAAATAAATTTCTTGAAGAAGATGTAGTTGAAGTTTACACTTTCAAAAGATGATTTTAAAATGCATCTCTTAAATACGCCCTTGAGGAGGATGAAATTTGTCTAAGGCATTAAAATATGATGCATAGGTGTTATATGCCCTGGCCTACAAATGTTGAAAAGTCATGAGGAATTTAAAGGAAAAAGTTGTGCTAGAGGAAAGGGATGAACTAGATCACTCAGGCCTTGGGAGTCAAAGCATGAAAATCAGGTAAGTAGGGTGAGTTTATATTATGAAGTGTTCTGATGCTCTTCTCCTTGCTTGTTTTGCAGGAGGAACGTCGAGACCAAACGGTGATGACTTGAAGAGATGGAACAGATACTCCAAGACAATGTTACAACCTCGAAAGAAGAAAAGTTGCATGTTGGAAGAAATGGCTAAGTGTTGCACCCGACGTAGTCAGGCGAGTGGCAAGGAGGAATAATCGAATCCAAGACAAGAAAATCTTTCAAGTTCAAAATAGAGGGAAAGATGGAAACCCAAGTGTTAATGGTCACCATCAAATACTTCAAAGTTGAAGAACAACATCAAGGAGGAAAATCATCGTTGAGCAGGAGAAAGAGGTTGTAGGCTTGAAGTTAGATTGAGAACATGCCCGCCATATCCATTCAAGGAGTTGAAGCAGTGGCAACCAGACTTCCAGTTTGTAGTCAAGAAGAGGAACAAGAACAATGCGAACGTGTCTATGGACGGGAATCTTCTAGAGGATGGTGGACATTAATTGTTTATTTATTACTCCACTCCTCTTTTTAGGGTTAGGGCTGAGGTGGCACAATTTGGGCCATCCATCTAATTGTAATTTGAGCCGTCCGCTGGACTTGGCCAGCTATAAAGGGGCATCCCCCCTCATTTGTATTAGGAGAAATTAGAATAGCAGAGAAAGAATAGAGAGAGATTGATAGAATAGAAGGTAGCATAGTTTGATAGTTTAGCTTAGTCTGAAAATGAAGGAAAGTCTTCCCTTTGAATACTTTGTAAGAAGTTGTTGTGAACACTTTCATAATAAAAGAGTTTTCATTGATGGTGATCTCTTCTTTGTTATGAGTAGCTAGCGAGGCTTCTTCATCCTTCCAATTAATGCAGAATCTTGAAGTAGCTTAAAGTAAAGTAGATTTCATTTCATGCAAGTACTTAGTAATTGTGGAATGTGGTGCTCGATTTGAACAAAACTTCGCTTATCCATACCACTAGCGGGCTCGCTGACTGGGTTCGCCTTGCGTGGTCAACTGGAACATCGTGAAACTTAACTTCAATTATGATTTATATGTCGGCATGCATCGTTGTGATGGTGTCTTCATGCTAGATCGTGATTTGAATACCTTTGATTACTCCTCTGAAGATTGCACCGGTTTTGTGGAAGCTGTCTGAAGCGAGGCAAAGCAAAGCTTGGTTGAAGTCTGCGAGAATTGATCGCCATGTCCCACGCCTTAGAGTAGATTAGAACCTTCTTATCCCTAAACTCATTTAAATTCAGTTCATTTCTGGTTAGTGTTAGGAAACTTGCGCTTACTTGCCGAATCATTCGAACCACGTGATGCCCTTAATTTGCTGTCTGTTATTAGCTGTTGAACAATTGCGTAAGTCCCCTTGAAATACCAGCAAAATCACATCGAGCCAACTGAGACTATCCAACACCTAGAAGGAACCTTGGAGTTGAATGCACAAACTTTCTCGCAATCTTAGCGTGTTGGATACTTTGATCAAGAGAGAATAGGGTAGCCGTTGGCAACTTTATTCTGTGTTGGTGCGGTCACGAAAATCACATCAACATAATTGGCGCTAGAAGGAGGGCCATTAACAGCAACAACATACAATTGTGTTGAAGTAGAAAGGGTTTGAAGTACAAAAAGTTCTATTGGAGAAAATTATCATGAGTCAAGATGGTGTTCTCTCAGGATTGAACAATCCCGCGCGCGGCCAATAGAAGAAGCAACTACATCTTGGATTGTATTAGTTCGCTTTCGCCAGACAAGCTTAAGAGAATCTTGAGGTCTACGCCTAGTTCATCTAAAGATTTTGTGGAGTTAGAGCTACCTACGAGATCAAGGAAGAAGAAAGAAAGTCATTCAAGTAAGGAGGCTAAGTCAAGTGAAGAAGTTTTATCAAACGAAGAAGTTCAATCGAGCGAAGAAAGCGGAGAAGAAATTTCAAGCTTATTCAGAACTCCACCTAGTGCTTCGAAGTTTGCTCAACCAAGACAAGTACAAGCTACTGTTCCAGCGGTCATTCAACAACGACAACCCGTCCAACAACAACAACCGATTCAAGCTATAGCACCTCAACAACAACCAACCCAAGTTATTGTTTATCAGCGGTGACAACCAGTTCAAGCAATGGCTCAACTAGGAGGTCAACCAGCTCCAAATGGTGCTACGTGGTTGGTTACTAATCTGTCTCTGCTAGAGTTTCCTGATTACCATGACATGCCAAAGAATCCTGAAATTTTTTGTACCAAGTTCCATATCAATGATGTTAACCGCACGACCGAGGACCATATCAAGATGTTTGAAGATCACCTACGCAATAGGCAAATTGGGTATGCAGACGTGGCTTGCTGCCTATTTCCACATTCTTTGGGGGAAGAGGCTCATTTTTGGTTCATTCACCTACCAGTGGGGTCTATAAGATCATGGGAGTAGATGAAGGAAGCCTTCATCGGAAAGTTTGGTATACCAGTCACCCTTGTAGAGCTTTATCGTCAATTTGTAGAAGTGAGAAGACAGGACACAGAGCCCATCCATGCATTCAACAATAGGTTCCAAAAGGCCTTCACTAGGTTACGCGCTCCTTATGTTGTTGCCGATGCTCGAGAAAGCTACTATTCAGCACTTGATCCTTTGATTGCAATGTTTGTGAAATCTCACCCCACTCCGGCAAACATGAATCAAGCTTATGCTAAAGCTATTGAAGTAAGTCAAGGTTTAGGATAGAATATAACTGGAACCTCACTATATACTGGCCTAGTCACAACAAACAATCAAGTGCCAACGCTCGGCTCAACATGGAATCAACAAGTTTCGGCGCTAAATGCAATTCCATAGCCAGCTTATCAAGTGCAAGCACCATCAAGTCAGTTAGTTCTCCATCTTGGGATGCCTTTGTCCCAGACGCAAGTTACACAGCCTGTTTATCTCCATAACACAGTGCCGCCAGTGAAAACTCAAGAGGAGAAAGATGAAATAAAAGATTTAATAGAACAAGTGAAGAGGCTATCAACTGAGGTGACTTACCTCAGAAATTAAAATAATTAGACGCAAACTATACAACAAAATTATCAGGCACACCAAGGTGCTAATCGAGGATATCAAAATAATCCTTCAAGTCATCAGGATACCCATCAAGGATATAGTCAAGAAAACAGTCATGGGTATAGAAATAACAATCAGGGATTTCAGAAGAGGTCTTGGATTACAGGGCCCAACAACGGAGGTGTTCCGTCACCATTGGACAATCCGCCACCTCCTGAAAACCGTCTTGCAGATAGAGTTTATATGGCCGAAACTGCCTCGTCAGGATGGTGTAGGTTAAATAACACGAACTAGCACTCTGAGCTTCAATGCCACGAATTCCAAACTGTGGCTGGTATTCTCAAGAGTGAGGCAAGGAATACGAAGGCCGCATAAAACCCTCTAATTACAGGATATGAATTAGTCCCAGCACCCAGATATGATCAGGCGTTGATAATAGAAGATTCCAATTTCCTGCCTGAATTTCAGAGTTACACGCCCCCACCAGTTGATCACAAGTTTACATCAGCATCAACGAACAGTCCCGTGGGGATGCCAGAGTTTCAAATACCGTCAAAAGTTCACGCCATGTATGCATCACCGGAAGAGCCTCTTCATAGAGATGGTTATGTTTTTCTGCCTCTCAACAACAGCGTCTTGGTAGAAGGAAGAAGGGAGGTACAATCTTTTCAGACTACTGGAGGTGCGGCTTCTAAAGTATATCAGAGGAATTACCACCAACAACATGAACCTCTGACGTCATCGGTACCTCCAAATAATTTTACAACTCCGCCGCATCCCAACACAAGCAATAATCCAAGTTTACCAAGAGATTCTCCAGAGTACAGGCGGCAGAATGCAACGCAAAGCAGAGGTGGACAACAAGCTATTTAGCAGCCCGTTCATCAAGTTGGGCGAGGACAAAAGGAGAGTCTTTCTAGAGAAGACGTGAAAGGACTTAGCTCTTATGTACTAGAAGAGTTCAAAATGATGAAAGTTAGTCTCCCCCTACATGAGCTAATGAAGATTTCAGAAGTAAGGGAGGCCATTCTAGGAAGTTTGAATGAAATGCCTATTGTGAGGAATACATCCCAAGATGCAACTAGTGCACCAAGAAATCCTCCTGTTGTCAAACAGTCTCGTCCCGCACAGAATACGAATGTGGTAGAAGAGGTGCCTCACGCACCATTTAACACTTGGGAGGCTCTGCAACAACCTCAAAACTTTGTAGGTATGGTACAAGGTTCTTCAAACACTTCTGAGAAGCCAGAGATAGAGATTAAGGAGAGAACTCAGCCTGATATTCTCACAGAACAGAAGAAGAATCCAAAAGACGTTATCCAAGATAATCAGAATAGAAAAGATGAAAGGAAGAGTGGTTTAGCAGATGAAAGGAAAAAGCTAGTCGTTTTCTATCAGGGGAAGGATGAGCCAGCCCCATTTCTTGTTTCAGTTGGAATTTTTGGAAAGTTATTGCATAATTGTTTGATTGATTCCGGTCCATCAAGTAATGTCATGCCTTTGAAGGTATGTGAGGCGTTGGGTTTAATTCCGCTCCAGACCAACAAGAAGGTGACTCAGCTGGATAAGACTGAAGTTCCAGTTGTAGGAGAATTAAATAATATCCATATGTAGCTGGCAGCGGATCCCAGAATTCAGAGTCACATTGACATATCAGTTGTGGATATACCTGATGGTTATGGCATGCTATTGAGCAGGGACTGGTCAAGGAAATTGAATGGATACATTGCAACTGACTTCTCCCACATGTGGTTTCCTTGGAGAGGAGTTCCAAATCAGATAAAAATTGAAAGTATGCTACAACTTAGATTAATGATCACAGAATGTGGTGAAAATAGTGATGTTTTGTTTGTGGAAACCGATTTGGGTTCATACAAACCCATCAAGCAAGAAGTCCTCATATTGCAGAGTTCGAATGAAGAAAAGCTTTTAAAAGATGCACCTGCCTCCACTGAAGTGTTGATTGAAAATGATTCAAGTGGGAATGAGAATGAAAGGATGTTTGGAGATTCTGTGTTAAAAGGTGCAAAGCAAGAGACAAAAAATGCCTCCACCGAAGACTTGTTGTTACCCCATTCATGTAGAATGCACGAGGCTTTCCATTCAGAAAACACAGGTGCCATGAGTAAGATCTCCTTGGAGCAAGTCCCAAAGATGATTCAACAAGTCACTTTAGAGGAAGAATGTGGAGAAGTCACTAAGAGAGAAGACCGGATTCAAACAAGGCTTCATCCACATGCCTCCAAAATGCAATAACTTATGCAAAACTTAATGAAATGACTCCAAACAAAAACCAAAAGTTCTGTATTTCATAGCTTCATCCACATGCTTGCCCTTGACTGTAACAGGTTGTACAATCTGTACAAACGAGATTTTTCAGGCAAAAAACAGTGAAAATCTGTACATGGCAATCACTAATTTGATCATAAGTTTTGCAAAAGATGATGAAACTCAAACCAAAAGCATTAGAAAGATAACAACATTCTTCAACTTTTCCAACTAGGTGCAGGTCCGTACCAATCTGTATAGGGCCGTACATGTAGGTTTTCAGACTGTTACACCATGAAAAACACAAAAAAATGCTTCCAAAATGTTCATTTTTCATTCCATCTCTTCTCTAACCTTGGTACTCGAGTTTATATGCCATCTTTATGCAACTACATCCATTCACAACTGCCAAACTGACTTTCAACTACCAAAAACCAAAATTTGCAACTTTTTACATCTTTGACATGACAACTTTTGCAACTTTTTACAACTTTTACAACTTTTTGCTCCTAATCACCAAAATGACTCAAAAGGATCTCAAATGGCCTAGAATGGTCCAAATTGACCTTACTGACCCAAAACACATTAAAACAACTCAAAATCAAAATTTCGCAAAATGACCCAAAATGCATCAAAAGATGCCCCTGCATCATACTCCCTAGGGGAGAGAAAATTTGAGTTCCATCTCAAATATGAATCTTCTTTCTTGTCTTCCAGTTCCTTTGCATGCGTGCATTGTTGTCTCTTTTTTGGATCTTAACTGCATTTGTTTCAACTGGTTCACTTGTGCTTTTCGGTCCAGCAACATGCTTCTTGAGCCAAGGCCAACTTAGCACTATATATCCATGGTTTTCTGTTTGTCTCCTCATTCTAGCTTTAGCTTTGACTACAATTGGAGTTTTATGTTCTCTTTCATCCACTTTGTCTTCTTTACCTACACAGGAAACAAACATATTAAAGAAATCATATTTGTTGTTTGCATACTTCATTTCTTCATCCACCTCATGTTGTTTGCCATACACTCTTTTCTCTTCATTATTCTCCAAAATCTTTGGCTTCACCTCAACCTTACATAACCATTCATTTTTATTTTCGAATTGCTCATCAATTCTTTTGTTCTTTTTGACATCAACATTCTCAAACTCTCTGTTCTTCTCTTGATAACCATGCTATCTCCTTATCCTCCATGATTTTTTTCTCTCTTTGGACTATTCGTGAGTGCTCTACAACTTTTTTTGCTGTTTCTTCTTCGTCTTCCTAAACATCACCCACTTCAAAATCAACATCACTATTACTTTTATTAGTTTAAACAAATTCAAAAAAAAAATTTCTTCCATTTTTTTTTCAATTGGTTTTTCAAACAACATGTTTTCAAAATTTGTTACCTCAACCATACCTCATTTGTCTTTGCTTCATACTGTCGTACATCTATCTTCTCACGTAACAACAAGCTTTCAATTCCTGTGCACTCACCCTTCAAGGCTACTAATGCATATTTCTTCCCATCTTTGTTCAACTCACATGTTGTTTTTCTTGTTATACTTCGCTGTCCTGCTATAATGCCACAACCTTCCAAACACAATGTGACATACATCCAAATGCATAATATGACAAACTATTTCATCCTTATAAGGGCCTATTTGAAACTCAACTTTGCATTGCTTATGTATGGTTATCTAGTTACCTGTTTGAAGCCAACTCATTGAATAGGGCGAGGGGTGTTGTATTCTTTTCAAACCCAATTTATCTACCATATATTTAGAAACAATATTATCCATGCAGTTATCTGAAATCACAACTTGACAGCATTTACCTTTGGACTTGCAGGTAGTTCGGATTAATCTTTCCTTTGCCAACTTGCTTTCTTTCTTGGCTGCCATATCTTCCTCCTGTAGCTTCTTTGCCACTTTGAATAATGTATTTAATAATGCGGATGCGCTTTGCCCATCTTTCTCTTTCCTAAGAGTGATCCTTAAACATCAAATCTCACTAAACCACATTATCCAAAATAATTAAATCATTTCCTAGAGAGCTTCTGGTTCTGATACCAAAAATGATGTAGAGAAAAAACTTCTCCTAAATACACTTGATTGTTCTAACGCCTTTCACACAAAGATTCATTGCAAACAGAGATTAAGGGCATTCAAATTCAACTTAGGCATATTGCTTTTGTAGCCAAATTAGCACTTAGCAAGCAAAACAACAAAGGGCATGAGATCTTAGTTTGTTCAAACTCAACACAACACATTTCACAGGTTTCTGAACTCACCATGACCAAATAAGGCATTGGTTTTATCAAATCCTCAACCAAGCAGGCTTCATTCCCTTTTTGGCAGTATTTTCTTTAAGATAATCATCCATAAGTCCATGTGGCTAAAAGATCTCTACCCAAGAACTTGAAAAACATTAGAAGGTATCAAAACATAGATGTACTGAAAATTTGAGCATTTTTCATTTAGCCAAATGGGAGATATGACTTTTTTTAGTGTTGTTGGAACCTTAGTGAGGGTACAAGACTGTCATCACTAAAAATGCAATATCTTATGCAAAACTTAATGAAATGACTCCAAACAAAAACCAAAAGTTATGTATTTCATAACCTTATCATCCTCATGCCTGCCCTTGACCGTATCAGGTTGTACAATCCATACAAAAAAGAATTTTTAGGCAGAAAACAGTGAAAATCTGTACATGACATTCATGAATTTGATCATAACTTTTGGAAAACACGATGACATTCACTCAAACCAAAAGCATTAGAAAGATAACTGTTGGCGTAACAACTAGCACCTCTGGAGTAAGAGTTGGTACGGACAACTATGCACACTATGCAATGAGTGCTCTTCAAATTAGGAGGGGAAGCTCCCTCGTTGTGCTTTGACAAAAGTACTTGCAAAGGAAAATAAACTAAACTATATCCTGTCTTTTTGTTTCAGCTGTAGAGGTACAAGGCTTTCTCGAAAACTATATACGTTGCAGCTGAGTATTTTCTGGTTTCGCAGACTACTAACTACAACTAGGCTTAATTACTTAAAATCTATCCAGTTTTCTCAAGAAAACAGAGCATGAGAAAACGGAGCAAGGTTTGACTATCTGACGATAAACAAGTATAGATTCTCAACTTGAAGGCAAGGTGGCACATCTATTAGCTCAATCTAGACAAGTTTATTGGAAACAACATCACACGATAAACTAAGTACGGATTCTCAACTTGAAGGTAAGGTGGCACGACTATCAGCTCAATCTGGATAAGTTTATTGTTCACAACAACACACGATAACCAAGTGCAGATTCTCTACTTGAAGGCAAGGTGGCACAACTATCATCTCAATCTGAACAAGCTTATTGAACACAAAACATATTTTATCTAACTAAGGAAAGAATTCACCATTATAATTGCATGAAACCCTATGTGGCATAACAATTCATCATAATAGTGAAAACGCATGAACAGATACAAAAAGAGCAATATTGAGGGCAAGGTAGGCACAACATATATTTCTCTCTTGTGCAAAAGTTATGTACAAATGAGCAAAAACTCTTATTTATAGACATCAAAAGGTGTAGGGAACCCTAAAATCACCTTGAGTCAACTACAGTCTTGCAATGCATGCAAGATTTATTGTTAAGCCCTAATAAAGCAAACTATACAGTTAACTGGAAAATTACCATCAGTTAACCGAAACATCTAATCTAAAAATGGACAATTGTGCAAGCATGCACGTCCTTATTGAAAGCATGTTAACTGGAACACTACCATCAGTTAACGTAAACCCTAAATAAAACTTCAAGTAAATAAAGCTGATCTCAGAATAAATATGCATGTGATGAAACAGTGAGTTAACTTGAGAAGGTAACGCCAAGTTTAACTCCTGTATGTAATGTCTATCCTGAGAGGTGGGAACTAAAGTCTACTGATCGTGATCTCGAACAACCAATCCCTCAACGAGATTGTTAACTGCACCAGCATCTAAATGTCAGCAACTTGAGAAATCTTGGCAATCTTTGCACACTCAAACTAGCATGTCACTAACTGGTAACTTTGGCGGCTCTGTAACTGAAGTGATGGCCACTATCTCTTTTGCAGCTTGATGTCTCAAACGCTTTTGCATGACGAAACTGCGAGGTTTGACTGCGCACACTCTGGTTGTGAGAAATGCAAACGAACTTGCTGCACAAGCAAAATTCCAACGGTATCAACCCTCTAAACTGGCTTTGGAAGACAATCGGCCATACGAGGCATGCAACCATGTGGACTTGAGTAACTATGCCTGTCAACCCTCTGAAAGCACTTGATACAAATCGGTCTCAACTTTTTTGATGAAATCGTGAATTAAGACCGATTTGGTCTTGAATTTAGTCTGCGTGTACTGTACTTTGAAAAACTCACCTGTTGACTGTGAACACGGCTATATTCTGACAAGATTTCTGGAAAGCTAAAAATAGCTTGCTGAGACTAAAAATAGCCTTTTGAAGAGTTATTTTCGGCGAAAAATCTGAGATATGGGTTTTGTCCAGAAGAAGATTCTAAGACAACCCAGAACGTCAGAAATGCAAAAATCTAACCTCTACTCGACCATGCAAAGAATTTTCAGTTGAGAAAATTAGAAACTCGAGAACGAATGCTCTGAAGTTAAAAATTCCTAAAAAATCAAACGCACGATTTTAATTTGAGGAAGTTATATAGAAATGATCCAGATGTTCAGACTTGTCAAATTTGCCAATTTCAGGAACATGCGAATCGGATTTTGAGAGAAATTTGAGAATCAAGGAAGAAAAAGACGTTTTTTATATGCTCTTTCTTCTGTGAAAATCGCCCCTATTTTTCAAATTTGCTGATGAATGTGAACTTTAACTTGCAAAAAAAAGTGTTTGATGAAATTGCCTTTGATTGCTAATGATGAATTCGCCTTTGCTCTGAAAATTCGCCTTTGTCTTGAGGAACTATGAATTTCCTTGAAGTTGTGAGAATGAATAATGATGGCGCCATGTTTAAATAAGGCAAATTCGCACCATCTTGTTCACTGCAAGATTTAAAACCCTGATTGAAATAGAAGCCTTCCAATTGGTCCCCCTTCAATTAAACTGCTACTGACTCGGAGTTTGAAAATAAATAATAAAATAATAATTATCATGCAATTTGCAAAAGGCGCCAATTTTAGAAATTCGCCATTTAATGCCAATATGCAAAAATAAATATTAATTATTATCAAACTTCAGTTGACAAACCGAATGAAACTTTGAGATTCATCGGCGAACTTCACTGATTCTGAAAAGTCATCATTTGACCTCATAGGCGTCCATTTGCTCAAGTTATTACACTTTTTATTAACTTCCTATTTTGTAGCTGACTACAAAGTTACAACTGGCCATCTTCGACACTGATTTCTGAGTGACCGGGTGATGCTAAGACTGAACTGAGATATTCATTGCGAAGCCTGCTGAGCAAAGAAGAAATGTCTGCTGGGAGTCCTCACTGCAAAATCCATCATTTAACACCTCAAAAAATTAGGCGCCCTTGATTAAATTCATTTACAGGTACCAGACTTTAACCATTTTTCTAAACTGCCGTCTGACACTTCAAACAGCTGTTGACGGCCAACGGTGAACCCTGCTGACAGGAAACCAAGTTCACTACATGACTAGAAGCATTCTGCATCCAACGGATATACGCACGGCATTCGAAAAGTGCATTAAGGGCCTCAAAAGTAAAAGCGCCCCTGGGCTACAGTTGCACTGACAGCGTTTTGACGAAAGTTGAACTTTCCTCCAAGTACCCTACTTTGTCCTCTGATACCGAGAGCTGGAATGCCCCGATTCGTGCCACGTTTGTTTTAATGGACAGCTAGAAGCATTGAGAAGAGACGTCCCTAGAGGTGACGAAGCAAGAAAACCGCTTCTAAGACTTCAAATAGAAGGGCGCCTTTCCCAAGATGGAATAAATGACCAGACTTGGCCATTTTGTGAGTTGTCTTCACTTTTCAGCATTTCGCCAATGACCTCGCACATACGAACGTTTGCCAAATCCCGAAGGCTGACGGTTGGGCTCGTTGAATAGATAAAGTTATTACGCTTGAATCCTGTGAAGACTTCGAAAGCGAACAACTTCATCTGACAGGCCTAAAGGCTAGGCGCCTCTAGCCTACAGCAACACAATGAAATTGATATGCTAGTCTGCCTGTGAAATTACGTGCTTGGTAGAACTTCTGCCACGATCACTCGGAATGTCGGATCGACAGGCAACTTGGTGCAACGAGAAGTTGAACTAGCGTAGTACTGATGTCAGGAAGGACTCGTTTGCAAATTGGACCATCTTAAGGGTCATTTTGACCAGCGCCCCTGAGCTATAGTTGCGCTAGAAACACAACGAAGAAGCTCAAAGACGTGAAAACTCCATTATAAGCTCATCTTCAGACGTCGGCTGCCGAAGCTCTAGGACTCGGATGACTGCGTTTGATAGCTCGTTGGACGAGCAGACTAGTCGTGAAAAGATTGATTGCATCAGTCATCAGAAAAACCAAAATCCAAACCTCCTTTAAGAAGGGCACCCTCAAGCTATAGGCGCGCTTTTATTGGAAAAAGACAAGTTTCTGCCATGTAGAACTTTGGAAATTTCAACTTCTGTTGCCAGTTGCCGGAGTTACGGGTCTCGGATAGCTTCGCTGGATAGCTCATCGGATAGGTAGACCAATTCTGAAGAGATTAGCTGTATTTATGAGCATTTTCAACAAGATCTTGACCTTCAAAAAGAAGGGCGCCCTTGGGCTACAGTTGTGCTTTCTTGCTTTTCTCTGAGAAATCCTCATAATTTAATCACTAAAAACTCCGTCTTGACCACTTAAATGACCATATGCAACGTGAAATGCTGTCGCAAAACGCTCCTCCATCATGAAATGCTCCGTTCTGAGTCTCTGATTCAGGTTCTAATCAATGAAACTGCCTTTGACTGACAAACTACTGACAAAACTCCATGCTTGATATTGCCCAAAAACTGTACTTGACATCATTTTAGCAAGGTTAAGACCATTTAAACAAAATGCCTTGATGAAGCAAAAATTTTGGTTTCGGGTACAACAATAACAACATTCTTCAACTTTTCTAATCAGGTGCAGGGCCATATCAATCTGTACAGAGCCGTAGACATAGGTTTTTAGGCTATTACAACATGGAAAACACTAAAAAATGCTTCCAAAATGTTCATGTTTTTATTCAATCTCTTCTCTAACCTTGGTGCTCGAGTTTACATGTCATATTTATGCAATTACATCAAGTCACAACTGCCAAACTGACTTCCAACTACCAAAAATGAAAATTTGCAACTTTTTACAACTTTGACATGACAACTTTTGCAACTTTTTTGCAACTTTTACAACCTTTTGCTCCTAATCACCAAAATGACTCAGAAGGATCCCAAATGGCCTAGAATGGTCCAAATTGACCTTATTGACCCAAAACACATCAAAATAGCTCAAAATCAAAACTTTGCAAAATGACCCAAAATGCATCAAAAGATGCCCCTCCATCATATAAAGTTTTGATTTTGAGTTGTTTTGATGTGTTTTGGATCAATAAGGTCAATTTGGACCATTCTAGGCCATTTGGGATTTTTTTGAGTCATTTTGGTGATTAAAAGCAAAAAAATTGTAAAAAGTTGCAAAGGTTGTCATGTCAGTTTTAAAAAGTTGCAAAATTTTGGTTTTTGGTAGTTGGAAGTCAGTTTGGCAGTTGTGAATGGATGTAATTGCATAAATATGGCATGTAAACTCGAGCACCAAGGTTAGAGAAGAGATGGAATAAAAAATGAACATTTTAGAAGCATTTCCTTGTGTTTTCCATGGTGTAATAGTCTGAAAACCTGCGTGTACGGCCCTGTACGGATTGGTATGGACTGCACTTGGTTGGAAAGTCGAAGAATGTTGTTATCTTTCTAATGCTTTTGGTTTGAGTGAATTTCATTGTGTTTTGCAAAAGTTATGATCAAATTAGTGATTGCCATGTACAAATTTTCACTGTTTTTTGCTTGAAAATATCTTTTGTATGGATTGTACGACCTGATACGATTGAGGGCAGGCATGTGGATGATGAAGATATGAAATATAAAACTTTTGGTTTTGTTTGGAGTCATTTCATTGAGTTTTGCATAAGTTATTGAATTTTTAGTGATGACAGTCTTGTATCTTAACTAGGGTTTCTAGCAACACTAAAATAATTCATATCTCCCATTTGATACGGTGAAAAATCCTAATTTTTTGTAACAAAACTCTGTTTTGACATTCCCTAAAGGATTCCAAAGTCTTGGTTAATTATCTTTTGGCTGGTACAAGTTATGGAGAACAGTGTGGTTTCTAACCTTGTTGACAGAGTTAAATACCCTAGTTGTTTGATGGTTTGATAAAAGCAATGCATTATTTGATCATGGTTGGATGGGAAACCTATGAGATGTGTTGTGTTGGGCTTGGACAATCCAAGAACCTCATGTTACGTGTTGTTTTCATTGTTGCCATTAGGTTGCAGTTACAATGTTTCCAAGGTGCACTATGATGCATTTAGTCATTGTTTGAAATGAACCATTGTGTGAAAAGTGTCAAATGAGTCAAGTATGTTTAGAAGGAGTCCTTTCTTTGCATCATTTTTGGTATTAGAGCCATAAGCTCTTTGGGAGGTGATTTAATTGTTTTGGATAACGTGGTTCAATGAGATATGATGTTTAAAGATGGCTCTTAATAAGAAGAAAGATGGGCAAAGGGCATCCACATTATTAAATACATTGTTCAAGGTGGCAAAGAAGCTACAAGAGGAACAAATGGCGGAGGAAGAAATGGCAGCCAAGAAAGAAAACAAGTTGGCAAAGGAAAGATTATTCCGAACATCCTGCAAGTCCAAAGATAAATGCTGTCAAGTTGTGATTTCAGATAATTACATGGATAATATTGTTTCTGAATATATGGTAGATAAATTGGGTTTGAAAAGAATACAACACTCAGCGCCCTATTTAGTGAGTTGGCTTCAAATAGGTAACCAGGTAACTGTAAGTGAGCAATGCAAAGTTGAGTTTCAAACAGGACCTTACAAGGATGAAATAGTTTGTGATATTATGCATTTGGATGTATCTCACATTGTGTTTGGAAGGTTCTGGCATTATAGCAAGACATCAAAGTATAACGGGAAAAACAACACATATGGGTTGGACAAAGATGGGAAGAAATATGCATTAATAGTCTTGAAGGGTGAGTGCACAGGAATTGAAAGCTTCTTGTTAAGTGAGAAGATAGACGTACGACAGTATGAAGCAAAGATAAATGAGGTAATGGTTGAGGTAACAAATTTTGAAAACATATTTGAAAAACCAGTTGAAAAAGAAATGGAAGGATTTCTTTTGAATTTGCTTGAACTAATGAAACTAATAGTGACGTTGATGTTGAAGTGGGTGATGTTCAGGAAGAAGAAGAGACAACAAAAAAAGTTGTAGAGGACTCACGAATAGTCCAAAGAGAGAAGAGAGTCATGGAGGATAAGGAGATAACATGGTTCTCAAGAGAAGAACCGAGAGTTGAGAATGTTGATGTCAAGGAGAACAAAAGAATGGATGGGCAATTCAAAAATAAAGATGAATGGCTGAGTAAGGTTGAGGTGAAGCCAAAGATTTTGGAGAATAATGAAGAGAAAAGAATGTATGGCAAACAAGATGAGGTGGATGAAGAAGTGAAGTATGCAAACAACGAATATGATTTCTTTAATATGTTTGTTTCCTTTGTAGGTAAAGAAGACAAAGTGGATGAAAGAGAACATAAAACTCCAATTGTAGTCAAAGCTAAAGCTAGAATGAGGAGACAAGCAGAAAACCATGGATATATAGCGCCATGTTGGCCTTGGCTCAAGAAGGATGTTGTTGGACCGAAAAACACAAGTGAACCAGTTAAACTTGGTGTTACCCTTTTCAAGTTAACTCGCTGTCTTATCTCATGCATATCTATTCTGAGATTAGCTTTACACACTTGGAGTTTCATTTAGGGTTTTCTGTTAACTGATGGTAGTGTTCCAGTTAACTTGCTTTCAATAAGGACGTGCATGCTTGCACATTGTCCATTTAGATTAGATGTTTCGGTTAACTGATGGTAGTTTTCTAGTTAATTGTATAGTTTGCTTTATTAGGGCTTAGCAATAAATCTTGCATGCATTGCAAGACTGTAGTTGACTCAAGGAGATTTTAGGGTTCCCTACACCTTTTGATGTCTATAAATAAGAGCTTTGCTCATTTGTACATAACTTTTGCACGAGAGAGAAATATATGCTGTGCCTACCTTGCCCTCAATATTGCTCATTCTGTATCTGTTCATGAGTATTTACTATTGTGATGAATTGTTATGCCACATAGGGTTTCATGCAATTATGATGGTGAATGCTTGCCTTAGTTAGATATAGTGGCTAGTTGATCGTAAATTGTATGCGTGTCTCACCCATAGTTGGAAAACTCGCCCCAAGGAAAAACTCGCCAAGGGAAAAATTGGAGAGTTTTTAAAAACTCGCCAAAAACTCGGAAAAAACTCGGCAAAAAAACTCGGGAAATGAAAAAATTGCTTAATTTTCATTAAAAACACATTTTTTTTGCAAAATTCAATGACAAGATGAATCCAATGAATCCATAAATGAGTACAAAAGTGTTTTCTATTAATTTTGATTGACTTTAATGTAAATTAATTACAAAATCGCATTCTCATGCGGAATCCCGATGGCTAAAAGCCTGAAAGTCTGATACATGAAAACAGTAAAACTAGAACTAGAAGCAAATACTAAAGTTCTAAACAACAACTAAATACAACATGCTAGGCTTTCCTCTTCCCTAGTCTAGCAACAGCTAGGGAAGAAGGGGTGGGTCCTCTAGCCTTGCCACGTGTGCGTGGTGCTAGTGGTGGTGGCTGCGGTGCTACTGCTGCTGGCTCTGGCTCTGGCTCTGGCTCTGGCTGGATCTCATCCAACCCTACATCTCCAACTCCTGATGCACCCACATCCTCCATTGCCTCTCTCTCAAAGTCAAGGATTTCATCTGCACTAAACAATGGAGGCTGCTCCTCTCGCCCTGTCCAATCACTATAAGGATCTATCTCATCTAAGTCAATAGGATCCTGTGATTTTTCTTCAACTCTCTTTATGCGCAACCGAAGGTTGTATTGCACAAAGACCAAGTCATTGAGGCGCTTTTGTGTTAACTTGTTCCTCTTTTTCGTGTGAATGGACTCGAACAAGCTCCAATTGCGCTCACAATTGGATGCACTACAAGGCTGACATAGAATACGGAGGGCAATTTTTTGTAGATTTGGGGTTTTTCCACCCCAATTTTTCCACCAAACATCTGCAAAAAACAAAAAGAAAATTGAAGAGTTAGAAAACAAAGTCAAAGACTCAAAAGTCAAAAGTCAAAACACATTTTATCAAATTCTAAGATGCATGTGAAATAAACTTAAAATTTAAAGACTCTGAATTTTATACCTGGTGGCAGAGTGGTTCTTCCTCTAACAGCCAGCTCTGAAGAAAAGAGATTACCAGTTGCCTCCCTGTATATATCCATCTCCTTGACGATGAGGTCTCTCACTGCAACCTCAAGTTCCATCCTCTGAATGCATGTTGTGAGCCCCTCCATAACCTCTCCATTAGGATCAGAGAAGCTCTCTGAGAAG
This sequence comes from Sequoia sempervirens, assembly GCA_007258455.2. Taxonomy (NCBI): domain Eukaryota; kingdom Viridiplantae; phylum Streptophyta; class Pinopsida; order Cupressales; family Cupressaceae; genus Sequoia; species Sequoia sempervirens. The sequence continues at coordinate 74,568,620 of VDFB02075321.1, forward strand.
AGAAAAGAAGGGTTGAGGAAGTACCCTGCTGCATGGATGGGTTGGTGGAGTTGATTGTTCCACCTCCTATCAACAATCTCCCATATGGGATCAAATTTGAGGCTGTCCCCCTTGTAATAACTTTTGATGGCCTCCTTGGCCCTATCCATGGCCTCATAAATGTATCCCATTGGGTTTTCATCCCCATCTACCAAGCGGAGGACTCTAACCAAGGGCTCCGACACCTAGATTAAAAATACAAAAAGATCAAAGTTAGAAATTTATAATGAAAGGCTTAAAGTTAAATTAAAAAACATATATTTATATTGAACTTGAGATTAAAATTAAAATCAAAGTTTGGAAGTTACCTTCACGATCTCTGTAGCTTTTTGTGCAAACAAGGGGTCGAAGACTATTGCAGAAATTCTATCTCCTTCGGCCTTCTTTGAATATGAAGTCATTCCATGCTTGACTCACGAACATTTGTCTTAGAGAGCCCAAAGAATCCAAAATGCTTTGCAACGTTAGGAAAATTGTTGCAAACCTTGTGGCACCCGATCTCACCAACTCCTTCCCTTGCGTATGCTCTCTCATCAAACTAAGAACCCAAGGGTGATTGTAGATATATTTTGTGATGCTCCTTGCATCATCTACAATCGGTGCCACCCAAACAAGTTTGCCTATGTCCTCCAAAAGAAGGTCAAGGCAATGAGCCGCACAAGGTGACCAAAAGAGTGATGGATGTCTACTCTCAAGCATCCTTCCAGCTGCCACATACGCTGCTGCATTATCTGTGATGACTTGCACCACATTAGCAATCCCCACCTCCATCACAACTTCTTCCAACAACGTACACAATGTATCTGCAGTTTTTATCTTGTTGGAAGCATCCACCGACTTCCAAAACACAAATTCACCTTTGGAAGCAACCAAAAAATTAAGGATGGTGCGGTTTCTCCCATCCGTCCACCCATCAGAAAGAATTGAGCAGCCAAATTTTTTCCATTTATTTTTTTGCTCTTCCACCACATGCATTGCCCTTTCGGTTGCATTTGTGAGCAACCTACAAGTACAAAGTAAAATAATTAAATAAGTACAAAATTGTAAGTTATAAACAAAAAATAGCTTGAATTCAACATAAATAATAAATTAATTTAAATTTTAAATGAAAGAACATAAAATTTAAGTTGATTTGTCACTTACTTCCCACTCAAATCTTTGCGAGAAGGTGGCTTGAAGCCTTTTCCCGCAACTGTCAATGAAGTGACCATATTGTGCCAATAGGGACTATTCGCTACATTGAATGGTATGTTATTGAAATACCAAAAATCAGCACATGCCATGGTAGCATGTTCATGCACCTCCTTGTTCCACCCTGTAGCCTCCAATGATACCTGTGCTCCTGGTGTGTTTCTTGGCACAAAAAAACTCTGTGGGTTGCGTGAAGATGAAGGTGGTGGTGGCATTGGCACTCTAGTCGAACTAGAGGACAAGGGGGGCCTAGAGGATGCTGTGGCTGTGGCTGTGGTGGTTGTGCCATGAGTGCGAATCCGTGGACCACGAAGAGAGCCCACAATGCCAACAATATCTGGCTCTGCATCCTCATCTGACTCTATCTCCATGTGCTCGGCCTCGTGCTCCTGAGTCCCATGGGCATGCGCATGTCCACTGGCTATGGCTGCTGCTATGGCTTTTTTAGCCCTCTCCTTTTGCATTTTTTTTTCCTCAGCAAGTGAAAGTAGGGCAAGCATCTCTCTTCTAATCTCTTCTTTGGGCTTCTCACAAACCTTGGCATCACGCTGAGGAATGCCTGCTAGATGGTATTTGAGGCGATTTATGCCTCCATGATATGTTTTTTTGCATTCACCACAAACAACTGTTCCAGGCACTGGCCCTCTGACACCATATTTCCATGTAGGGTCTCTAGCCCCTGCAGGACGAGTGCCTGGAACCCATGATGATGCTGTGTGAGGGGTGGAAGTTGATGGGGTGGGGGCGGAACCTGATGCTGAGCCTGAACCAGAGCCAGAAGCCATTATAGTGTGTAATGTGTATTCACTGATCAATGATCAATCTACACATTCAAAAAATAAGCACAACATATTAGTTTTTTAATATAAAAAAATTTTAAAAACAACCTAAAATCATTAAAACTTAAAAAATCTAAAGCTAAATTCCATTTAAATTGATACAAATGTGCTTAAATGAATTATCAATTAACATTATTAACTAATCTTATCATTCTACACAAAAAATGAACCTAGGTCTGAAAATTTCAAAAAATAGTGAAAAAAATGAAAAAAATCAGCAAAAATCAACAAAAGATTGTGATGAATTTTGTTTTTTGGATTCTAAATGCAAAAAAATTGTTTCTTTGTGCTCTATCATGTCTTTTTTTCAATTTGGAATGAGTATTTTGCAAGAACAATGAAAGAAAATGATTAATCAAAAACAAAAAACAAAAACAGAAACCCTACCTTTGAATCGAATTTCTCTTCAAAATCCACACAAAATGGCGTTTGAATCTTCTCTCCTCGATGGAAAATCGTTGGAAATGATATCTCCTTGCTTGGGGGGGGGGGGTTTCAGCTCCTCACACAAAGTATCAATTGATTTTGAAATGAAATGAAGAAGATAAAAGACGTTTTGTGCTTTATCCCTGGGCGCGCGAGTTTTTGGCTCGGACTTGCGAGTTTTTGGCGAGTACTCGCCATAAAAACTCGCGAGTTTTTGGTAAAAACTCGAAAAAACTCGAAAAAAACGAGTTGTTAAGTTTGGCGAGTTAAACTTTTAAAAACTCATTTTTGAAAAAAAACTCGCGAGTTCTCTGCGGGTTTTCCAACTATGGTCTCGCCAATGCAATTTATTATCCTAGTTGGCTATCCTTCATGCTATGTGTTCAATAAACTCGTTTAGATTGAGCTGATAGATGTGCCACCTTGCCTTCAAGTTGAGAATTTGTTCTTGGTTATCGTATGATGTGTGTGAATAATAAACTTATTCAGATTGAGCCGATAGATGTGCCACCTTGCCTTCAAGCTGAGAATCTGTACTTAGTTTATCGTGTATTGTTGTTTCCAATAAGCCTATTCAGACAAGCAGATAGTTGTGCCACCTTGCCTTCACGTTGTGAGTCCGTACCCGGCTTATCGTCAGATAATCATCCCTGCTCCATTTCCTCATGCTCTGTTTTCTTGAGGAAACTGGATAGATTTAAAGTAGTTAGCTTAGTTGTAGTTAATGATCTGCGAAACCAGAAAATCCTTAGCTGCAACGTTCTTGGTTTTCTTAACCTTGTGCCTCTTCCAGCTGAGAACAAAAAGATAGGACTTAGATTACTTTTCTTTTCCACGCATTCCAGCACTATGAGGGAGCTTCCCCTCCTAATTTGAAGAGCACTCATTACGCAGTGTGCATAGCTGTCCGTACAAACGTGCACTCCAGAGGTGTTAGTTTTTATGCCAACAAGATGTTAAACATGGACACCATAGTGGAAGAAATTGCCAAAAGTGATATGAAGTTTTGCTGGGCATGATGGATATTATTCCAGAAATTGTACCTTGCTGGGTGTTCAAGTATAATCTGCTAGGTGTGATATTTGAGAGCAGATTTAATGAGTTTAGGTGCGTTTTGACTGGTTGCAGCTATTCTAGGAGGTGGCATGAGAATTGCAGAAATTTATCAGCAGGTTAGAGGAGTTGTGAGGGTTATGTGGAGTGATTTTAATAGCTGGTGCAGAAACTTGGGTGGTTCCAAGTGAATTGGAGAAAGTGGCGCTGAGATTGGACACCTTAAACCTTGTATGCTGGACGACTAGGTGTCAACAACTCAAGGACATAGAAATTTGCGTTTTTGTGAGAGGTTAGAAAGCATAAATAAGTTTATTTCTGTCATTCAAATAGCCAATAATAATATTCATATATCTCTCTTTTTCCAAGCACATTGAATGTATGACAACCATTTGATGTAATGTTCCTTTAATCAATGAATGTTTAATGAGTTTTGTTGGTGAAATTATAATCCAAATCTTCCAATAAAACTTTCCCCAACAATAGCAAACAGAAATTCTACATATTTCATTGCATACAAAATGTTTGACGAAATACCTGTGTAACGACTTCATGAAAAATTGAGAAGTTTTTGGCATGAAAAATTGGAGCAGATCATTGCACATGTTTATGCCTAAGTGGTAGCACAAGCGCAGTTTAGTTGAGAGATGTGGGCCGATTTACAAGTCTTCACTGGGGACGTGTAAGCATTCTTGCATGATCCTCCTTGGTGCTTTAGTGACACTGAAGTTTCACTCAAAAATTAACTCTACCTAAATGCCATGACTTAAGCATGGTTAGGAAATCAGTTAACAATAAAACATGTGCTATTTTCTTTTTACTTGCCACGACTAGGAATCTGTGGTAAGTTTTTAATCATGTGTCAAAGAGAATAATAATTGTTAATCATTTACTATTTATTTATTTTAAATTAATTTTGTCAAAGCATCAATACATATAATAAGACAACATAAAGAAGTATTGAGAGGAAGTCGTGACATATTTATCTATTTACATAACTACCCAACAACTTTAAATCTATGCGATTGACTTATCAATCACTATTAACTGATCAATAGGGTTAAATAATTGTTTATTTAATTCCATCAACCTAACCAAACTATAATAAACCAAGTGCATTATAACCTATAGGTTATAGTGTATATAATGTCGCCATTTTTAGCCCTATGCTTTCCAGTGATAGTTAGCCTATTTCCGGAGGCCTGTAGGCTAGTCAGAGGCAAAATTAGGGTTTTCTATTTTCTAGGAGGCTTCCTTTTGAGTTTTCAGGGGTTGCATGTAGGAGTTTGGCAGAGGGATTTTTGGGTCTTTCTGGGTTTTCAAAGGGCTTCAAAATGGTATGACATGCATTTTCATCAGAAGATATTTTTGGACTTACTATTTTTAGTAAGTTATGATGGCTGCTTGGTTTGTGCTCAAATGGAGTTTGGCGTCACTTACTAGTTTTAGCAGTATGCTATTTTTAGTAAGTGCTATTTTTGGCAGTGCAGTTTGGCAGCAACACACATTTTCTAATTCTGGCAGTGAGCCAGTTCTATTTTGGTAGTGGCTTCTCTAGTATTCTTGGAGCTCGAAAAGGGAAGTTTAATAATTTAAGTTATATTTTAATATTGCTTTTGTACCCCATGTCTAGATATTATAACTTGAAGTTGTGTTTAAAAGGGGGACTTTTGACTTGGATGCCTATGTTGGAGAAAAATACATTTTAAAGTTAATACTTGTGCCTTTTCAAGTTGGACGCCCAAGTATGAAGGATTAAATGATTTTTATTAAACATAATGTTGCTCCAAATGTGACGTTCCTTTTGGAGGGAAAAACAAATTCAAATTTTTGGGTTTTGAGCTTATAAAATAAACCCCTTTGCCTCTTCATTTGGTATCTATTATTCATCTTATAACGAAGTGCTGCCGGATTTTATCCAGACTATTGCTTTGGGGTTGGAATACCTCCTAGCCTTTCTTAGTTTCGAGCTTGAGAGATAGCTCCTAGCTGATTAGTGATTGCTTCTTCACTTTGAGGTTGCAGATAGAGCTTCAAAGGTGATAGCTTCATTTGATGTTTTCTGATTTTGGGGTGTGATAGTAAGTTTGCTTCTAGTTAGTTCCTTTTTGGTGTGTTTTCTCCAGTTTGCAAGTTGCTGGTTTGAGTGTGGCTGAAGTATGTTTTGACACGCACTGATCTGAGGAGATGAGAGTTGGTTTTGGGTATTGAACCTATGCATTCCTCATACTTGGGTGTCCTATTGCTCAAGTTTTGGTGATTTTTGGTGAAGATTTGGATTTTTAAGACAAGGTTGCCCTTTTCAAGGAGGCCATACCATTTATGTGAGTGCATTGGGAAACATGCAGAAATAAACGAAGCTATTTGGAGGTGTTTTGATGCTTGAACATGGACGCCTAGCCTTTAGGCATCATTCACTTTCTGTTTGGGCTCATTCAGAGGTGATTTGACAAAGATACGAGCATTTTGGTGGTATCTAGGGTTGCTGGTCAAAAAATCAGAATGCTACAATTCTGTATCAGACCTGGTATTTTCAGTGTTTTACCTTATTTTCTTGATGCTCATCTTTGTATTTGATATGGAGATCATTGTCTAACATTTGGGCTTTCAAGTTGATAAGAATATCTCAGTTTCATTGTAAAAGATTTTAATATTGTTACCGTGATTCAGTAGTATTGATCAACTCTTTCATTTCTGCTCTTTAATTTCATTGAGGCTGGCTTGCCACCTTGTTGCTTTCCTTTGTTACCTGCTAAAAAGTTGAAGAGGCTGGCTTGCCGCCTAAGCATTTTACTTTACAATTACTTTTCTTGTAGCTTGCTGAAAAGTGGAAGAGGCTGGCTTGCTGCCTAAGTATTTACTTTTCTATATTGGCTGGCTTGCTGCCAATATCATTTGTACTTCCAACATTTTCAGTTATTGCAATAAGATCCCCTTGCACTGTATGCTCTCACCTTGCCCACTCTAGGATTTGGGTGATCAGAAAGTGAAGGGTTACATTCTAGTTTGCTTATCTTTCTTTAAGCTAATGTTAATGGGTGAAGTTTCATGTGAAAAATTGGAAAAAAACTAAGGGCGATATTACAATGTAATAAATTTTAATATATGGTTTCCACAAGCTAGGTATCCATGTAAGCAATGTGTATACCCACTAATGATTATATGATGTTGATATCCTCGAAAGGTCATATGTATAGTCTTATTGCCTTAAAAGGCTTATACTTCACCACAAATTTATAGATTTACTATTTGAGAACATAAAAAAAAAGTTTATAGGAAAGTAGCAGAAAGATTATCAAGGCAAGACAACAAAGAACCATCTGAAGGTTTCATGATAATATCATTTAAAGTGCAGCATCATTATTGTCAATACAACATATATATGATATAGGTGCCAGTATGCTTGAATCTATTAACATGAAGAAAGCTAATGGGCAATAGTAGAACGATTATCAACATAAGACAACAAGGAACCATCTGAAGATTTCACGATGTTATCATTTTTATTGCAGCATCACTATTGTAAATATTAAATACCATATTTTAATGCCCTCATCATCATCTACGTTACAATTTTCAACATACTTGATTTTGTAATGACCTATCCCTTGCGTAAATTAGTTTTTTTTTTTTAATTTTACTTCAAATATATAAAGGTAACAAGTAACAAAGACATTACAATAAAATTTCTCCTTTCTTCATTGATAAATGCATACAAGTTACAATATATTTCCACATGAATTCCATTTTCATTGCAAATATAAATCAGAATACAAAAGTAATACAATTACATACATAGCTCGAGAGCTTTTGAACAAATAGAAGTAAGAAGGTCTAGGAGTCCGTTCTTTCAAATCTTGGAACATTGGCCGCTTGCTGTGGAGGAGAAACATCACTCTGGCATTTTTCCGCCAACCACGGACTTATAATGTGGTCCCCCGCACACCTATCGCTAGATAGATGGCCCTCCTGTTGATGTGATTTTTGTGACCGCACCAATCAACAGAACAAAGTATCCGAAGGCTACTCCATTATCTCTTGATCAAAGAATTTCGTACGCTAAGATTGCAAGAAAGTTTGTACGTTCAACTCCAAGGTTCTGAAAATGCTATGGAATACCCTCAGTCGGTTCGTTGTGATTTGCTGTTTATACGAGGGGACTTACACAATTCTTCAGAATATTTGCAGTTGACAACAGGTGTATGATTGGAAGGGGATTTTCGTATGTTGCGGATGATTTAGCAATGAGGTACGTGTTCCTATGCTAACCAGAATTTTGCTGAATTAAATGTGTGCAGGGTTTAGAAAGCCTAAATTCTAGTCTAAATGCAAGATGTGTGGAGCTTAACTTCAGCAGACTTCAATCGGATCTTGCCTTGCCTCGCGTTGGACAGCTTCAACAAAATCGGTGCAATCTTCAAGGGAGTAGTGGAAAGTGTTCAGATTACAACTCAACATGCAAGTACCATCAGGACGATGCATACAAACACGTGAATTACAATCGAAGTTAAGTTCGAAAAAGAATTCCAGTTGACCACACAAGGAAAGCTTACCATCAACAAGCTTACTAGTGGTATGGATTAAGTGAAGCTGCTTCAATCAAACATCACAAATCCACGACTAACTACTTGCATGAAAATGAAAATCACTCTAATTTAAGTTCTACTTGAAGTAGAAGGATGAAGAAGTCTTGCTAGCTGCTCATAACAAAAGACAAAATCATCATCAATGAAACGCTTTTTATTATGATAGTTTTCGCAACAACCTCTTACAAAGTTCTCATAGGAAAACTTTCCCTCTCCTTCAAACTAGGCTATGCAATGAAACTATGCTAACTCTAAACTGTCTCTCTATGCTCTATTATCTGATCTATAATCTCTAGTCTAATCATGTACAAACGAGGGGAGTCCCCTTTATATAGCTGGCCAATCTCAATGGACGGCTCAGATTCAATTACAATGAAGGGCTCAAATCGAACCACATAAACCCTAACCCTAAAAACTGCCATCGAGAAGAGTGGGGTAATAAATGAGCAATTAATGACCACCATCCTCTAGAAGATTCCTGTTCATAGACGCGTTCGCACTGTTCCTTATCCGGCTGCAAACTGGACAAGTTTGGCCAATACTGCCTCAACTCCTTGAATGGATACGGCAGACACGTTCTCGCTCTAACTTCAATGTGGCAACTTCTTTCTCGCTCGATGATGATTCTCCTCTCAACTGACATTCTCTAACTTTGAACTGCATGAGGGTAATTATTTCTCCACCCCCTGACCCTGAAGGGTATTCTTATCTTGGACTCGAGCATTTCTTCCTGGCCACTTACCTCTCTGAATAGAGTGCATATTAGGCTATTCCAACACTTAGCCATTTCTTGCAACTTTTCTTCTTTCATGTTTTGGGTGCAACTGAGATCTCGTGGAAGAGCTCGAAACACATAACTTTATCTCCCTTCGAAGGTTGTAATATCATCTTGGATTACTTGCTTTATCACTTCAAGTCATCGTGCTCTGGTCCCGACGTTCATCCTGCAAAACAAACAAAGAGAAGGACATCAAAACACTTTACAATATAAATCCACTTTACTTACTTGATTCGACATTTTGATTTCCAAGGTCTGATTGGCCTCATTCATCATTTTCTCCAGCAGGCTTTGCCTTCTTTACAACCTTTCATCATGGGTGCATATCATCCTGATATTCGAGTTTCACTTCATCTCCAAATTCTTCATGCCTTAGCCAAATTTCCATCTTGTACTTTGCTTCCTGTGTACCTTGAAGTTGTGCCTTAGAAACTTTATCCAACTTGATGGCACGTTTTGAGGGTGTTGTTTGATTTCTCTCTGTCTTAGAAAATTTTCCAACCAGCATGATATCCCCTTTTTGCCATAGCCAAATTTCCAACCCATCTGCCTTAGAAATAATTTATTTCCTCTAGAGAATTTCATCAACCAGGCGTTCGAGAAAATCTCCATCTTAAAGTCTTCGGCAGGGCGTGAAGAATTTCAAAATCATCTCCTTATCAAAGATATCCAGTACGCAGAAGAAAATTCCCCTCAGAAAATGCAAAATTCATGTGTATCACTACGAAGGGGGACATTTAATTCTTTTATTTTTAACCTTTGCAAAATATTTCACCAAGGTTTATTCTTTCTTCTCCTCTGGGCGTGCTTTTCCTTGTCTTGCCTCAGAAATTTTATCCAATTGCCTGACTCATGAAGGGTGTATTTGAAGAACCTTGCCTTTAATTCCACCACTTAGACAAATTTCCTTCTCCATACTTGATGGGTGCATATGGGGGGGGGTTTGACTTCCATTTTATTGCCTTAGAAAAATTTCCAACTTCAACTCTTGAGTTAGGCGCATCAAAGGGGGGTCTGCTTCTAGTTTTCCAGACTTAGAAATTTTTTCAAAATTCACTCCTTGCCTTGGGTGCTATTCCACCCCTGAGCTTTCAATTCTTCCTACTTAGAAATTTTCCCACTAATCTCAAATTGCTAGGGCGCATATGACATGGGCTACTTCCAATCTTGATGCCTTAGACAAATTTTGTACTCATCTCCTCAAGGTTGGGCGCATTTAGGAGCTTCCACTTTCAACTTCCAATACTTAGAATATTTCCTCATCTTTCCCTTTAGCTAAGGCGCATTTGCTGGGTGCTACTCCTAGTTTCAGCCATTAGAATATTTTCAACTCACCTCCTACAAGTCAAGGCACATATAGGGAGTCATACTTCAAGTTTTGGAAACTTAGAAAAAATTCTCAGCCCTTATCTTTGCTTAGGGCGCATATCAGGAGGTGAGCTTCTAGTTTCATGCCTTAGAACTTTTCTTTCCTTCCCTCCTTGTTTGGGCGCATATAAGCCCTTCTACTTCCAATTTTTTACGCTTAGAAAATTTTCCATGTGCCTCTCTTTACCTAGGGCGCATTTAGGGGGCCCGACTTTCAATTTACAACACTTAGAAACTTTTAAGCCTCTTCTTCTTCTCAAGGCGCATTTGGAGGCTTGAGCTTCAAATTTCAATTACTTAGACATTTTCCAAGCCCTCCTACTAGTCAAGACGCATATAAGGGGGCCTCCTTCAAATTTGCCATACTTAGATTTTTTTGGACTTCCTTCAAGCTTGCAAGGGTGCATATGAGGTGTTGAACTTCAAATTTACATGCCTTAGAATATTTCCAAGTCCCCCCTTCTTCTCAAGGCGCATATAAGAGGGTGTGCTTCAAGTTTACAACACTTAGTAAAATTCTTACCCTCTTTCCTTGCTAGGGCGCATATGATGGTTGGAGGTTCCATTTTTCTCATACTTAGAGATTTTCACCTTACTTCCAGCTAGCAAGGGTGCATTTGACATGGGTAGCTTCAAGTTTTCATTGCCTTAGAAAATTTCAAGGCTTCAAGCTTCTAGGGCGGATTTTGATGCTGGAGCCTTCATTTTATCAGACTTGGATGAATTTCAAAGCTTTCGTCCGATTTGAAGTGGTTTGTTCACGTTGCCCTCAATTTGCCCTAGCTTTCTATTTTTAGAAAGTTCCTCAATTTTTGCATTTCAAGCTGATTTCTAGCTCTGGAAGGCTTGATTTTTGCTTTGCTTCGAACCTCGTGACGTGATTGAGCTGCTGATGCTTGATGCTGACATGCCTTTGCTGTTTTTAGCAATTTACTAAAAATAGTAATTGTTCAGAATGAGCTCAAATTTTATGTGTAAACTGCCTGAAAGATGTTGATCGCGACCGGATTTTGCTTCCGTGTGACCGCTGTGTTTCGCACTACCTTTTAGGAAACCCTAATTCCTTCGCATGGACATGCTAAAAATAGTAAATGCTTGATTTTCGAACTTCTGCGACTCCGTTTGATCTGAAATTCGCTCCATGGGGTCCTCATCACCTGTTTGACTTGTTCATACTGGTGCCTTGCGTTGACCTGCTATTTATAGCATGTTTTTGGAGGTGGTTTACTATTTATAGCAACTGCTTGATTTCATGACCTCCACAACTTCGTTTGACTTGAAATTTGAATGACGTGACCCTCATCGGTAGACCTGCCCGTTCACACTGGCGCTTGATGTTGATTTATTATTTATAGTCTATTTTTGGAACGC
>VDFB02075321.1:74580370-74595203 GCA_007258455.2 Sequoia sempervirens
CGTTATCAGAAATAATAGCTTAAAACTCATTCAACAAATCTGAAACCTGTACAAATACCTCGGTAGTATCTTCTTTATCAACTTTAGGGATCAATGCAAAACACATATGCTCATCCTTCATACCTTCTAGGAAGTTTCTTCCATCAACCAAACAAATTCTTACATTATTGCATACCTTTTCCTTTGCCTCTTTCAAGGGCTTCAACTTATGGCGAACCCCATCCTTTGTCAAAGAATAGGTGTTGGCATGTCCATCATGTATTGCTCGTTGATCAAACTACCACGGTCTGCCTAACAACATATGACATACATCCATAGGCATAATATCACACAATACCTCATCGTGGTAATTTCCAATCTTGAACTTTACCAGATATTGTTCATTTACCAAGGCTTTATGGTCTTTCTGCAACCAAGCAATCTAGTATGGGTTCAAATTCCTTCTTCTCTCCAACTACAACTTACTAACCATTTCTTCTAAAATAAGGTTATCAATACTACCTCCATTAATAATAGCATTGCAAACTTTACCTTCATTAGTGCAAAACAAATTCTTCCTTTGAGTTGGTTCATTCTCCTCATTCAACAAGGCTCTTCTGGTAACAAGAACCTCTCCTCTTTCTACATCCTTAGAATGTGAAGACTCGACATCTTCATCTACATGTGCAACTCGTGCATTACCCCCAGGTCTTCTATTTGTCCTTCCTTGATGTTGAGGACACTCATAGGCTCTATGCCCTTCTTCTCCACACTAGAAAAAAGTTCCACAAAAGCCTCCTCTTCTAGTTCCTCGTCCAGATGTTCCTCTTCCTCTTTGGTCTCCATTATTTTGATCATGAGGACGGTAGGTTTTATCTCCTTTATGGTTTTGGCCACTATTGGAGCCTTCACCCTTCTTTTGATATTCATTTCGACCTCCATATGACCATCCACCGGTCTTTCCTCCATAACCTCCACCTCGTTGTTTGTTTTCAAACCTCTTGTTCAATTGTTCTTCAACCTTCAGAGAAAAATGGTAAGCATCCTCAATGGTGGTCATTCTTACCAGTGCCAATTCTTCTTGTATGCTTAGCTTCAACCCATTAATATAACAAGCAACTTTCTCTTTATTCGCCTCAGAATGTCCTGTCTAAATCAGGACCTTGTGAAATTCTTCTATGTATTCTTTCATCTTCCTTGTCCCTTGCCTCAAGCTCTACAACTTCTTGAGCAGCTCCAATTCATAATCAACTAGAATAAATTGTTTCTTTAATTTTGACACCATTTTGTCCCATCTGGAAATTTTATCATTCCCTTGTCTTCCTCTTTCTAACTGGACCTCTTTCCACCATATACTTGCATGAACTTTCAATTTTGTCTTTGTGAACCTCACTCTATGAGGATCTTCAATCTCCTCAAACTCAAAAAATTCCTCCATGTCATTGATCCAATCAATCAATTCTTTAGGATTTAGATTTCCACTAAAAGTTGAAACCTCCATTTTAGGTCTCTTCCCAATGCTTGAGATTGCTCGCAACAATCTTCTTTCTCTAGGATCCATTGGATCCTTCTCTTCCTCTTCCATTTCCTCTTCTGTTTCATCTTCACTATCATCTCTGTCTCGTTGCACATCTCTTCTTCAAACCTCTTGTTGCAAGGTTTCTAATTGTCTTCTAAGGGCTCTTATTTCATCTCTAGGTGGACCTCCTCCACCTTGGCCTCTACCTCTGCCATACAAGGAAATTCTTGGAGGCATATTGAATTCAACCCACACTCACAAGTCTTGCTGCAACTACCTCACGTTTGGAGCTCTGTTACAGGCTCAAGAACTCCTACTCTGATACCAATTGATGAGGGCCACATTGCCCAAACCCACAAAAAATCATAACAACAGATACCAACACAAAAGATGCGAGACAAAAAAATGACTCACTTTCAATTATTTTCAGAAAATGAAATTATAGATTCAAATCTTACATGCTACAACCTCATGGGCTTCATTCATTACAACAAAATCAACTCTAAAAAGAAAATATACTATTCAAAGCAACAATCTGCACTGTTAGGGTCACCCTCTACAACTCCCTCATATCCATTTTTATTTTACCCAATAGTTGCCCTAGAATGTTCTAGAAAGGGAAAATTTCCCTTTTGTTTTGGTGCCAAAAATCCCACCATTTGATTTTTGGCCAAGGAAGTATTTTTTATGAAATTCACTTTTTAGAGGACCAACTTCGCAGGGCCATAACTTTTGATTTGGTTGTTCGATTTACATTATTTCATATCGTTGGAAAGCTCTCGACAAGCTCTACAACAAATGAATCCACCATAGGTCAGTTCGGCCATGTTTTGAGCTGTTTTGGGACCTCCAAAGTTTTATATATGAAATTGAAGTTGCATTGGAGAAATTTCCTGGGATGAAAACTTTAATTTCTCCTAAACCATGCAGGGTATTGAGGTGATCCTTTTGTAATCAAAAATATTTTTCAGCTCTACTCCTTGGGGTAAATTTTCACATCCATACGAGCCCATTTAGGCCAACTTACTAAAAATAGTAATTTCCTATTTTTCATTATTTTTGACGCCTGATAGTCTTATACCTCTTAAGTGCCATCATGGGACTCAAAACAACTAAAGAAAATAAAGAAAACATTTTTTTGGGTGTTGCAAGATTGCCCTGCACCGCTGGATGCTCCTACATCAATTTTGGAGGGGACTTCTTCCTTGCATGGTATTTTATCTTGTGCTGGGAAACTTGTTTTCTTTTCTCTCTTTTGGGGAGGATTTTTGTCCCACTGGGTTTTCTCCTTTTCTCTGGTTGTGAGAGATTGTATTTGTACATGGGTACCTAAAATGGCCTAGTAGTCGAGACCCATATTTGCATCTTTGTGTCTTTTCACCCACCTAAGCTATGCTTAAGGGGGGTGTTAGTGTAGGTTTTTTATTTTCCTTATGTTAGGGAATATTTATTTTTCCTACACACATTATTAAGCTTTCTTAGGTTATATTAGAATGGTTAGGATGAGGAAATGTGGCATAATCCATCAATCACATGTGCCACTCACACTCACCTTTGGGTAGTTGAGACACATACCCTCTTTTGGATTCTTCATTTCTTGTCTTTACCTGAGTAGGCATAACCATGTAATCTGGCATTTACCAAGTAGGTAAAACTCCCACCTATTATAGGCACTTGGGAGTTATTATTCCTCTTGGAATTATCTACCATTATTTTTCTATATAAACAACACTCACCGCTCCCCTTGGCTAGTAAGATGGAATGCTAGTTCAGTGCTAAGGGAGTACACAACCCCCTAAGTCTCTTCTGAATTACTACACTTCCTTAATGGAACTACACCAAGATCACCATTATTTAGGGATATATAAATAAAGGCTTGATTCATTCTTCAAAGTTTCTCCTAAAGACTTGGGGAGTCAAGAAAATTCATATTGGATTCATTCGAGTATATAGTGAGTATATTTAATCTTGAGATTTAATTTGAGAGTTACTTTAGTGTTTTCAATAAATGTCTTTCCTTTAGTGATTTATTTAAGTTATATACTTAAGCATTTTTTTTTAGTAACTTGATTTTATTAAGTGTTACATGAGGGTTGGTATATTCAACTTTTGAAATAAAACCCTAACCCCACCCCAAAAGACTTGAGCACCGGTAACATTCTTCATTAACTAGATTGTCTACATACACACTTCCAAACAAGATCAAGGTGTAATATAAATGTAGTTCTATTATTATTTTATGTTTGATGTGAATTGTTGAATGTAAATACGCAACCCTTTTTAGAGCCCCTTTTTCCCAAATAGTTATTCTAAATGGAATAATTAATTAAGTACTTTAATCTCATTGACTAGTACTTGTTTACTATAAAATTTTAATTCTAGTCCTAATAATGTACTTAGTCATTTCGACTAAGATTTAATATCAATGCATTCCCCTTAAGTAAAATCCATTAAAAATATCCATGAGAAAATATCAAATTCAATTTAATAATTTATTTATCTTTATTATGCTCAAGACTAATGCTAATTATTCGAAAGAATATTTCTCATTCCCCATATTTAAATATAGAAGATTCCTTATTACTCCATGACTTATAGGATGATGCCATCGATGTCATTGTTATATTTATGTTAAGCAATAGATGCAAAAGTTTAAAATGCTATGACATTTGTGAAATAAATGCATTGTAAATACCAAAAACTATGAATGATTTGATTCAATCTTGCTTAATATTTATTAATTATGAATTAAATAAAGATTCAAATTAAAAAATAATAAATTAAACTTGAAACTAACACTAATTACTTAGATTAAAATTTAAAACTAATGTTTTTGATGAGGAAAATTAGGTTTTGCTGGGACTTGAAACCTTTACAAAAAGGTTTTGAAGGGACCTAAAACCCTTTACAAGGAAAAGATGATGCTAGAAAAATAATCAACATACCAATCTGTAACCCAACAACAACAACCAAACACAGATATTAAAATCAATCGGCACTACAATAAACACGTTTTGAAGGGACCTTAAACACTTAACAACCAGGTTTTGATAGAACCTTGAACCCAAAGAGATTAACAAACAACTACTTGAAACAATTAGGCAACAAAGCATCCAAGCTATAGCAAACCATCTATTCAATAACAGGATTGTTGAACCATCAAAAAGAGAGAAAACCTGAATCAGCCAGGTATCAACAAACCAACCACTCAGAGTAGTCAAATTAGAGCCCAAGAAAATAGAAAACAAAAAGGTGTAAAACACCCACCAAACCTTGATTCTCGAAAGAACCAGAAAAACCAAACACCCCACCTCGATAGAGGTTTTGGGAAGCACTATCGAACACTTCAAAGCGTCAGCCTTCTTGTAGCTCCAATCCACTTGAATTGTCAACCCAACCTCCACCTCTAAAAGAGAGGGAACCCCTCTATAGGTGAGGATGATAAGAGAACCCTTACCACAAAAATCTCATCTCTTTAGGCCATACAAGTTCAACCTCAAAAGGAACCAGTGCTCCACCTCAAAAGGAGCAAACTCCCCTTCAATAGGAAACAAAAACTAAAGATTTTGATGGTTAGTAGCTTTAGTAGGAAGGGCTGACCTAACATCCCTTGGAAACACAAGCTTTAGGAGAACCAAGCAACAAAAACCCAAAGGTGAGATAGGAACAAATCCCACCCAACAAGCACAATAGTACCCCACCATTTGTTGCACCACCACCACCAAAAGCTCCATCAAAAGGGAACTACCACCATCAGCCACAAGCTCCAAGTAGCTTCCCACAATAGCTTTCACCAACAACAACCTTTCCATCATCGGCAACCCTACAAGAAGATAAAAGAAACCCTCACAGGAAAAATGAAGGGAGTTGACCAATCCATTAAGCACCCCATCCTCCTTGACATGCCAGCCAAGAATAAGAAATAGCCAAAACTCCAAACCCACTCCTAAATTAGGAAAACCATACCTCACCCCTAGCAAAGCCCCAAACAAGAAAGGGACCACATGATAGGAAAAGGAATCCTCCACAAAGAAAGGCCCACAACAACAAAAACCAAGATAACAAAAAAGAAAAAAAATAGTTGCTTCATACATGAGCCCACCAACAACCATGAGCTCCCAACAGCTACCCACAATAGCTTCCACCAATAGCAACCCAACTGCTAGCAACAACCCTTCCATCAACAACAAAAGCCTCCACAAAGCAAGGCCTACAGAAGAAGACACCAAGATAACATCAACAATAGCCACTCTAGACACAAGCACACCAACAACCATGAGCTCCAAGCAACAACCCACAACAAAATCCGCCAAATGCAACCCTATTGTCGACAACAACCCATCCACCATCAATAGTCCAATAGGGAGATAAGGGAAACCCTCACAGGAAAAATGAAGGGAACCAGCCAATCCATTAAGCACCCATCCTCCTTGACATTCTGGTCAAGAATAAGAGAAAGACAAAACTACCAATAGAGTCCTGACTTAGGAGAACCATACCTCACCCCATACAACAACAAGAAAGTCATTGTCGACAGCAACCCAAAAAAACCAATAGTAACATCTCCTAGAGAGATGCCATATGCTTCCCTGTCGACTCCAAGAAGCATGTTGTCAGGAAGCACGAGACGCAAACCATCCACCTTGTCTTCAAAATCAACATCTCCTTCACCCTTTGCACACCAACTCTGTTTCTGCCCTCGCCATACTACTTTTTTAAAACTAATGTTAATTAGTTTTTAAAAAATAAATTAAAATTTTAAATAAATATTCTATTAAAATTGCATCTAAAATTCAATTCAAAAGTAATTGAAATAAAATATTAATCTATATTTGCATGCAAATTTTAAAAGCTTTTAAACAATAAATTAATATTTTCTATAACTAATTAAAATAAAAGAAAAACTCATTTAACTAATTATAGAGATAATATATGAACACAAAAACATTATATCCAATAAAACTATGAAAATAATATTATTTAATTGATAAATTTAATTATATAATTTTTTGCTTAAGTTTTCTTTTATTTGAAAATTAAAAATTGAAAATTAAATTAAAATGAAAAGTTTTACTTTGAAACTTTTCAAAATTTAAGACTCAAATTTTAATAATTTTTTCTTTTAAAATTTAATTTTAAGACTCAAGTTTTAACCTTTTATATATTAAAAGTTATTAAATGTTAAAAAAGTTTTAAAATATTAAATATTTAAATGCAACCTTTTTAAACTATTCTAAAATTTTAAGTACAATATTATATTAATTTAAAATTTTATAAAGTAATTTAAAAGTTATATATTTTTAAAATTATAAATACGAATTAAATTTAATTGAAAAATTTAATATATATAATTGAAACTTTAGTAAAATAAATTGAATTGAATTAAAGTGAATAGAACTATATATTTCAATCTTTAAAAATTAATAATCATAATTTTCAAAAACAAGAATTGGCTATCAATTAAATTTGTATATTATCAAACTATTTAAAAATTTTGTGATAAGATTATCAATGTAGAAATCAATTTTTTTTCTTTTTGCTTCTTTGATAGGTTATTTGTCTTTTGTGTAGCAATTCTCTTATTTTTCATTTTTTTTTTAATTTTCTCTTTGTTTTCTTCTCTATTTATAATCTTTTATTAATAATTTATTTTCAACATTTTATTATTGATTTTTGTTTTAAATCTTGTTTTACATCTTTGAAATATTTTTCAAGATAAATATAAAATAAAAATATTAATTAAATATTATTTTATTCTTTTCAATTCAATATTTTATTTTTAAAATATTAAAAAATATATCAATTTTAAAACAAATTAAATAATTTAAAGTTGATTCAAGATAGTTTAGCATTATTTTTAAAATACAAATAATTATCTTATTTCTTTTATAATACTTTTTTCTATGAATGAATTTGGAAGAAAAAAATAATTCATCCACTTAAAAAATATTTATTCTTTATTTTCATTTATCATTATTTAAAAACTAACTATTATCCTCATCTCATTAATAAAATATTTTAAAATTAATTATCTTTATTTTAAATTAATTTCTATTTAATCAATCAATCAAGTAATAATTACTTTAGAATATTAATTATAAGGTTTTATAATTTCAATAAGAAGATGTCATGAAAATCTATTATAGACTTCCCAATGCATTTAAGGTCAATAGTCAAGAAAAAATGAAGAATTAGTTAGCATCAATGCCATTTTCTATATAAACTAAATATATGATGTTATGATATTGCTATTAGGATTCAACTTTTTTCGAGTCAAACTTATTGACCCATGTTTCATGAGTAGTGGTTCACAAGAATCCATCTCTCATGATAATGAATGGCCCACTTAACAATCATTGCATCTAGGTGATGCTCAGAGAGATGAAGCAATGGGCCTTCTGGGAAGTCACCCATCCCCGTACTACTCCAACTCAAGCACGCTTAACCATGAAGTTTTCCCCAAGATTAATCTCACTTAGCTTGCAGCCCCATTTACAAAACCTTCAGCAAGTGTTGTGCCTTATGAACCATTCATTATAGAGCACCTTTAGCTCATCAAACCGAGGCAACAAGGAAAATATTATGATTCAAAAGGATTCTTGAAGATTTGTTAGAACACTAAGTTTCATCAACATCTCTCCTAATTGTCAATCAATCTACAATCAAAATTGCTAAAAATCTAATCATAACACATCAACACAAAACTTCCTTTAAATTGCCATCATGTGAAAGTTACGAGTATGAATCAACTATTGCCAAGTACAAATCAGTCAGTATATTTTCTTACCAAAATGTTGGAAAGAAAGAAATTTGAAAAGTTGGAAAAAAAGTTTAGTTTAATGACAACCCTAGATTTTAATCTTTATGATTTAATAAATACAATTTTAATAATTTTGCCCTCTTTTGATTACTTTTTACAGTCAAACTATTCCTTCACCACCCATAAATAAGAATATAATCTTTATTGTAACCATTCTATCCCGCTTTTCAACCTTGGCCTGACAAAATCACCATTATTAATTGCATATGCTTCACCAAATATGGATAGTTTATTCACTATTAAAATAATCTAGACACTCTAATTCATTTCTTAAATAAGACCAACATTATATTCTGTGGAGTGTTGGCTATGCAGCCGTAATTTGCAATCTCTTTTAAGCTTTAATCCAATAAAAAACATGATATCAGTGATTCCAGTCCCATGTTCGAATCCCACAAACGCTAAAAAAGATTAGTCTATGACAAACACCAATGCTTTCCATATCATATATCAGCAATCATCAGCAATCTGATTTGATGCCTTCCCACTATCTACCCAACAATACTAAACAATCTTTACAGGAAATATAAACTAACTCAGAAGATTCTGAATTTGTTTTAAAAAATTGAATGCTTGATATCTAAGACTCTGTTAGTTATTATATAGTGAATAAATCAGATATTATTTTACTTTTAATCATCTGACAACTTGTACCATGGGAACAATTATACGAGTCAATTTTAAATTAACTTTGAGAGAATAGACTGCAACTTGTACTTTGTTTTTATTCTATTTATCTGCAACTTGTACTTTCTTTAAAAGTTTCACAGCATTCAATGTATTTATGTGTGGATTACATTTTTTTAAGGATTAAAAATTATATTTTTATACGGATTTATATTTTAAAATGTTATATAGATGGATACCAAGTTTAAGTTGTATTGAAATGATCAAATATTTTAAAAATGTTAAATTTTAATCATGTTTATTTTTTAATAACTTGACAGACAATTATTTGATGAACATTAAACATAGGATGATATAATAAGTATTGAATACAATTATGTATATTGTTTATAAGATATAATAGATAATATTGGTTGTATCTTAATATACATATGATTATTGAATTGAATGTTAGACAAAATACAAAAAGATTTTTATAATCATTTTATATAATTATATATAATTTTTTCTAGCATATTCTCTTATTTTAAAAATGTTGAAAACATGGCATGTTTTAAAATCTTTATTATGTATATAATATGCTAAAAGATCTTTAACGATAAAATTAGATCAAACTCCTTAAAATATTTTAAATGGGTGTACTTCATTTTAATTGAAAAAGTATTTATGTAATCTATAGCTGATTTGGAAGGCTAATTTGTTTAAGTTTGTGTTTCTACATGTTGTCACAAAACAATACAAAATGTTTTTCTTATAATATCAAAGGAATTGTTTGTTTTATTTGTCAATTTTACAAAGAAAAATTCTCTATTATAATCATATAATTTTAGTAAAAGTTAAAAAAAAAATTGTGATAAATGATATATGCATAGTTACGACCTTGATAATGTTAAGAGAAAAATATTATTATTATGTCCATTAAAATCAATAATGAACAAAACATAATCTTTTGCAATAAAATCATGAAATTGAGATATATATGGTGAGTTAGTCTATTAATACTACCATCCAACATTTGATTATTACACTTATATTTTTTGTGAATGAGTAAGATTGCGAGATGCATTGCACCATATATATGAGACTCTTATAAAACTAAATTTTCTACTTGAAATACACCTATGGTATGTAGTAATGAAGATAAATGGGAAGAAGAAAGTATGAGATCAAAAATAATTCTTAGAAATATTGTAGTCTAGCCTAATGAAGTCTAAGAGAAAACCTAAAAAAACTGATAGGAATTACATCTACAATGGGAATGAATGAAGAAGAATGGGAAGAATGAAGTATGAGATCAAAAGAATTCTTAGAGCTATGCAATTCTATTTTAAAGGAGTCTAATGACTTTTTTTACAAATTAAAGCTATGAAGAATCATCAAAATTTAATAGTGATATTGAACACAAAAATACCACACAATTGTACATAACCAATCCATATCTATAAAATTAGAAAACATACATTTAAATTATGTATAGTAAAACATCCATTTAATATAAAAATTAAGATTAATTAATTTGAAAAAAAAAGAATGCACACACTATAACTATTAAATAGATAAATAGAGATACATATAATTCATAAACAAAATAATTATGTAGGGAAAGTTTTCCCTTCCACCATTTTTCCTTGGAGTAGATAATTTCTTGGTAAGAATAATGGGTGACCCCTCTAAAACAAGATATTGTGAAGTGACCACAAGTTGATTATGTACTAAAATAACATATTTTATAAATTAGATTTCTAACTACTCCCCTCCTAGTGAAATGAAGACAAATATATATTTGAAATACATAATTCTGATAAGTATAAGGGAAATTGTGATCCAAAATAACATGTAAAATTATTTTAATGATTAGTCTTAGAGTGACTATTACATCTTCCTAAGGGATATACCATAATATTTTCCAACCTAGCTAAAAGATTTTTAAAACACCCTTCTTAAAATGTTGAACTCTAATTGACAATCATGGATTGATGTAACACTAAAGAAAGAAATAGAGAAAATTTTCTTCATTACTTTGAAGATATAGAAGCTTGTATACTAGGTTCCCTTGGCCAATCCTTGAGGAAAAAAATCTTAGCATCTTTATCACCAACTAAAATCAAGATATGGCCTTTCACCTATAAGCTCACTATATAATAATTTTTTATGAAGTTATTGAATGAGATTTCAAATTCAAAATGACATGGAATACTAAAAATATTCTATAAAACATCGTATAATCAAACACACTTACAAAAGCATAAGTTATTTGGTAGAAGCAAGAATATTTTGGGAAATAGAGTCAATAATTGAAAGCACATTCAAGTAGTTAAAAATCCTCCTCATATCACAATTTCTATAGTTCAACCTAAGAAAAAAACTAAATTAATAAAATAAATTTCCTTATGGGAACCCTTGGAAGAAGTGTTTCACAACCTAGTCAATGTAAACATGATCATATTGCTACAAAATAATCCTCTTGATGATAATAAGCTAATGCTAGGATGCTATCTAGAGAAAACAAATTTTGTGAATATAATAAAATGAAGAGACATTCTACCAACCAGTGATTAAAACTAAATGAAAAATTAGATCTATACACCAAGATACATTTTCAAATCATGATCAACCTAAATTAAAAGTAACCAAGGTTAAAACCACATAAATAATGCCCATTATAAAATATCTTCCTACACATATGATTCCATCATTGTACATGTTATGTGCCTCAATAATTAGATATACAATATCAAAACAAAAGATCTAAGTCATGCCATTACCGTAAGGTGTAGTAAGGTCACTATCCAAGGGCCTTCTCTACCTACTTCCAAAGGTTAATAAAAAATTATTAAATAACTTGAGAATACTCCATCACAAATCTCAATTTTAGATCTTCTTAATACATCCATTGTTCAAAAGGATGTATTGTATAAATTTTGGTAGAAGTCAAGAGTCCCAAAAAAATAATCTATTGTATTTTTAAATTCCCTTTATACACTAATCATTAATCCATCAAGTTACACTTAGCCAATGTGACATGCTTCCTATCAATCCATGACATAAGATACTACTATACATCAACCTTTCATTACCAAGCATAAAGTAAAGAGGGTACTTGTAGACAATTTATTAGACTTGAAAACTTATACTTGGACATAATTAAGCATCTTGGCTATTCTAAGGAATTAATAGCTTTATAAACCATCACCATCAATGTGTGCAACAATGTAGAAAGATAATTAGAAAAAATAATGCATCTCCTTATCAAGGTTGGGCTTATCATAAAATAAGCCTTATTACATGTCATTAATCTTTATCTTCCCTACAATAACCTCCTTGGTTGACTATGGATCCATGTTATGTAATTTGTTCCATCTACCTAACATCAATGTACCAAGTTCCCCCACCTAAGCTTGGAAGTCACTATCGCTAGAGATCCCAACTTTTATAATATCGTAAATTGTTGGAAGGGTGGTATCATAGAGCCAATAATGTCCCGTAATTGAAGCATTCCCAACACCTTAACTACAAAAATTACCATCCTACATATATCTAAGTGACCTTACATTCAAGGATTTTTTAGTGGTTAATCTTTAGCAATTGGAAAATAGTTCATATCGGCCAATTCAAAATTGGTGAATACATTGCAACCAATGGGGTGACCAAATCACCTAGATTTTATCAATTATTAGTCAAATGTATTTTAGTTTTCCATAAATTTATTTTATGAGGTATATGTAATTAATAATTTTACCATAACAAAATATGTGTTTTCGATGGTCTAATTAATATTTTTTCCTAGAATTTCAGATGCATGTATTAATTCACCCACATATTTTCTAATACCATTAAAACTACATTATGCTTGAGGACCCATTTTTCCAACATTATTAACTTTTCATTGCATGTGAGGACCCATTTTGCCAATAAAATTAAAAATTAATTGCATATGAGGACCCATTTTTCTAATATTGTGATAACTCCATGCTAATCCTAGATCCATAATCATCTTAAAAACTACAATGTATGTGTTTTTTCGAGCTTTGATTCACCCAAAATTTACATGTATCATTTTTTCATAGGATTTGCCAATTTTTACGATACCAATTAAAAATCTCTTAGAATTCACCAAATATTGATTGATATAAATACAATTAAAAAATCAATTTATTTTTACACATTTTATTTAGTTCTAAACTTTTGAGCTCTTAATTCATATCATATGCATGTTATAACTACAAGAATTGTTGCATTAGCAAATAGAAAGTCAGTGAAAACTTAAAGGTAATTGATCATTTCTTTATAGTGTTATAAGATTATTTATCTCTTTTCCATTCTTGCTTCATTCTTACATATGATATTGAGTAGGGATACATCTAGGACCTAAGGATTAGGTAAGTGCAAAAAGATGGGGGGCCAAAAAGGGGGCTTAAGTGGCCACTTTTTTTTTTAAATAAGGAAATAATGACCTTGGACATGAAATTGAGGATAGTTACACTCAAAATTTTGAGATGCAACAAAAACAAGGATCGTAGTGCTCTGATTCTACTTTCTAAACTACTATTTTGTTTTAAATGGTTGAGATTAAGGGGTTCAAAAGAGGGGATCACAGAAATCGCTGTTGTTTTTGTCAAAAAAACATAACATAGCAACTTTTGTGGCTCCCTAGCACGGTTAACTTCTTTTTTTAGTATGTTTAAAATCGCTTCGGTGAGAAATTAGCTAATAGTATATAGTTTATACTCAATTTTTCTGATAATTTTTTAGTGAATATTTGATTTTTTACTAATTTTCAAAGTGGACACTTCCTGAAAAATAAAATTTTGGTCATGCTACCCCTATAAATTTTGGAATCTAATTGATTTTTTTTTAATATGTGTATAATGGAGTCTAGTTTCTAAAAATGTAATTTATTTGAAATTTTGATGGATGATTAATTTATAACGAAAAAAACACCAAACACTGATTTTTGCCAAAAAAACAAACACACAAACAAAATAAATTATAAATCAAAGGCTTAACATTGTCAAAAAAATAAAAAATTACATCATCAGATAGCTAAGAGAGAGCCTAACATTACCCAAGTGTTCAATTTGTTCAACATTGAAACACGTGCAAACTTAACAGTGAGCATGGATGCAATTATGTGAAATATTGTAGAATTTGCAAAAAATATCTTTGGACATTGGGAAGGCCCTCCAAGCCTTTGGGTTGGTATTCCAAGGAAAATACCAAGCCCAAGGCTTGGGGATTCCCAAAGCAGGAAATAACGTGAGCTCGTAATTTCTTAGTTTTGACATGGCTTTTGCGTTTGTGCAAGACGTGTCTAGCAAGACATAACACAAGCGCATTATAATGCGCTCGTATTATGTCTTTCTTTTTTTTAAATGCTACTCTATTGAATGCATGCATATATATTTGTATGTTTGTATGTATGTATGCTTGTCTGATATGTATGTATGTATGTATGTATGTATGTATGTATGTATGCATGCTTGTATGTATGTATGTATGCATGTATGTATGTATGTATGTATGTATGTATGCATGTATGTATTTATGTATGTATGTATGCCTATATGTATGTATGTACATGTATGATTGTATGCAAGTAAGATTGTATATACATATGTATGTAAGTAAGATTGTATATACATATGTATGTATGTATGTATGCATGCATGTATGTATGTATGTATGTATGTATGTATGTATGTATGTATGTATGTATGTATGTATGTATGTATGAATATATGTATGTATTTATTTATGTCTCTAGAGGGAGGAAGAATTTTAAGAGAAAGAGTTGTATAGGTGGGGTGGGAGGGAGAGACCTGCGAGAGAGAGAGAGAGAGAGAGAGAGAGAGAGAGAGAGAGAGAGAGAGAGAGAGAGAGAGAGAGAG
>VDFB02075321.1:74595303-74878874 GCA_007258455.2 Sequoia sempervirens
TGAGATGTAGCCATTTTTTTAGCAAGACATAACATGCTCGCATTATAACGTGAGCGCATTATAATGTGAGCGCGTTATAACATGAGCACATTTTTTCTTGCTCTAAAAATGGTAAAAAACTCAATATAACCATGATCTCCAGGCCAACATTATACATATTCTCTTAGTTATGTGTGTGTTCTGACCAAAAGAAGCTTTTTGATGATTTTGTGAAGTGTGCATGCAAGTTTTTCACATTCTACCACCTTTTTTATGATCTTTCCACCACCTTCATGTCAAATTTGATATATATCAATTCAAGTCTCAATTCCATTCAAGAGTGATATACAATTGAACTTTGGAGGGAAACAAGCTTTTGAAAAACTCAAATTGTTGAGGATTTTGAAGCAAGAAGAAGCAAAGGCTACATAATTGGGTAGAACTCCATTCAAATCTCTATTTTTTAGGTATGTGAAGTTTTTACGCATTTTCTTTATATTTTATTTCATTATATTTTGGCTTTCTTTGATTTTGTTATTTTGCATATTCCATGTCCATCATTGTCTGTTTGTCATTATAACCTTAGCTTGTCAATGCACATTTTAAATTACACAATTCTTTACACTTGCCAATTACATTTTTAAACCACATCTCTTTGAGACATTTTGTTAAACGATTGACTTACCTTGTGTATGCTTCCACATTTTGTATACACATATATATGAGAGAAGTTATAAGTATGTAAAATAATACATCATTTCTCAATCCTTTTCTATGGATGTGCATACCCCTCTCCAAAGCTTTCATTTTGGTATAAGCGTGGGGGATGTTGGAAAATGTAGTGGAATTTGGTTTTACACCTAGAGATTGCATATGATTGAAATTTTCTAAAGCCATTTCAACAAATCTATTTTGTGCATATCCTACAATCATTCTAGTCCACAAGGACATATCTCATTGAGGTATTTTGTCAAACAGTTCTACCAAGCAGCTGATTGCCTTGTCTATGCTACCAAATTTTCCATACATGTCTACCACAAAAAACATAGACAAGGAAATCAGCTATTTGAAGAAATGTCTCAAAGAAATGGGGTCTCATGGTGATGTGCATTTTTTCAAACAATTGATTGCATTGTCTATGCTACAAAATTTTTCATACATGTCTCTACAAAATTGGAATATACTCCTCCCACATTAAAAGATCTTTGAATCTATTTTGGTTTTCATCTCTATTTCTAAACTTACCACTAATGTTGTGATATATTTTAAATATACCCTTGATTAGTCTACCTATAAGGGATTGTAACCCTTCTCTCCATTTTTTCAAGACTCTTTATTCAAGGCTAAGTTAGCAACATGGGGAAAGGGGTAGCCTATCTTGTAATCATGGCATGCCACAAGATCACATTTCTTTAAGGAATTGGATCCAAAAATTCATGTGACCATTGACAAGCTAGTGAGCTCAATAACTTGTCAATGCGGTAGGGTTGACAAGGTATTCTACAACTTTACAAGCTAGTGTAAAGTTGCAAAGTGGTGCAACTTTTGTTCTACAACTTGTGTGACCAAACAGAATGTTCCAAATCATCCAAATGGGTATGTTTACACACTAGGAATGGTCCTCTTTTTCACCCAAATAAGTCAAATCACTCTGAGTTGCGTTCAATCAGATCGATCCCTTAAGAGTCCAAAGTGCAAAATAGTTGCAATCTTCAACAAGAAATTACTCAAAAATCGTGACACTTAAAAAATATTTGTCTAAGACTACAAGATCATGTTGGGCCCCTCTACAATAACCTATCTTGGTTTTTTTTATCTCGGATTTATTTTTTCTCGTGGTGTCCAGTTTTCACTTGATGGAAAAAGTGCCAAATACAAGCATTGTAAAATTGTAAAGTGGTGCAACTTTTGTTCTGCAACTCGTGTGACCAAACAGATAATTCCAACGCATCTAAATGGGTACATTTATACTAGGCATGGTCCTCTTTTGCACCCAAACACACCAAATCACTCTAAGCTACGTTCAAACAACTCAATCCCTTAAGATTCCAAAGTGCAAAATGGTTGCAATCATTGATGAAATATTACTTGGAAACTGTGATGCTTAGAAACTCTCCATCTAAGGCTACAAGATCATGTTGGACCCATTTACAATAACCCCTCTTGGTTTTTGTTATCTTTGAGTCATTTTCCTAAGGTGTCCATTTTTCACTTGATGAAAAAAGTGTCAAATGCAAGCAGTGTAAAGTTGCAAAGTGGTGCAACTTTCATTCTACAACTCGTGTGACCAAATGGACTATTCCAACACATCTGAATGTGTATTTTTATGTTAGGAATGGTCCTTTATTTCACCCAAACACGCTGAATCACTTCGAGCTACATTCAACCGACTCAATCCCTTAAGAGTCCAAAGTGCAAAATGGTTGTAATCTTCGACAGACTATTACTCAAAAACCATGATGCTTAGAAACTCTCCATCTAAGGCTATGGGATTTTTTTGGTGCCCTCTACAATAACCTCTCTCAGTTTTTGTTATCTCAAAGTCATTTTATCATGGTGTCCAGTTTCCACTTGATGGAAAAAGTGTCAAAATGCAAGCAGTGTAAAGTTGCAAAGTGGTGCAACTTTCATTTTGCAACTCGTGTGACCAAACAGACTGTTCCAACGCATTTGGATGGGTACATTTATGATAGAAATTTCCCTCTTTCACACCCAAATATGTCGAATCACTTTGAGCTACACTCAATTGACTCGATCCCTTAAGAGTCCAAAGTGCAAAATGACTGCAATCCTCAACAGACTATTAATTGGAAACCATGATTCTTACAAACTCTCTTTCTGAGGCTACAAGATAATGTTGGGACCCTCTACAATGAAATCTCTTGGTTTTTTCTATCTCAGAGGAATTTTCCCATGTTGATGACTTTTCATTTGAGGAAAAAGTTGTTAAATGCAAGCAATGTAAAGTTGCAAAGTGGTGCAACTTTTGTTTTGCAACTCGTGTGACCAAACAGACTATTCCAACAAGACCAGATGGGTACACTTACGCTAGGAATGGTCCTATTTTTCACCCAAACACGTTGAATCACTTTGAGCTACGTTCAACCGACTTGATCCCTTATGATGGCATGCAAAACAAAGGAAAAAATAAAGATCCACACGACAATTGACAAGTCTCGTTTTTCCACACCAAAAGCATATGATTGCATGAAAGAGGTAAAACATTTGGGTATCAAAATAGTTGAGGAAATCCTAAACCTTTTCGTTCTCGAACGGGTTATGATCCAATTACTATGTGGATTTCATACTTACATTAAATTGATTATAAGTAAATTCTTCCCTTTATCCCTTTTAAATTCTTCCTTGGATTCCATATTGAATTAGCACATAAGTAAATGATACATCGTTCGTGAATCATTTTTGGAAATATTGAAGTTGTTTAGCATCAACTAATAAATTTGTTTAGCCTCAATCAATAAATATTCAAGACAAACCATGAAAAACAATAATGAGCAATGCTAGGGCTAACCAATTAATAAGTATACACGTGAATAAGTGAAACATATGTGTAAATAAGTGAAGCACAAGTACTCAAATGCATATAAGCCTTGAAGTATACACATGAATACATAGTATAGACATTAATACAAAGTATATGCATGAATACAAGGTATACACATGAAAACATGTAAGTCGCAAAGTATACATTGGAATACACATAAGTCACAAAGTATACGTGTAAGTTGTAAAGTATACACTTGAATACATGTAACTAATCTCTATTGAACCGTGGATTTATAATGAAAATATGGACACCAACGATAAAAAATATTTATATTAACCAAATAGCCATGTAGGCATACATCACTATATGTCGATATAAGAATAAAATATATACAAAATGGCCATATAGGCTTACAAGAATGCCATGTAGGTGTACAATGCCAAATATATGCAATACAAAATATGTCAAAAAATTCCATATAAGCATACAACAAATGGCTTTGGAATAAAAATTCATTTCTCTCTAGGATCTTGAAACAAACTCTTGCTCTTTGTTGGTCGACCAAATGGTGATAAGTCTATCACTCATTTACTATGAGGTCGAGGAGTGTTCTTAGTGCTCCTCCTAGGATTTAGTTCCTGATCAAGTTTTATCTATTACAATAACAAGTAAGGACATTAATATATAGAAATTACATTATAAAAATGATATATTTAACAAAATAATCATTTACCGCCATTTGATGATCACTCTCCTCAAGGAAAATATTTGCATGCCCATGTTGTGGGGTGTTGAAGCTCTGTAGAAACCATCCAAAGAGAAATTAAATTATGAATCAATAATGGTTTGATTTTTCACTAACTAACAACTATAACAATGAATGTAAATTGAAATTTAGTAATCTGCCTCATACCCACATGAGAGGCATTGAGGATTCTATAGCAGAAGAAACACCAAGCTCCATTGCCTTCTAAACATATGAAGGTGTTTCTACTTACATCTGAAAATAAAACAAAAAAATATTCAATCATGAAAACTACAATAGTGATGCACACCATGGCTTATAATGTATTAGATAATGAACAAAAATTTGAGTACTTACAAAACTATATATTTCTTACAATCATGCTTACTATTTTCCCTATCCATAGCTTATTGGAAAGCACCTTGTTTAGGATTTTAGCCATAGCATCAAGGAAGTGAATTGTTTGATAAAATGTTTTGGTAGATATGTATGGAAAATGTAGTAGCATATAAAAGACAGTGAGTTGTTTGAAAAAATGCCTCAGAGAAATGTGGTCTTATGTTGATGGAATGGAATTTCATCACCATGAGACCACATTTCTTCGAGGAATTTTTTCAAACTACTCATTGTCTTGTCTATGCTATTGCTTACTATTATGCTTTGATAGATATTTTTTGAGCATCCATAGTTTGTTGGAAAGGACCTTTTTTAGACTTTTAGCCATAGCAGCAAGGAAGTGATTAGTTTGATAAAATGCTTTGGTAGACATGTATGGAAAATGTGGTAGCATAGAAAAGGAAATGAGTTGTTTGAAAATATACTTCAAAGAAATGTGGTCTCATGGTGATGGAATTCCATTCCATCACCATGAGATGAAATTTCTTTGAGGCATTTTTTAAAACTACTCACTGCCTTGTCTATGTTATTGCTTACTATTATGCTTTGATAGATTTTTTCCAAGCATCCATAGTTTGTTAGAAAGGACCTTTTTTATACTTTTATCCATAGCAGCAAGGAAGTGAGTAGTTTGATAAAATGCTTTGGTAGACATGTATGGAAAATGTGGTAGCATAGAAAAGGCAATGAGCTGTTTGAAAATATCCTTCAAAGAAATGTGGTCTCATGGTGATGGAATTCCATTCCATCACCATGAGATGACATTTCTTCGAGGCATTTTTTAAAACTACTCATTTCCTTGACTATGTTATTGCTTACTATTATGTTTTGATATATTTTTTCCAAGCATCCATAGTTTGTTGGAAAACACCTTTTTTAGGCTTTTAGCCATAGCAACAAGGAATGGAGTAGTTTGATAAAATTCTTTGGTAGACATTTATGGAAAATGTGGAAGCATAGAAAAAGAAGTGAGCTATTTGGAAAAATGCCTCAAAGAAATGTGGTCTCATGGTGATGGAATGGCATTCCATCACCATGAGACCACATTTCTTTGAGGCATCTTTTCAAACTACTCACTGCCTTGTCTATGCTATTGCTTACTATTATGCTTTGATATATTTTTTCCAAGAATCCATAGTTTGTTGGAAAGTGCCTATTTTAGGCTTTTAGCCATATCATCAAGGAAGTTCAAGTAGTTTGATACAATGCTTTGGTAGACATGTATGGAAAATGTGGTAGCATAGAAAAGGCGGTAAGTAGTTTGAAAAAATGCATCAAAGAAATATGGTCTCATGGTGATGGAATGGCATTCCATCACCATGAGACCACATTTCTTTGAGGTATTTTTTAAAACTCCTCACTACCTTGTCTATGCTATTGCTTACTATTATGCTTTGATAGATTTTTTCCAAGCATCCATAGTTTCTTGGAAATCACCTATTTTATGCTTTTAGCCATAGCAAAAAGGAAGTGAGTAGTTTGATAAAATGCTTTGGTAGATGTGTATGGAAAATGTGGTAGCATAGAAAAGGTGGTGAGCTATTTGAAAAAATGCCTCAAAGAAATGTGGTCTCATGGTGATGGAATGGCATTCCATCACCATGAGATCACATTTCTTTGAGGCATTTTTTCAAACTACTCACTGCCTTGTCTAAGAAATTGCTTACTATTATGCTTTAATTGATTTTTTCCAAGCATTCATAGTTTCTTGAAAAGCACCTATTTTAGGATTTTAGCCATAGTAGCAAGGAAGTGAATTTTTTGATAAAATTATTTGGTAGACATGTATGGAAAATGTGGTAGCATAGAAAAGGCGATGAGCTGTTTGAGAAATGCCTCGAAGAAATGTGGTCTCATGGTGATGGAATGGAATTCCATCACCATGAGACCACATTTCTTCAAGGATTTTTTTCAAACTATTCACTTCCTTGTCTATGCTATTGCTTACTCTTATTCTTGATAGATTTTTTCCAAGCATCCATATTTTGTTGGAAAGCACATTTTTTAGGATTTTAGCCATAGCAACAAGGAAGTGAACTGTTTGATAAAATGCTTTGGTAGAAATGTATGGAAAATGTGGTAGCATAGAAAAGGTGGTGAGCTATTTGAAAATGTTCAAAGAAATGGGATCTCATGGTGATGGAATGGCATTCCATCACCATGAGACCACATTTCTTCGAGGCATTTTTTCAAACTACTCACGACCTTGTCTATGCTATTACTTACTATTATTATTTGATAGATTTTTTTCAAGCATCCATAGTTTGTTGGAAAAAACCTTTTTTAGGCTTTTAGCCATAGCAGCAAGGAAGTGAACTGTTTGATAAAAATGCTTTGGTAGACATGTATGGAAAATGTGGTAGCATAGAAAAGGCAGTGAGATGTTTGAAAAAATGCCTTAAAGAAATGTGATCTCATGGTGATGGAATGGTATTCCGTCACCATGAGACCACATTTCTTCGAGGCATTTTTTCAAACTACTCACTTCCTTATCTATGCTATTGCTTACTATTATGCTTTGATATATTTTTTCTAAGAATCCATAGCATAGACAAGGCAGTGAACTATTTGAAAAAACACCTCAATAAAAATTGGTCTCATGGAATGCCATGACAAACAAATGCAATTGGCAGTTACTCCTAGTTATTACTTATGATATGTGAAGTAATTGCATCACTGCTTGTGTTGACTTTCTAAACAACTATATTGTAATTAAAATTTTGTCATCTATCAACATCAAGTTATTAGTTATGCAATGTGAAGTAATGCTTTGATTTTGAAAGATGTGCAATGTAATGTAATCAATGATATGCATATAAACTACACAAATCTATTAAGTACAATTCATTAGTTAAACTCTTTATTCTATTACCTATGTGAAGGTTTGTCCAGATCCATTGGCATTGGGAGGTGTTCCCAAAAAACCTCCAATATTAGCCTACTCAACATCCAAAATCAGATATTAGAATATCATTCATATAAAAATTCTATTCACATGTAATAAATTTATAATTTTTTACTAGTTACATACCTTAGCGGTAGATGTAGTGGAGTAATGAATAGGTGGAGGGCTAGTGTATCCAGTATCAACACTGTGACCCTCAAATTTTATTACAATCATTAAACTAAATTAGTTAATCTTGCATTTCAAAAATGAAATTTAATAAATTAAATTCAATGACCATGCTAACATTTACCTGAGTATCAATGTCAAAAGCCTCATTCAAAATGTCAGTTGCCATCACCATCCATGTGGCTGTAGACGTATCCTACACACCATCCTATTGAGTGTATGTGGGGTCATATGTACAAGCCGACCCACAAAACTGACAAGAATGGGGTGGAAGCCTACCCCTCAAAGACTCCCTTGGATGGAACTATACTACAGGACTGGCATGTTGGATGATACTTTGGATCAAAGAGCTGATAGACTGCAAAGTTTCCACCTCAACACTCTCCTTCATGATGGAAGGGGTAACGGCATGCTCACGAGCTGACCTAGTGAGAGCTCGTCTCCCTTTTCGTTGAGGATCCTGTCATGCACTAGGTCTATCCTGTGTTGACTCTCTACCTTTCCCCTGAAATTCTCTCATATCAAAAGTTGGGGATTTTGTTGAGGATGAAATCATAATAGAGTTTCCTCAAGAAATATTGGGGGACTTCACAATTGTTGCATGGTGGATAGAAAAAAACCATGTACCACCTATACAAAAAATTATTCCTAATCCCTTGGTGGTGGCACCAATGGATAGGAAACCTCTTGGCATTAAGGTCAAGATTTTTATTTGTGTGTAGGTCAGTGAATAGTGAGCACAAATCATATTTTGTAATTTTTTCATCTTTTACTTCTTTATATGATAATTTATCTGCATAAAAATTCCTCCATGCTTGCCTCCTATCTTCCCAACCACTTAATTGTTTGTTGATTGCATTTACATGTTTTAACATGTCTTGAATTGAACTCACAAGTGTTCTTCTTTCCATAGTTGAAATTACAGGATTGTTCAACCTTGTGATTAACTCCTCAATCTATTTTTATTGTTTTCAATTACCCCCATTAAATTTGGTTGAGTTCCAGGAGGATGTTGAGGAATTGGTGGAGTTTGTTGTTGTGGTTGTTGAGGATTTTTTTTGTGTGCATGTTTCTATGGTTGTTTGAGATTTTGAGGAGGTATTTCAGGTTCATTAACATCTAAAAATTAAACAAATGAATATAAAAAACAACCTAAAATTACCTATTTAACAATAAATTCACAAAAAAAACAATTCTTTCTTAATTGACCTCCCCGTTGATGTGGTGGTATCCTGGCGACGGAATTGCAACAAATCAATGAAGAAATTGCAAGTTTATCTCCTTCCAAAATGCGAGCAAACAAATGAAGGGTTTCTTGGCCACATAAAGCAAAAAACACAATGAAAATAAAATGATGTGACCGATCCTTTAGCTTGGTCACGCCAAGCCATAATGTGAGCGCATTATAACATGAGCACATTATAACGAGCTCGCGTTATAACATGAGTGCATTATAGGCTTGATGTGACCAAGCCTTTGGCTCAGTCACACCAAGCCATAATGCACGTGCATTATAATACGCTCACATTATAACATGCTCACGTTATAGCCTATCAAATTATTTTTAAAATTTTGGCCACAATTTGGCCCCCCATCTTTTTGCACCCACTCAATCTATATTCTATGATTATTTCTTAAACAAGAAGACATTTTTTGGAAGCTTTTATTTTGTGAGAGATGTCAAGAAGGAACAAGAATAAGATTCTTGAAGGTGGTGAAGTGAGGCCATAAAAATGTAGAACCATAATGTCATACTTTGGCAATGTTTATGATCCATCAAATCAAGATGGAACTACAACATCAAAACTTGTACCAAATATTAATGAAAAAGGAAATACCTTAGAGGAATATTGAAATGAGTTAATTGAGTTGGATGATAATGACACAAAATATGTTTGAACGGATACCCAAGGTAGAAAAAATGAGTTAATGGACCTAGATGTGAATATCAACCCCATAGATTATGTTGTTGCATGGAAGGCGAAAGATAAACTAAATAAAAATAGAGCCAGATTTGGATGTGACAAGGAATTTTAAGATTGATTGGGTGTCAAAGTACCC
Source organism: Sequoia sempervirens (assembly GCA_007258455.2). Taxonomy (NCBI): domain Eukaryota; kingdom Viridiplantae; phylum Streptophyta; class Pinopsida; order Cupressales; family Cupressaceae; genus Sequoia; species Sequoia sempervirens. The sequence goes on from VDFB02075321.1 coordinate 74,605,063, forward strand.
ATTCATTTTTTTGATATGTAAGAGAGTAATTTTATTAATATTTCAAAAAATATTACATTTTCTATACATCCTAGGCTTTTCAACTGGGAAGATTTTGTAGAATCTACCCCAAGCCAAAGTGTTGATTTACAACAGTCCAAAAAGGAGTAAATTATCCAAAAAGTATTCTATACTAACCCATTCAATACTGCCAAAAAGTAAAGCTCAAAAAATCCTCACAAAGCCAAAGATAGACACCTTGAAGCTCATCTAGATTTAAAAACTTATAATCATGCATCACCATTCTCTTGAATAAAATTTATGAAATCCCCCATCTAGTCAAAATCCTAGACCAAAACCAGATGTGACATTCTCCTCAAACAACTCACCCCTTCCAACACTCACATCCAATGAAGAAGCAAGTCGACACCCTTTATGTCCAACAAGAAGAGGCAGAGTTTGACCACCACATCTAACACATTGAGAAGACTCAGGTCTCTTGGCCTTGGGATACCTAATCCTAGTTGAGAAAATCCCACAGCCTCCTCAAGCCCCCTAATAGCTCAATCTTCACCATCATCCTTGTTATTTGCAATACCTCATCCTTTGAAATCTGTATATCCAATAGTGTAACCACAAACCAAGATGATTTATATGTGTCCACTCTGTATCTTTCCTTTGCTGCTAGAAACACACTGCCATTCTTTACAGCTCTTTCCACTTGTGCCAAGGCTTGCCAATTTAAGAGCTTTCCATGTTTACAATCTATTTGTGTAGCACTTCTGAATCAGAATATTGTCCCTCGCTCTACTTGCATGGGTGGGGAGCATGACATAATAAATTATTTTCCATAACTCCCAAGCCACCCACAACATGAAATAATTAAGCAAGGTGTGTGTGACAAGACCCCTATTTAAAAATTTCCAAATGTTAAATAAACTCAAGTGAATTATTTTAGGATGGAGGGTTGAGGTTCAGCTAGAATTGGTGGCCATGCTAAAGTAAGCTAGACCATTGGTAGCACTACCATGTGTCTATCTATCATAATACATCACTACTAGTGCTTGGATAATGAACTAGGAAGAGCGCCCTAATGCCACGTGTGCACAACTCATCACTAGCACAACCAATTGTCAGCCTAGTGCAACTCCCCACAATAGAATATGGACATAACTTTAGAGGGAGTGAACTGGAACCACATGCTCTTAAGTGAAAAAAATTACATTTTTTCACAATCTTTCACACCACCCCTCGGGTTTTCCACTAGAACGAGCACCCTCATGCCACGTGCCTATGGCCTAACACTAGTGCTGTCATTTGTCAACCCAACATGATTCTTTGTACAGCCTGAGTGGGCCTAATGGTGGAGAACTTGTGCTCTTGACAGGGAGGTCACAAGTTCAAATCCTATAGGGGGTAGGGTATGTACACCTTGTATTGTGGAGCACGAGTTAGGTGCCTCCCCCATATTGGGGGAGTACGAGGGCCTCGTATTGTGGTGCACGAGTTAGGTGCCTCCCTCATATTTGGGGGAGTACAAGGAGTCCCATATACTCATGGTATCGTGGACTTAAAAAGGACCTTTTTACCTTTTTTGCAACAAACATTCTGCCATGGCTCAAGAAAGAGTGAGCAGGAGCCACATGTAACTTGAAGAGATCGTCGAGAAAATTTATGTGATTAAGCCCAAAATTTAATAACTCGAAAGATAATTATTTGATGAATGTTAAACATAGGATGCTATATATATTGAATATTAAATATGATTATATATTATTTATAATACAATATGTAATATTGGTTGTATCTTAATATAAATATGATTATTTAATTGAATATTGCACAAAGAACAAAAATATTTGTATAGCCATTTTATATATGTATATATAATTTTTTCTTACATATTCTCTTGTATTAAAAATGTTGAAAACATGATATATTTTAAAACTTTTATCATGTATAGTATGCTAAAAGATCTTTAAAGATAAAACTAGATCAAACTCCTTAAAATATTTTAAATGGGTGTACTTCATTTTAATTGAAAAAGTATTTATGTAATCTATAGATGATTTGGAAGACTAATTTTTTAAAGTTTTTATTTCTACATGTTGTCACAAATCAATACAAAATGTACTTATTATAGTATCAAAGGAATTATTTGTTTTTTTTGTTTTTTTTTAAAGAAAATTTCTCACTATAATCATATAAATTTTATTAAAAAATGAGATAATATTTGCAATAAATGATATATGCATAGTTACAACCTTGATAATGTTAAGAGAAAATATTAAGATTATGTCCATTAAAATCAATAGTGAACAAAACATAATATTTTGCAATAAAATTGTGAAATTGAGATACATAGGTTGAGTTGGTCTATTAATACTACCATCCAACATTTTATTATTATACTTATTTTTTTGTGAATGAGTAAGATTGTGAGATGCAATGCACTATGTATATGAGACTTATATAAAACTAAGTTTTATACTTGAAATTCACCTTGTTGAACACACAAAATACTGAGAGGGGGTGGGTGAATCATTATTCTTATTAGTTTAAATATTCATTTAGTGCATCACAATAAACTTGCATTAATGGAAAGGAACATAGAAAGCATGCATCACATCAAAGAACACATGAACACTAGATTTACATGGAAAATCCAAAAAAGGGAAAACCACGACGAGGATTAGCTCACAATATAGATATTGTAACCGGTACAAAGTTTGATGTACAATTGGTGGACTCACTATCCAAAAGAAGAAAGGCTCACTGCCCAAGGGCTCACTACTTGGAATAGAAAGAGATAGAAGAAAGGGTGGCTCATTTCCATTTATGAACTGATAACAATGCATCTAACCTATGTTGAAGATATAGTTCCACTGAAGCTCAAAATACTAACTTAACACACGTCATTCTTCACCACAACTCCAATTCATACTTCTCTGCTATGATTCTTGCACACACTTAATTATCTTACATATCTAGTATTTCACACAAGGAATTAACCTTGTATATATATCACAACCAACCAAAACATCAATTAGGTCAGTCCAAAATATGTACCGTGCAAGACCTCATCTTGTCGGCTTAAAACTCAATCATACATGCCTTGCAAATGGAACCGAAGCATATAACACATTAAGATAGGTCAACGTGACCTATAATTATTCGCATAATTTCACTCCAAACTCTACTCATCTCTACACAACCCAAAATACTTAGGTTAGCACCACTGGTGAAGTAACACTAGAATGAACCATCTATTCACTCACAAATTGACACACAGACAACCAAAGCACTTTCCACTTGGATAAAACATACTAAAAGCATCCTCAAACACTTCTACAAATCTGCATACCAAAATAATTATATGTGGTGGAATGTAGAGCATTCCAATAAAGCATTTTGTCACTGTAACTTTGGCATATCCAGAGCGATACTCTATCAACTCTAACTTCAAATGCGGAGGGCTTCAAGATGTGAAACCTTGGATTTAGATTCCTCCAACACACACCAAAATTACTTTAGAACTGCATGACAAGATTCTTCATGGTGGAGCAATACAAACCAGAAAATAGGTTCTTTGAACACTAAAAGCTACATTCCATACTTAGGCAATTTATCCAACACATTTTGTCTTCTCCAAACCAAAAATTCTACATATTTACCATTGATTTCCATCAATGAAAACACCATATATTATTATATTCTCATCAATATCCATCAATCTCTCCATTCAACTCATGTTTCCATCACAAGCTTCCAACAATCTCTCCCAACAAGTCAAGTTTCCAACAATCTCCCCCTTTTTCATTGATGGAAACACTACTCAACCTTATCCAATATTCTCTAATATTCTCCCCTTTGAAATAAAGGGAAAAGGAACCTTTAATATAAAACTCTTCAGATTTATATTGTTCCCCCCCTCTGAAGATAATCTATAAGTACATGGGAATAACTCCCCCTCACTGCTTCACTCCTATAGTCATCTCTTCTCCAACAAAATTTACCAAAAGTGTACTACAAAACACTCTAATACATTCGTGCATATGTACATTGTAATCTAGAAAACTATCTATATGGAACAAAAATGTAGAAGTTAGCTTGTGGAGGGAAATTTCCCTGATTAGACACCTTCAATTTTTCAAGATGTGGCTCTAGATCCTTCTTTGCTGTCTCACATTCCTTCTTAGAAAAGGAAATTATTCCACACTATTTCTCAAGCTTTATATGAAGTTCTTCACCTTCTTCCAAAGAGCTGGGTACTATATTATGTTGTATCATCTTCTCCACATTAGCCAAAATTCTCGTCAGAGAAGTAAGCCTTGCACTCACTAGGTCTTTGAGCTAACACTATTGCATAATTATATTTTCTTCCTGCTCCTCTAGTTGGAAAATTTATCCATGCATATTTTCAATTGTTATCCTTGTTGTTCCATCTGCATCTTTCATTGGATCATAAACTCTAGATGCCTGAGCAATCTAAGACTCAATTGAATCCATTTGGTCTTTTATGCTCTTGGTAGAAACAATCCATTTCAAACAAAATTGAAATAAAACTTTTTCTTCCTACACATAATTTTGAATATCTTTTAAGTTTCTTCACAACTTATCATTTGAGATAACACATTTTTAAGAAACATCTAACAATATTTTATCATTTCTCTTCTTATTCACTTCCTTTTCTAACTTCTCCTCTAGACCAATAGAATATTCCTTAAAGGAATCAAGGAGGAACCTTAGTTGTTGCACACCAGATAAAGGTTGTCAACTTGTGCACCGAGGAGGCTATCTTGTAGCACTTTCACCACCTCATCTATTATCTTAGCAATGTTTTGGTGAGTTTGTAAAATATTCTTTCTCATAGAGGCATGAAATGCATCACCAAGTTGCAGCTTATGCAAGGGATATATTTTGTCCATGTCAATCTATCCTTGCTGCATAGGAATTTGCAGCAATGGTGTTGAGACCATCACTTGGAATTGAAGCTGCATGTCTAGTAAGCCCTGCAAGGAATCCCCAAATGCTCTGGAGGATTCACCAATCATTTGAGTGCTTCTCTCTTCCTTTTTCTCTTTCTCCTCTTACTCTCCACTGCTTGAGAAGTCTTCTACACTCTTCTCTTCCTCTGCAACTTTCTCACCATCCAAAGGAGGAAAATTTTCATTCTTCTGCACCTCAAAGTTCTTTGAGTTCTCCCATTTTTATTCTTCCTTTTGATCAACATTATTTTGTGTATCTGGGAGAGGCAATTCTTGTTCTTCTTGAGCTTATTCCTTCTCTCAGGCAACATCATTCTTATCTTTTTCAACAACATTCTCCTCTACTAGAGGGAAATTATTTGTTATCATGGATTCCTGATCACCCTCAGGTCCATACATACACATGTTCTTGTTCAACATTCTCAAATTCACCAATAGGTTCATTGATCTTTGAAGTAGATGCATCATGCTACATTCCAGTCTCATTATAAAAAAACATACCTAACTGCGTTGCCAAATATGCAATCTCTTGCAGTGTTTCATCCATCAATCTCTCTATGTCTTCCTTATCTCTGTTCATCAGTGTTCTAACTTTTTGCTTTGTTATGAATTCCTTGTTGTAAACTTGATCCAATCTTTCCTTGTCCTCATTCGTGAGAGAAGATCCAATCTTCTCCAAGGAAAAAGTTCTGATATTTGCATCTTCATCAAATTCTTCATGTCTTCTTGTACTCAAAATCCCTTTTAAGTCATCTAGAAGCTAACTTTCAATTTTTCTCAAACTAGTATTAAAAGTAACCATATATTTTACAATGGCCTCTTCATTTGTGGCCTTATTCTCATTGTTTTCATTTGAATACATCTATGCAATTTCTTCTAATAGACCAAAATTTGTAATTTCATTAAACATAACATCTAATTTCAGAGGGTTGTACTCCCTTACCAAAGGAAAAATTTCCTTCTTCTTGCTCTTACCCTTAGGATACTTTTCTCCTTTATTAGATGTCTTTTCTCTCTTCTAAATACAAAATCTTTCTTCTGCTTCTCTACTTCTTCCTCACTTCTTTGGGTGCTTGTGGAATTCTCTTCTTTCAAACCAATTGAGGTCCTTCATCATCATCATCATCATCATAACCTACATACTTCTCTCTTGTATCTTTCTCTTTTCTTTTGCTTTGTGAAGGATTATGTTGTGTTGTAGAGCCATTGGGCATTGCTTTCATCTTGGAACCAATTGTAGGCTTTGTTTCAGAGGCTTTTAGACAAATTGGAGAGGGAGAATAAGTCCTGATGGAACTTCTCATGCTTGGGGTCCCCTGTGGATCCATAGATGGGGCTTTTATTTTCTCCATAGTCCTCTTGGAAGAACAAACAATGTCTTCTAATTTTTCCTTCATTTTATCTACATTTTTCTTTATTTCCTTTTCTTTGTGCTTCAAATTCACTTCACTAGATATCTCCTTCTTAGTGTAGGTTTTTTATTTTCCTTATGTAGGGGGTATTTACTTTTTCCTACACATATTATTTAAGCTTTCTTAGGTTTATTCTAGGTGTGGTTAATATGAGGACATGTGGTGAAATACATTAGCTACATTTGTCACTCTCTCCCCACACATGGGTAGTTGAGTTACACATCCTCTTTTGGCTTGTTGTGCCACCTTTCATAACTACTATTCTATTTTTACCTAGGTAAGTTATGTGGTAGTTGGGTTTCTCACCCTCTTTTGGCTTTATGTGCCACCCCCTTTTTGTCTTCACCTAAGGAGCTAATGCCACATGTTTTGTCATTTACCAAGTAGGTGATAACCTGCCACCTTTTATGGGTAGTAAGAGTTAATGCACATCTTGGATGTATTTTCCCTTATTCTTCTATATATTGAGCACTCTCCTCTCACCTTCACTAGTTCATCTAGTTTGGTGATCGTTCGGTGAGAGTATTGAGAGTATTATGCATTTTCTCTTGTCTTGTCTCTATTTTTCTCTCATTTCAGATTTATCTTCATTTTTCTATTTTGATCTTCGATCATCTATTGAGTGAAGTTTCATGTGATCTATGAACGACATCAGATCCTGGTTCGATTCTCGCTTCTCACAAAATCTAACATGGTATTAGAGTCATGTTTCTGGTATAGCTCATTGTTTTTCTAATTTTTTGAGAGATTTGAGACTAATAGAAAGCTAATGTTTTTATCAAAACCAAGTATGCTCTTCTCTTGCATCCTCATATGACCTAGAGAATCAAAACCATTTAAAGGAAAAATAAGCATATATTTAATTTGGTTTACATATATCTATTACTGTAAGATTTGGGGGATTTGCAACTTTTTGCTAATATTGGAGGCTTTTTCAGCATTTCTAGAGAGTCCAAAAGGTTTGAGAAACTCAAAATTGACATTTATTTCATCAAAATCAAAGATTGGAGGATACAGTAAAAAAATCAGAGTTAAAAATCTAAATTTTTTATAGAAGCCATTTTCATTTTGGCTTCATAAATATAGCTTTCACTCATTTCTAAGAAAAATGATTTTTGGGTTTTATTTCTAGGGTCAAAAAACTATTTGGGTATTTGTTATTTTTTGCATACAGTTGATAAATTTTGCAAAAATCAAATCAGAAGAAAGCATGAGTCGTTCATCATAGGTAGATTTTGCATTTTTCTTCAAAAGTGCATAGCTTTTTCCTTGGGAGTCAACTTTTCGCAAACGAGTACTTGACGAAAATCTAGAAATGAGCACTTTCCATTCATGAAAGTTTTTTTTTTTAAATTACCTTTTTCTCTCAAATATTGTAGGTTAAATTTTTTGCATTTTTTATCTTCAATAGGTCATATCTTTCACTTTTGTAATCCATTTTTCAAAAATTAAAAGGTGTTAGAAAGATATTGAAGAGTAAAAAACAACTAGAAGGTTATTTTTTCATATTTTTATTTGAAAATTAATTTGTATCAAATATTATAATTTTGGCCATTAAGGGACTTAAAAGCCTTGTAATCTAGAAAATCCTTGTAAAAGCACTAATCATAAAGTGCCAACATTGTAATATCTAGGGGGGTGATTTTTGAGACTAGTGGAAAGGGGGGGTGTCTCATGTGTGTTCTTTCTTCACACTTTTATTTCTTCTTTGTAATATTATTTTCTACTCTCATGAATGCATCTACAATTCTAGTTTTAACTCCATATAATTGAATGGAAATTTAAGATGGTAATATATCTGAAAAGATATGGATATCATCGTGTAGTAATGGGACTTAAACTGAACCACAACATGATGCAGAAAAGATTAAATGGTTTAAAAAATGTGATGGAGCTTTTTGTACTTTGTGTATGTCAATATCTCCAGACCTAATTTTTCATATTGAGTCTACTAAAACACCAAATGAAGTGTGGAAAAATTTGGAAACCCTCTTTGGTAAGCATGATGAGTTAAGGGGTCATCAGTTGGAGAACAAACTCATAAGGTTGAGTCCTAATTTTGACACCATACAAGACTTCTTCACAAAATTCAAAGTTGTTAGATTGCAATTGGAACAATGCGGAATCAAGAAGGATGATAAGCAATTGATCTTGAGTATTCTTTCTAAGCTTGGTCCTAATTACTCTATATTTGTTTCTACATTATATGCTATAAAATGTGCCCTAGGTTCCACATATAAAATTCCTTCTCTAGATGAGTTTGCTACAAAACTCACTAGGGAGTAGGAAAAATTGGTTCTAATGGGTACAATTAAACCCTCTAAGTCACATGACTTGGCTATTAATCAAGGAACAAAAGAACATAAAGGGTCTAATAAGCAAGATAAGAAATAAAAGAACCAAGGAGAGAAGAAGAAATATCAAAAATTTGCTACTTCAAAAGTAGATAGTCAAACCTCTTCATCAAAAGGTGAACAAACTAAGAAGGAGAAGGTACAGTGTTCTTACTATAAGAGGCCTGGCCATGATGAACATAAGTGTTTAAAGAAAAAAATTGACCACCTTTCACATCTTTTAGAAAATAACAATATCAAGATGCTTGATTTAGTCAAACAGAGTTCATCAGAAGGTTCTTCTAAGGACATACAAAAGTAAGGAGAAAGGTAAGAGAAAGGCCCTAGTTGTTGTTGCTTCACAACCAAAGTCTTGGATCATTGACTCTTGTGATTCACACCACATGGCCTCATCTGAGGATAATTTTACCTCTTTGGAGCCATGTTCTATGCCTACCATACTTATGGGTGATGAAACTCTTGTTGAAGTGCATGGGAGAGGGTCTATTCATGTAGGTGAAGGGAGATTTGAGGATGTTCTTTGTGTTCAATATTTTTCAACTAATCTCCTATCTATTTATCAAATCACTCACACTAGTTTTGGAAAGTGAGTTGAGTTCACTCCAGATACAGTGGTAATCAGTGAAATACAAAATGGGTCTATAGTTGTTGCGGGAAAAAAATATCACTAGTCTAGACTACATCAGTTTTCTCACTCGTTCTTGACTCTCCTTCGACAGTCTTACTCACTCATGTCGATGAAGTGAGTTGTTTGTGGCATCAACGGTTTGGCCACTTGAACTATCATTACTTGCAGTAGCTCAATCAATATGACATGGTTTCAGGGTTGCCTTCTATTTGATTTTTTGATGGAGTTTTCCAAGGATGCATTCTTGGTAAGAATACTGAGGAGAAATATAATAAAGGAAAAGCATGGAGAGCTACAGATCTATTGGAGTTGGTACATAGTGACTTGGAAGGACCATTTCCACAACTAGAATAAAAAGGCTATATATATCTTGACATTTATTGATGACTTTTCTAGATACACTTGGGTCTATTTTCTCAAATAGAAGTTTGAGGTCTTTGATCATTTTATAGATTTCAAAGCTTTTGTAGAGAAAAAATATAGGAAGTTCATAAAAAATTCTATGTACAGATAATAGGGGAGAACATGTTAACAATCAGTTTGAACAGTTTTGTGCTTCAGAAGGTATCAATATGCAACACAAAGTTCCATATAGTCCCCAAAAGAATGGTGTCATAGAACACAAGAACATATCCTTGAAGGAGATGGCCAATGATATGATTCACTCTAAATCTTTAGCACCTCAGTACTAGGAAAAGGCCATAAAATATGTGTGTTAAATCTAGAACCAAGTTCCTCACAAATATGTAAAGGGGGTAACTCCTTTTCAAGCTTGGACTAGTCAGAAACCCATAGTTAAACACTTTTGAGTATTGGTTCTCTTGCATGGGCCCATATTCCAACAAAGAAACACAAGGCTATGGATCCGTAAAGTAAGACTTTCATATTTGTTGGGTATCCAAATGATGTCAAAGTTTATAGGCTTCTCCATCCCACCACTCATGATTTGTTTATTGAGAGGAGTGTTTTTTTTAGGAGAGCTCTTCTAGTTCTTCTCTTACCACTTCTCCATCTACCATCACATTGGAGACTTTGCATCATGATGATAGTTCTTCAGAGGATCTTAATCCTCCTAATATTGATGAGGAGTCTTCTTCCTCCACTTCAGATGGTGGTAGTGATGATGAGGATTCACATTCCTCATCTAGTCATCATTCAGAGGTTGATGATTCTCCTCCAACTTCTCCAGCCTCAACACCTCTTTGGGCTTTACAAAAATTGGAGTCAATAGTTTATTGGGTTGGTGATCCATCAAAAAAAGAGTAACACAGTCACAATTTCAACAAGCTCCACATCTCTTCGTTGCTCCAGCTTCTAATCCATAATATTTTTGAGAAGCTTCTGGTATTCTTGAGTGGGATGTTGCAATGCAAGAAGAGTTCAATTCCTTAGAGAGGAATCACACATGAGATTTAGTCCCTCTTCCTAAGGGAAGAAATATTTTTTGATGCAAGTGGATATATCGGACAAAATTTATAGAAGATGGGTCAGTTGACAAGCACAAGGCTCACTTGGTAGCAAAAATATTCTCCTAGGTTCCTGAGATTGACTACTCTAAAACTTTTGCACTAGTTGCTAAGATGAATTCCATCTGACTTGTTCTTGCTATAATTGTAGCACATCATTGGGACATTCATTAGATGGATGTGAAGAGTTCATTTCTTTATGGTGACCTTTAGGAGGAAATCTACATGGAGCAACCACAAGGGTTTGTGTAGGATCCTTCACTTGTTTGCATACTTTGAAAGTCTCTCTATGGCCTTAAACAGGCTCCTCGAGCTTGGTATGCCAAGATGGAATCTTTCATTTTGATAGTTGGGTTCAAATGATGTCATTATGATCTGAACGTATACATTCTGCAACAATATGACACTCACATTCTTGGTTCTCTATGTTGATGACCTATTAATCACAAGGAGTCACTCGTCCACCATCAAGGCAGTGAAAAATGCTCTACATGATATATTTATGATGTTTGACTTGGGTCTTTTGCATTATTTCTCAGGGATTGAGATCACTCAATCATCTTTAGGAATCTTCCTTGGACAACCCAAGTATGCACTTGATATGCTCTCTAGATTTTACATGGCTAACTGTAAGCCTATACCGACTCCATTTTTGTCAGGGGTCAAACTTGAGGCTAAGTGTTCTTCACCCTTGGTTGATGGAACTTTGTACCAAAAACTTGTTGGGAGTCTCATCTACTTGACTCATATGAGACCCGAAATTTCATATGCTATGGGCATGGTCTCTCGATTTATGCAAGAGCCACATGAGTTGCACTGGAAAGCAGCTAATTGGATCCTTCACTACATTTAGGGTACTCATAATTATGGGATTCAATATGTAGCAAGCATGGATATTGACTTGGTGGGACACATAGATTCATATTAGGAAAGTGATTCTCAAGATAATAAGTCTACTTAAGGGTATTGCTTCTCCCTTGGTTCTGGTCTAGTTTGTTGGTCGAGCAAGAATTAGTCTGTAATTTCTCTTTCATAAAAAAAGGTTGAGTATCAAGGGGTAGTTAATGCCACCACTAAGGATATTTGGCTTCAGAATATTCTCACTAAGTTTGGTATTTCAACTAGAAATCCTACAGTCATCTTTTGTGATAATCAAAGTGCAATACAGATCTCAAGGAATCCAGTTCATCATCAAAGGAAGAAACACATTGAGATTCATATACACTAAATCCAGGAGTTGATTTAGGAAGGCATCATTGATCTTAAGTATTGTTCTACATCAGATCATATTGTGAACATCTTCACCAAACCCTTCACAAAAAGAAAGTTCCTTCATTTGCAAGCTTTTCTTGGGGTGTAATAGGTGTCTACTTCAGGAGGGGATTCTTAGTCCTTCATTCTACTCTCTCTATTTGGGGGGCTATTCCTCTTTTGGGCGGGCTTCTTCTTATGGGGGGGTCTCTATGTACATGGGTGCCTAACATGGCCTCATTTGCTAGGACCCATATTTTCATCCACCTAAGCTATGCTTAAGGGGGGGTGTTAGTGTAGGTTTTTCTATTTTCCTTATGTAGGGGGTATTTATTTTTTCCTACACATATTATTTAAGCTTGCTTAGGTTTATTAGGTGTGGTTAATATGAGGAAATTTGGAAAAATACATCAGCTACATGTTTCACTCTCTCCCCACACATGGGTAGTTGTTATACATCCTCTTTTGGCTTGTTGTGCCACCTCTCATAACCACTATTCTATTTTTACCTAGGTAGAATATGGGGTAGTTCGGTTTCTCACCCTATTTTGGCTTTATGTGCCACCTCCTTTTTGTCTTCACCTAAGGAGGTTATGCCGCATGTTTTTTCATTTACAAAGTAGGTGATAACCTCCCACCTTTTTATGGATAGTAGGAGTTAATGCACCTCTTGAATGTATTTGCCCTTATTTTTCTATATATTGAGCACTCTCCTCTCACCTTCACTTGTTCAACTAGTTTGGTGATCGTTTGGTGAGAGTATTCTACATTTTCTCTTTTGTTGTCTCTATTTTTCTCTCATTTCAAATTTCTCTTCATTCTGCTATTTTGATCTTTGATCATTTATTGAGTGAAGTTGTATGTGATCTATGATCGACATTAGATCCTGGATCGATTCTCACTTCTTGAAGAATCTAACACTCCCATAGGCTCTAAACCTATCTATAGTAGGGTATCTTGGTTTGTTCAACATAAGATCTCCTATGATTATATCTTTTGTCACTTCATAACCCATTTCTAGAATCCAGACTATTCTAGGTTCCACTCCTTCCATAATGTATTCATCTCTAGTAACCATAAAGGTTATATCCTTCTTGTACTTTTCAACAACACTTTTAGGAGTACTTTCTCTTTCTTGCATCTTCCCTTATAAGGTCTTAAAGAAACCCCATAGCATGTAATCCTTATTTTATATGATTCCAAACCTTCTTAAGTGATCCCTACTTTGAATTTCAATAGGAATATTATCCAACCATATAACATTCTTTGCACCAAGAAATTATCTGAGAAAATAAACCAACGAAAATATGATAAGGGTATTGTTGACATATTTTATGCCACCCTTGGATGCACATCATTTATATCTAATCAGAGAGATCCTATGTGTGCATCCTATTGAAATCCATGATTATTTTTGATGATTCTAGGTTTTTGAGGCTTTGAAACTCCTCAATTGTGTCTAATTCAGGTTCTAAATTGCATGTAGGGTTGATACAAGCACCAACATAGGAGCTCCATCCTATAACATCACCATGGCCCTTCACCTAATGGGAACTTGACCTCATAGGTAAGATTCATCCCATATCATCCAATGGCCACAAGTTCATTATCACTGCCACATAGTACTTTAAGAAGTGGATTGAGGCTATTCCTATGACATACATTACCAAAACATAGATCTCTAAGTTTATCCTGAATTATATCATTTGTCGGTATGGTGTCCCTCAGTCCATAATCATGGATAATGGCCACCCATTTAAGAATCAAGAAGTTTTCCATCTTTGTGATGAATTTCATATTCAACATTACTTTTCCACTCCATACTACCCACAAGGTAACAGCCAAGCAGAGGCATCTAACAAAACTATCATTAGAATCCTCAAGAAGACTGTCAATGATGTTGGTCGTGATTGGCATTTACAACTTAATCCCGCCTTATGGGCTTATCGCACAAGTATCTATACTCCCACTGGCACCAATCCCTATTCAATAGCATTTGGTTCTGAAGCCATTCTTCCTATTGAGGTTGAGATTCCTTCCCTGAGGGTATCCTTGAAAGGGCACATTGATGATGAAGAGTACTGAGTATCGAGACTCCATGAGCTAGAATTCCTAGATGAGCAAAGACAGAAGGCACTAGACCATCTCCAAGCACATCAAAATTGCCTTCGTCATAGCTATAACAGGAAGGTCTTGAACAGGAACTTTGACATTGGTGACCTGGTCTTAATGGAGAACCCAAAGAAGCAAGTAGACAGAGAGAAACCAAGAAAGTTTGAACCAAACTGGTTAGGACCGTATATTGTTACATAAGCCTTTGGATCAGAAGCGTATCAACTCTCTACTCCTGAAGGGGAACCATTGTCCTCGCCAATCAATATTCTTCATCTGAAGAAGTTCTATGCATAGCTTCTGAGGGCCCTTTGTTAATTAGAAAAAATACAAAAAAATCAAAAAATCAAAAAAATCGTTACCAAGGTGAAAACATGGCAAAAAGGCATCTTGGTAACATAAAAAAATAGAAAATCCAAAAAATAGTAAAGAAAAATAATTCGTCCAATAGTGAAAACCACTTTGGTGGCGCTTTGGATAAGTACCATGGTGAAAACCTAGAAAACAAGCGCCATGTGTAGTTGACTTTTCTCCTTTGTCTACTGTTATTCTAATCTAACATCCCTATACATACTACATATCCCTATACATATCACTTATCTTTCTTATCCATCTGTTGTATATACCATTCGTAATAAGTGGTAGTCTTCCCCATAACCTAGAACAATTGACATCTAGTGCTTTTCATATCCCCCATTTTACCCTATTCATAATCAATTGGTCTTATACTCGACTGGGGGAAAACACTTGACGTGTGTCATATTGGTTCTTACATTGGCAGTGTTGAAGATGTAAAACCATAGAAAAATCCAAAAACATTACAAAATGACTTGAGAAAACACAAAAACATTAGAAAACTTCAAAAAGAAAAAAGAAAAAAATCAAAACATGTCAAAAATCCAAAAACAAAGTCAGATTCAGTCACACTTGTTAGTCTTTGTTGTTTGTCAAACTACATTTCCTCTACGACTATACATAGGTAAGGCCATCTTTTGATGTGCCCCTGAGGCATTAGGTCAGTCTGTTTAGGTTTGTCTGTATAAAATCATGATTCAATCCACATGTCTATATGACAAGGTCATTGGTCATATCGAACTATGAGGTCTCTACATGTATAACGTAGAAAAGGCCATCAATCGATGAGACCCTGAGGCTGTACTAGGTTAGTTCATTAGGTTTTGTCACATTCACTATCACACACATCTTCTATTTCTAGTCAGTCTTGTTAGTAAAAGTCAAGTCAAACTACGAGGTCTCTATGTGTATAATGTAGGCAAGGCCATCAATCGATGAGCCCCTGAGGCCACACTAGGTCAGTCCTTTAGGGTTTGTCATCACACAGTCAATTGTCCACACATCATATGAAGTCATGCATCAATCTAGTGAACAAGTCAGCAATGTCTCTAAGTCAAATCAAATAAATTTCCAAAAGAAAAAATCAAAACAAATCAACTAATGTCTGCTACAAGATGTGTCTTTCCTGGAGATAGACATCATCAAAACAATCAACCTCTGTCTTATTCAGGATGAGTCCTTCCTGAATATTGATATCAACAAAACAATCTATGTCTTATACAGGATGAGTCCTTCCTGCATATCGATGTTGTCAAACAATCAAACATAGCCTTACACAAGTTATCACATCAATGACATCTGACTCAACATCTTATAGGATACATGTATTTCTAAAACTAGGCTTTGTCATGCCTTATACAGATGGTCATAACATCGAAACCAAACTCAAAGTCTTATCTGGTACATGTATCTCCTAAAATTAGGCTTTATCAATTAATCCTTTTATCAATCAAAACAAATCAAACAAACAAATCAAGTTTTGGAAAATATTTTACTGGCTTTGACTATATGGCTTATTTATCTTATCATTTTATTTGACTTTATGACTGGGAATTATGTTACTAGCTTTCTCAAGGATGTCCCATGAAGGATTTAGAGAAGCAACGATGTATCAGAATTTTGTTTTCTTTTACTGTTGTTTGTCGACTGTCTTTTAAATTTGATTTTGAGTCATGTTACTAGTTTCCTCAAGGATGTCCCATGAAGGATTTAGAGGAGTGATGACTTCTCATGAACTGTCTTTTATTTTTTTGTTGTCTATGGTTTTTCTTGACAAAAAGACTAGGGTAACTTGTGCCCTTAGTATGAATTAACGACAATCCTTGTCTGCAACTATCTGTTGTTAGTAAGTGGATGACCTTGCACACCTTGATCTATGTCATATCATGGTGTTTTTCTCCATTTGTATTAGTCTTGCCCAATGATGATAAAGTGCAATGCCTTTTGTGATATAGTGAAACATCGAAGATTTCTAATACTAACATCCATCTCATTTCTTTTATTATTTCTCAATCTTTCTTTCCACACTAACAGTTCTTCTTTCTTGCATTATGACAGAGTCCTGTGACACACAAAAATATAAATCATCCTGCATACACATTCATGTTAGAAAATATCAATTTCAAATCATATATCATCAATCATACATACATCTTGCATTTGAGATATACAAACATATAGGCATTATCATATCTAGGAAATCATGGTATAATAGACATTTCTCATCATAGATTACATATCATAAGAATTCCATGTACATAAAAAATGTAAATACATACACCATATTACATCTGTATAGTATCACATGTAGAAAGCATTGTAGATATAACATCATATTGCATCTCATAGCTATAAATTGCATACATAACATCCATTTACATCATAAATATTAATGCATACATCATCACATAGAATCAACATCACATCATAGGCTACATACACACATCATAAAGAAGATATGATCATCCATCACATAGGCAACTCATATAAAAATAACATGTATAAAAAATGACTGCATTATCAATAAATAGAACTGCATATCATGAGAATCACCGCCAAAATCATATATATATATCCCTCAAAAGTGTCACATCATAATGCCATAATGTATCAATAAATATGTAAGCTCGCAGGCTATAGGATCATAATACAATGTCTCAGTACATATCAAGAAATTTCCCTATCCCGAACTGCCACTGTTGTCATGATTGGAGTGTGTGGATGAATGATGTTGAGAACCTGATGACCTGTGACCTGAATGTGGCTTGTCATATGGACCAGATCTATGTGGCTACTCAATACCCTCTGTGCTAACTGTCCTGGTGTGGGTCCTAGTCTGGGACCTCTCACTGCGTGCCTCTGAAAATCTCGGGGATCGTCTCTCTAGAGGAACTGTTGCCTCATATAAATCTCGGTAATAAGTGGCCCTCTCCCTGGCTCTGAATAACTCTCTAGCAAATGTAGCTGCTGACCCAATACATAGAGCTCTAATCTCTATAAATCTCTGCTCGGTCTCCTACCTCTGGGCTGTGGCATAATCTCTATCCATGAAGGATTTGTCCCTCTCCATCCGTAACACATCTCGCTCGGACATCATGACCCTCATTTTCTCCTCCAAAGATGCAACCTGGGCACAAAGTGTGGCAGTGTCAGGATCAACTGCCCCTGTGTCAACCTATCTCACCCTCTGCACACCATCATCCTCATCCTCCAACTCCTCTAGAATCCTATCTTGAATCTCCTACTCCTAATCATCATACTCCTCGTCATCATCTTGATAAGCACCAAGTAAGCCAAGGGCATCAATCTCCGCCTCCTCTCTGCCTGCCTCCTCCTTTGCATCAACCTCTGGAATGGCCTCCTCTGCGAGATGCTCCTCATCTCCGCCAATCTCAACATGCACCTCCTCCCCACCTCTGCCAATATCTGGCTTGTGCACATCCTCCTCCTCCCATCCCTCCTCACGGATGGGTGATAATGGTGGCCCTCGTCCCCTTCGTCCATGCCTCCCTCTCCCACCACCTCGCCGACCACCTCACCTACCATCTCCACCACCATCTCCATCATCGCCATGACCACCTCCACCTCTCTGAGCTCTTCCTCTACCATGCCTACCATGTGGTCCTGTCCCTCACCGCTCTATCGGCATTACCTAATCTAGATCTATAAGGGGAATCAGGCTATGCACGGCCTACCACTAATCGTATACCTTGGTGGTACCTAGGTCTGCTAAACAATCTCTCCAACCCCATTGAACTGCCTACAATGCATCAATATTTTCCTCGGTAGTGGCCATTGGAATCTCTGAACCCCATAGGGGGATCTCTCGCAAAGATCTCACAAACTCTACTCATCCTCTGGGCACATCCTGCACCTCTCCGAACTGTCGCAGCACACGATCTAGAAAATGTCTCTCTATAATATGAACATGTGAAACAATCCACCCAATCAGATACTGTGTCTGGTGGCAATAGGGAAAATGATCATCCTCATCTAACCACTCTGGACATCCCAAGTACGGTCTCCATGTGAACTATACCATGGTATCTATGGCATGTCTGAAGTATTCGGTATCTCCCATATGGTGTTGAGTATTAGCCCCCGCATAACGGAAGGCATAAGGTGCTCCATGCTACACATCAACTGTCACCAGGGGATGAAAGATGGAAATATGTTCCCATGCCCATACCATCAAGAGCGTGGTACCACAACTCATTGATTGTGCCTCTCGATAGGCTATGTCATGCAAATGAAAATATAACATGCCAAGTAGACAGGGACCCCAAGCATACACCTCCCGATGCTCTAACATACCAACCATCATCTCCCCCCAACCCACAGGAAAACCATGACCTTGACAGTCAGGAAGGACTATACCACTTATCAGTGTACACAATAGACAATCTGTCTATATCTTTGAGCTAGTACACGTCACCTAATCTCATAGTGGTCAAATCCCAATTGTCTGATATTAGCATGAGGGTAGTATCTACACATCTCAGTGAAACCCCTCTGGGTATCATATATAACCCTTGTGCCTCTAATAGGAAGTCTCAGAATCCTATAGAAATCCTCTAATGTAATTGTCGCCTCTTTAGTAGGCAGGTGAAATGAGGAAGTCTTTGAGTGTGACCACTCACATAACGTTGTCAGTAGACCCCAGTTTGCCCGAATGGTGGGAATATCTATCACATGAAGAAGACCCAAATTCAATAAGAATCGTTTCTCCGCACTCCGCAAACTATCTCGAAAGAGAAAAGTCGATGGTATCGACTCTCGCATATACACAAAGTCCAAAACAACCTGCAATGGAATTATACATGCCTCATGTTAGAATCAATCACCTATCATAAGGCAAAGTGACAAAATCAAATGCTATTCAAATGCGTCATTATTTTGCAAATGTGTCATTCTTTTGCAATTGCGTCATAGCATTTCAAATGTGTCATTCTAAATAACAATCGCGTATGCAAATATCACATGTGTCACAATATCATATGCGACTTATTACAACCACGCAAATGACCATCCATAGTGAATGCAAATGCGATGCAATAATTTCAAATGCGTGAAACAAAATGCAAATGTGTTTATTCTAAATGGAGATGTATCATTATTTATCATATGCATCGTAACAAAAAACAAATGCGTCAAAATATTAAAACCTACGCTAACCATCGAATGCAAATTTGCAAATGCGTTAAACTGCATACAAATGAGTCGTTTATGCATTCATATGTGGATTTTCAACAAAATGACACATCATTCAAATTGAAATTAAATGCACAAAACAACGCAAAAATAAAAAATTCAAAAATTGAGAATGAAGTACACACCGGGGGGTCTGCGCCGGCTGACCGCGTGAAGCTCCAAATCCTATATGCTCGATGGTGGGTGTGTGGAATGAGAGACATCTTCATTGAGGGTGCAGAGCAAAAATCTCAAATTTCAAAGCTATGTGGGTACAAATGAATGGGTTTTTACCCCATTTTCTATTTATACCTAGGGTTTTGGTGGCATTCCTTTTTGTTGTCCATGTCAACTTCCAACTTCAATTGACTCGTAACTGTCCTTAACACTTCCAACTTCAATTCCGTCAACTCCACTACATTTTTGGCTATCCAATGGACTAATCAAGATTATTTCCAAAAAAAATTGAATTTTTTTGAAAATTTGTCAATTTTCCCGAGGGGGCATACCTTTATCTGTTTTACGCTGGGGCATTACTAAGGCATATTTTTATCGATTTTCTTTGACACAACTCTAAAATGACATTGTATCATAGAGGGGCAAATGTAGACACCGAAATCTGGTCTAAGCCTGCGACTTCAAGATTCTTCATAATTCGTATTCTTCATGGTTATGATTAAATAATGTCAATTATTTAATTATTCTCTAAAGTCTTCATTTCTTCTATTAATTAAATAATCTTAATTATTTAATTAATTCACAATTTTCTTTATTCTATCTGATTAATTAAATAAACACTTTTTATTTAATTATGTTACTAATTAGCCTTACCCTTCTTATCAAATTAAATAAATTCTTATTTAATCCCCCCCTTTATCATATGTCAACTATAATTAAATAAATCCTTTATTTATTTAATTATTCATTTAAATCCCTTTGTCACTCAATTAAATAAATCTTATTTATTTAATTATTTTTCAAATATCAAATCTTGAATTAAATGAATTATTTAATTCATAAATCCTATTTTAACACATTCCTCTATATTTAGATAATTATGTGAGTTATCTAAGTATTCACTTTGACTCGAGTCAACATCTATTTAAAACACTCAGTTAACTCAGGATTTAATGTCTGAGTGGATTTCTCAAGTAATCTCTTCGTCAAATCATTCAACCGTCTAGTTCTAACTCAATTGCATGTACATGCATATTAATTAAATGTTCCTATTTAATTAATTAAATCTTGTGTGTGCATTTGAACAGAAAGTTGTTTTAATCCATCTTTATCTTTGTCATGCAAAGACTATTCTTATTTTTTCGAATACCAAACTCGAAGATTAAATCATTTATTTAATCTTTATTTCTATTTCTAATTTGTATCACTCATGTCGCTACTAACAGTTATCAGAATGCATGTCTAATCCGTTGATCTCAATTGTTCGTTGATCTTTCGATCCTGACATGTCATTCGAATGATCAATTTTCTATAAATTGATCTGTCATTCATCATTCCAATCTCTCTTGAAATCTTATGACTTTTGGAAGCATATCTATTATTTGAATCTTTGATGTTTTGCTAAATCACTATCATAGGCTATACTTGCACAAGAGAAATCTGAGGGCAATTATACTACAACAACAAAATGGAGAAGGGAAATCGAGGTTATACATGGAATTACATAGATATTGGGTAAGATTCTTCAGTTTATTTACGTTTTAGCTTTCCTTTGTTCTATGTTGTTTAGCTTAGATTGCATTAGAGCTTAGATCGCATTGAGTGTGTGTTTTTAACCTTTCTTCTGCATTTTCTAGATGTTACAATTATATGAGATTTGGAATATTGTAATTTAGTTTTATATTTAAATATTATATTTATATATGTATAATTATGTATAGATATATATAATTATATATATTTAAATGATATCTTAAATAAATGCATGCAAATGCATAGAGTAGATAATTTTAAAATGATATGGTATGAAAGAGGAAATTGATTTTTATTTAGATGCAATTTGAAAATTGAAATAAACAAATAAATTTAATTTCTTTATTTGTTTGTAAGTGGAATTGTAATAAGCTAGTTTATTTAGGCAATGTGTTATTGTATTTTCTTGAAATGGAAATTGGATTTAGGAAATCCTAATGATAGCTTTATTTCCTGCTTGGATTGCTTATTGAATTGTGATTTCTTTTGTTTACGTACATTGGGAAATATATTAGTTGTGTATGTAAACCTTCCAAATATTGTGATTTTAGGAGGGGATTGTTGTGTTTTATGGTTCATCCCTTTGTATTCCTTGGGTAGTGCACTTGGTTGTAATTCAGTTAAACACTCGGTTACCACGAACAAGGATGTGTTACCTCTTATATTTTGGTTTGGGATTTAATATCTGTTGTGTGCACTTTGTTTACCCTTGGGTTTTGGATTAGATCCTTGTGTTGTTAGTAGGGGAGTGGCTCTCACTGGGGGTTGGCGTACAAAGTGGTGCCAAGGTAACTCATGTGAGAGTTAGTTAATTCAGTGGAAATTAAATAATTATATTAGGGGAAAGGGTAGCTTAAATTATATAACTTGTTAATTGTGCCTCGCTCATGGGCTCAAGGGCTTGTTTAGACTTGGGATGAGATGAGAATGCCTGGAATGGAAAGATCACTATCTTGTCTCTTTGGAAGATATTTTATTTTGCATCAGTTTGCATGTGGGGCCGAAGATTGTGAGAGGCTACCAGGGTAACCCAAGATGGGGGCCAGGGCCTAGGAAGATTTTCCAGGGTAACCCATGCAAATTTGTGATGGTACTCCTCCTATGACAACATTATGTATTGTGTAGTTGATATACTTGATTATTTTTCTCTAGAAGCAAGATAAATTTTAGGTATGTATTGTTCTTGTATGGCATAGTATTGTGTGTTGCCTGTGTCTAGAGGTTGTTGGTTTTTCCTAGGAAGCCCTTTTACTATCTCCTAGCATGGGGGGGTGGGCCTTCGAGTACCACTTGGTTGGGTGGAATGTGAAAGTTACACCATTGGGTTTCCACTACATGTCTGTGATGGCAGGATCTTCCAGATTGGAGAGCTCGCATGTTCCAGTTACTTGTACCATCTCTTGTATACTATTGGTTTAGTTGGATACTTATGTATATGTACTACTCCTTATTTTTATTCAAGGAGGATTCATGTATCATTGTTAGTGTAACATTATTGTATGATCTTCCTCATTTTGGAAATGATTCTTGTAACTGCTTTATGGAATGAAAGCAATCTATGAATGATTCATTAATGTACTTTGTATCTTATGTGATGAGTTTAATGTTTTTGAATCTATGTTCTTTATATCATGAGTTTAATTTTATATGTTATGGTTAGTTCAATTTTTTAAGTTATGAGATTCAAATGTAAGTGTTGTCGCATACCTTAGAGGATGTATGCATTAAATGTAGTTCACTTGTTATTAATTACACTTTAAAAAAAAGTCTTACACTTATGTTGTGTTTGCGTCGTCCTCTAGGGTTATGAGGCAGGGCATTACACATGGTATCAAAGCCTAGGTTTAAACATTGGGTGCTCTGGGATAATGTTGAACCCATTAAGCTATTAGTTGTGTAGGATTTAAGTTTGGGTACCTTATCTTATACCTTGGTGTGTTTGTATAGGATCATGCCACCTAGGCAAGGTCATGGTAGAGGTCGTGGTCATGGCCAAGGAGGTGATCGTAGAGGTATTCAGTAGGATTCACCTCCCCATGTTCCCCATGACTCAAATCTTGAGGAACATTGGGCTTCCCAAAATGCTTTGGGAGGTGGTGATCAGAATCAGGATCCACCAGGGATCGAGGGCGCTCAGTTGCATTGATTATTAGAGGAGACTCTTGCTCGCCTTGTGCCGAGGCGAGACAAAGATCATATTAATATTGGTGAGAGAGAGGTACCAACACAACTTGAGGTAGTCATAGCCGCTCACATGAGAGACCTACTTAGAGCTCATCTGCCCACTTTTGATGGTTTTGGTAGCGGATTAGAGGTCGAGACATGGTTAATAGACCTAAACCAATGTTTTGCTATACACCCATATGGTAGCAACACCAAGGATAGATGTGCGATCATGCACTTGCAAGACTTTGCATCTACCTGGTGGAGATTGGAGGAGCAAAAGCTTCGTATTGACATTAATTACGTGTCTTGGGATATGTTCATATAGAGGTTTAGAGCCAAATTCCTTTTTGACCATTGGTGACAGTGTCATGGAGACGAGTTTCATGCTCTGCGACAGATAGCCATGTTAGTGGAATAGTATGAGCATCGATTTTACAAGCTCAAGTAGTCTGCTAGCATTGGTGATGATGAGGTCATGTTTGTTCAACACTTCATTAGGACTTAAATGCCCCAGATCAGTGGTGGTGTTCGGATTTTCAAACCTAAGACCATGGAGACAACAATGGAGAAGGCTAGACTGGTGGAGGAGAATTTGGTGATGGTGTTGGGTGGCCATACTAGAGTGCAGATAGGCAGTGCTTTAGCTACAGGACCTAGTTCATGTAGTGGCCAGGCTTAGGGAGCTGGACCACCTAGGACACAACAGGTCCTGCATAGAGTGGTCAACATCAAAATTCACAAGGGAAACAAAATAATTTCTAGTCAAGATAGGGAGACAAGTATCATTCAAGGGGTGA
Source organism: Sequoia sempervirens (assembly GCA_007258455.2). Classification (NCBI taxonomy): domain Eukaryota; kingdom Viridiplantae; phylum Streptophyta; class Pinopsida; order Cupressales; family Cupressaceae; genus Sequoia; species Sequoia sempervirens. The sequence goes on from VDFB02075321.1 coordinate 74,629,470, forward strand.
TAGGAACTAGAGACAAAACAAATGCCCCAACTTTGAGCAGCTGGCATAGAGTACACAATCTACCTATAATAGGGGTAGCGTTCAGTAGTCGAGTGCACCTCCTGGAGGTAGAGGATTCAGCAGGGGTACAAGATGTTTTGCTTGTGGCTAACAGGGTCACATAGTGTGGCAGTGTCCCAATAAGGGCACATCAGGTTATATTCAGAGGCCAGGGGCATCAGAGCTGACTATTGGAGATGTGGGTAGAGGTCATCGAGTATTTTCTATGGTTGACAACCACCAAGTTGATCACTAGGGCACAGTGGTAGAGACTTCTGGTATGTTATAGGGTAATAGGGTTACCATTTTATTTCATCGTCTGTTGTGGCGCATTGTAGACTGAGGGTAGTAAAGCAAGACATTAAGTGGTAGGTCAAATTGGCCTTTGGTGCTAAAGTTGTAGCGCATTTCCTAGTATTTGATTGTAGATTAGAGATTGGATCCTTTCACACTATAGTAGACCTCTGCATTATACCGTTGAGGTCATATGACATTGTCTTAGGGAAGAATTGGCTTAAGGCTCACAACGCCATTATTTACTATCGATGCAAGTCAATTCGATGCATTGATGTATCTGGTAGAGAGGCTGAGATAGTGGGAGTTCAAAGATCCATATCATTGAGGATGATCTCAACTATGCAGCTAAGGAGATGTGTACTTCAGGGATGTCATTTATTTGCAATGATAGTAGATGGCTTGGAGTTGGGTGATAGTGAGGAGAAGGTTTCTCTTCATAGCCACCCCATACTTCAGGAGTATGCAAATGTATTTCCCGATGAGATTCCAAGGATGCCACCTCAGTGTGACATTGATTTCAAGATTGATCTTATACCTAGTTTCAAGCCTATTTCACGAGCTTCATACCGTATGACTACACAGGAGCTTAAGGAGCTCCACTTGCAGTTAGAGGAGTTACTAGCGAAGGGTTTCATCCGCCCTTGTGTTTCACCTTGGGGAGCACTAGTAATTTTTGTGAAGAAGGATGGTTCTCTCTATCTATGCATAGACTACCATCAGTTGAATAAAGTGACAATCAAGAACCGATACCCCTACCTAGGATTGATGTTTTATTTGATCAAATCAAGGGTGCTACAGTCTTTTCAAAAATTGATCTTAAGTCAAGGTATCATCAGCTACATATTTTTTATTCTGACATTCATAAGATGGTGTTTCACATGTGTTACTGTCACTACAAGTTTACAGTAGTACCATTCGGGTTGATGAATGTGCCATCTGTGCTCATGAGCTTGATGAATAGAGTCTTTTGCACTTATCTGGATAGATTTGTATTAGTATTCCTTGATGATATATTGATCTATTCCAGGATATTAGAGGATCATGAGGAACATCTAAGGTAGGTTTTGCAGTGTTTGAGAGATAATCAGTTGTACACTAACTTTTCCAAATGCGAGTTCTTTAAGACTGAGGTTAACTACCTTGGGCATGTGATATTAGGAGAGGGTATTGCAGTAGATCCTACGAAGATCCAAGTGATCATTGATTGACCTACACCCACTAGTGTGGTAGAGATACTCAATTTCATGGGATTAGTAGGGTATTATAGATGCTTTGTTCAGGGTTTCTCTAGGATAGGACATCCTATCACTTCTCTTCAGAGAAAAGGGAAGAGATTTGTCTAGTCAAACCAATGTGAGGCAACATCTTAGACTCTGAAGGAGAGGTTGACCAGTGCACTGATTCTTGCGATACCTAATCTTACTGGAGATTTTGTTGTCTATACAGACACATCTTTGGAGGGATTAGCAGTAGTTTTGATGCAGGATGGTCATGTTATTGCGTATGAGTTGCACAAACTCAAGGATTGTGAGTTGAATTACCTCATGCATGATCTTGAGTTGGTAGCAGTAGTACATGATTTGATGAGATGGAGGAATTTCCTATTGGGGCATAGATTTGAGTTGCACAGTGACCATCAAAGCTTACAGTACATCTTCACATAGCCTAGTCTAAATTCCAAGTAGAGGCAATGGATGGAATTCCTCTGTGAGTATGACTTTGAGGTAAAATTTGTCTAGGGAAAGGAGAACATAGTTTCCAACGCTCTTAGCAGATGGAGACATGAGTTGTCAAAGTTGACTCTTGGTGTGGATTTGAGGAGTCAGATTCTTTCTACACTTCCTACAGACAGTTGGTATTAGGAGGTGAGATCAAAGATAGAGACAGGCAAGACTCTTAAGGGCAGATTCTCAAGTTATTCTCTAGAGTCAGATGGTTTGTTGAGACACATGGGACACATTTATATTCCATCTTCTAGAGATCTTTGTACCTTGGTTATGACAGAGGCACATCAGGCACCCTATTCAACTCATCCAGGAGTGAAGAAGATGCATGTTGATTTGCAATAGCTATGCTTCTGGATAGGTATGAAGCAAGATATCACTGACTTTGTGTCGAGGTGTTTGGAGTGTCAACAAGTGAAGGATGAAAACCAAGATCTAGAAGGACTTCTGTAACCACATTTGGTGCCAGAATGGAAATGGGATATAATCTCATTAGATTTCATTGTTGGGTTACCCAATTCTTCACGATGACATGATGCCATTATGGTGACAGTGGATAGGTTGACGAAGGTAGTACACTTCTCGCCTATTCGTTCATCCTATAATGCTTCGTCCATTACTAGAGTGTTCATGGGAGATATAGTTAGGTTGCACAGTATTCCTCATCGGATCATTTCTGACAAGGATCCTATGTTCACCTCAACTCTTTGGATGTCATTGCAACATGCCATGGGGACGCAGTTGAACTTTAGTTCAACATATCACCCTGAGATAGATGGAAAGACTAAGAGGGTCAACCAAATCCTCAAGGATATGTTACGCATGTATGTGATGGACCAACAGACATGATGGGTGGACTATCTCCATTTAGTGGAGTTTGCTTATAATAATAGTTATCAAAGTTTGATTGGTATGCCTCCTTTCTAGGCATTGTATGGACGACCATGTCAGACTTCTTTGAGTTGGGATCGGTTAGAGGATAGAGTTCTACTGGGTCCAGAGATGCTTTAGGATATGGAGCAGCAAGTGATCCGTATCAGGGAACATTTGGTTGTTGCACAAGATAGGCATAAAAAGTATGTAGATGTGCATCAGGTGGATTGCCAGTTTGCAGTAGGTGACCAAGTCTTTTTGTGAGTGTGTCCATGAAAGATTCCAATCCGATATGGAAAGGTATCTAAGCTCGCACCTCGCTTTGTTAGGCCATTCAAAATTCTTGAGAGGATTGGGCCAGTAGCATACCGTCTCGCTTTACCACGCAGTCTCTCGTGCATACACAACATATTTCATGTTTCAGTACTTAGGCCTTATCACCCTGATATATCTCACATCCTTGATTGGAATGCCTTATAGGTAGAGGATGGGCAGCTAGCTTTGGAGCCCATGGCCATCACATAGCACATGAAACTCACCCTTAGGGGTTGAGATATTGAGCAGGTTAGGGTCCAGTGGGATCCTAGAGATGATACTTTAGCTACCTAGAAGGATGTGACTAGGATGAGGGAGCTCTATCCCTATTTGTTCGAAGGATTTTAGGAGTAAGCTTGATCCTAGGGGGGAGGATGTAGCACCCCTCCAATTTTCTTATATTTTCAGATAGTGCTTTTACTTTGATAGACCATGATACTATGTTGTTGTTATTTGAGCACTGACATTGGAGTGATGATGATTTTTATAGTTAGATGTGATGGTACACTATATGGATGATTATTGTTTATGACATGCTTTCTAGCTAACATAGTTAACTATTTGTGTTGATATTGATATATGCTCATTTGTAGTTAATTGATGTTTTAGTTTTGTTAGTTTTGACGTGACACTATATTGGTGAAAGGAAACAGAATTGCATCACTCGCTTGCGAGTGCCTTGCAATTCCACAATTTTCTCTTCACGATGTGATTGTTTATAATCTATATACATGTACGACATATGTTTAATTGTAACATTGCAAGTACAGGACATCGACTCCACCTGGATTCATATGTTTGAGCACGTCCATTTCCCAATGGTATAATTGATTGGGAGATAGTAACTAGATTTCCTTGTCAAACCACAACCCTAGTCACAGTGTGTCGTCAGTCTTTGTTTGGTTTTTTTGAGTTGTTATGTTGTCCCCATTTTCCTTGTCATTTATTTATTTTGCAAGGTATGTTCTCTAGGAAATTAATGCTTAAAATGTTTTTAAATGAATATTTAATTAATCTTGATTAATATTGTTAGAAGTTTTATATTTGATTTAATTAATTAAATTAAATTTATTTTGTAAAGTGATTTAAACCTTGTGATTAAATTAATTAGATTAAATTTAATTGGAAATTAATATGTGAATTATGAATTATTAAATGCATAAATATCTTGTAATTATCTTAGAGGAAATATTTGTGATTTGGTTGAAAAGATATTTTATTTGTGACATGTGTTAGAAAAATTAAACACTGTTGTTGGGAATTAATTCTCAGAGAGATTAATTGCATTAACTAAAAGAGGAAAGAGACTACTTCACGACAAGGAAGAAAGAGATTTAAAAATAAAAGAGGTTGTTGAAAATTTAGGAAGAAGCTCTCGGGAAATGTTGGCTCTAGTTTTGTTTTCATCTTTCTGGAAAAATGGATATTTTGGAAGAAGCTTTGGTAAATTGGAATCTGAAGGCAAAGTTCTACTTCAAACATCATTTCCTCAAGCATCTGGAAATAGGTTCTTTAAATTTTTTTTATTTATCTGCTAATTGGAAAGATTTCCTGTACAAGAAGAATATGTTATTTGTGTAGAAGCTTTATATATATTGAAAAAATGAAAGATTGTCATGTTTAGAAATTTGCCTTGAAAATTTTAGAGCTTCTGTAGAAATTGATTTAAAAAAAAAAGAATACTTCTGTAGAAATTTTTTGTAAAAATTTGCTTCTCTAGAATTTTTTTGTAAAAACCACCTGTAGAAAACTTTTCTTAAAAAAATTGCTCTTCTCGAGCAATCATTCTGATTTATTTATATATATATATTGGAATATATACATATACATATATATAAAAATATAAGCATATTTTATTATAAAAATTCTTGTAAAATTGCTTTCAAAGGAAACTTGGATTGAGGTTACGTACAACAAATTGTATATATATATTCGCAAGTTTTTTTTAAAAAAATTGAAATGTTTAAAATGTGTGGGGAAGCACTATGGCTATCCCACAACCGACTCCCCATTGGGGAGAGCTGGTGCTTTGAGGCAGTGTCAGCGCTTCCCCACGGTGGCCGCGACCCCCACAATGGGGGTTCGGTTGTGTTGCAATCGACACAACCATTGATGGCTATGAATCCTTCTTCCACCTTGGAAAAAAAATTGATTTTATTTAGTCTATTTTTTTTTAAATATATAAAGTATATTATAAATATATATATATATGTGTGTGTGTGTGTGTATAAATATATATATTTACATGTAATATATTTATTATATGAGATTTGGAATATTGTAATTAAATAGTTTTATATTTAAATATTATATTTATATATGTATAATTATGTATAAATATATATAATTGTATATATATATATATATATATATATATATTTAAATAGATATCTAATTGATATCTTAAATAAATGCATGCAAATGCATAGAGTAGATAATTTTAAAATGATATGATATGAAAGAAGAAATTGATTTTTATTTAGATGTAATAAATAAACAAATAAATTTAATTTCTTTATTTGTCTGTAAGTGAAATTGTAATAAGCTAGTTTATTTGGGCAATGTGTTATTGCATTTTCTTGAAATGGAAATTGGATTTAGGAAATCCAAATGATAGCTTTATTTCCTACCTAGATTGCTTATTGAATTGTGATTTCTTTTGTTTACGTACGTTGGGAAATATGTTAGTTTTCTATGTAAACCTTCCAGATGTTGTAATTTTAGGAGGGGATTGTTGTGTTTTATGGTTCAACCCTTTGTATTCCTTGGGTAGTGCACTTGCTTGTAATTCAGTTAAACACCCAGTTACCATGAATGGGAATGTGTTACCTCTTATATTTTGGTTTGGGATTTAATATCCATTGCACACACTTTGTTTTCCCTTGGGTTTTGGATTAGATCCTTGTGTTGTTAGTAGGGGAGTGGCTCTCACTAGGGGCTGGCTCACAAAGTGGTGCAAGGGTAACTCATGTGAGAGTTAGTTAATTAAGTGGAAATTAAATAATTGTATAGGGGAAAGGGTAGCTTAAATCATATAACTTGTTAATTGTTCCTCGCTCATAGGCTCAAGGGCTTGTTTAGACTTGGGATGAGACAAGAAGTCCTAGAATGGCAAGATCATTATCTTGTCTCTTTGAAAGATATTTGATTCTGCATCAGTTTGCATGTGGGGTCAGGGATTGTGAGAGGCTACCAAGGTAACCCAAGATGGGGGTTGGGGCCTAGGAATATCTGCCAGGGTAACCCATGCAAATTTGTGATGACACTCCTCCTATGAGAACAATATGTATTGTGTAGTTGATATACTTGATTATTTTTCTCTGGAAGCAATGCAACCTTTAGGTATGTATTGGTCTTGTATGGTATAGTATTGTGTGTTGCCTGTGTCTAGAGGTTGTAATTGGTTTTTCCTAGGAATCCATTTTACTATCTCCTAGCATGGGGGGTGGGCCTTCGAGTATCACTTGGTTGGGTGGAACGTGCACCTTACACCATTGGGTTTCCACTACATGTTTGTGATGGTGGGATATTCCAGATTAGAGAGCTCACATGTTCCAATTACTTGTACCATCTCTTGTATATTGTTGGTTTAGTTGGATACTTATGTATATGTACTACTCCTTATTTGTATTCGAGGAGGATTCTTGTATCATTGTTATTGTAACATTATTGTATGATCTTCCTCATTTTGGAAATGAGTCTTGTAACTGCTTTATGGAATGAATGCAATCTATGAATGATTCATTATTGTACTTTGTATCTTATGTTATGAGTTTAATTCTTTTAAATCTATGTTCTTTATATCATGAGTTCAATTTTATATGCTATGGTTAGTTCACTTTTGTAAGTTATGGGATTCCAATGTAAGTGTTGTCATGTAGCTTAGAGTATGTATGCATTAAGTGTAGTTCAGTTTGCTTGTTATTAATTACACTTCTAAAAAGAAATCTTATGCTTTCGTTGTGTTTGCGTCGTCCTCTAGGGTTACAAGGTGGGGCGTTACTTTGGATACATTCACAAATCACATTAGTCCAATTTTATTAAACTGCTAGTTATAAACACATTACAAATAAGCTACAACAATATGTTGCAGTGTACAACTTCAAACTGCACTCAAAATTTCCTCATGTGTTGTTGTGTGTTACACACCAAAACTAGCGGTACATATCCATGTGTTTGGTTGTGTCTATTTTCTCATAACCATGAATTTTTTTCTTCTTTCATGTGTGCCTTGATGTGTGAAATCTAACTTCACATTGTGTGACTATTGGTCTTCATTTCGTAGCAAATAAAACTTATTATTTTAGGTAGTTACAAATTAGGTTTTTAATAGAATTATAATAGGAATTTGCAGAAAATTATTTATAAAAAATATAGTGAATTCCTATACTTCCCCATTAATTAATTTGGGGGGAAATCGTACAAGGAAAAGTGACAAAAATATTAACTCCAAATTTTGAACAAGCTCCACAAAACAACAATTTCCCCAGGGACATCACTATGTTGTGGTATGTGTGATATTTATGTTTATTTATATTTAATTTATATAACTATTGTAAAGATTTGAAAAAAAATACATTACTTTTCTCTCAAGGTTAGTGTAGGAATTTGTTCAAGTACCTTAACTTCCTTACAATATCCATTGGAAGGATATATTTGAAGTAAATCCCAAAGATCTATCTTAGCTTGGGTAGACTTTAATTTCTTAATGAGACTATATTCTTTAGGGTTCTTGGTGGTAATGTGAGGTGTACGAAAAATATTTCTATTAGTAAATGGAAGTGAATTTGGGGTTGATTTTTTTCTTTTTTCAAGAAGTATCATGTTTATGAATAATAGTGTAATAACCAAGAGCACTATAAACCATAATAAGAATAGTATGAGGAGCAATACAAACTACAATTAGAGTAGGAATTATACAAGATACTACAAGTGAAATGGATAGGTCTTTTTAATTTCTTAAATATTAGTATCTATGTAAGAAAGGGGGAGGAAGAAGAATATCCTCTTACTACTATTTCTAAGATAGGAGAAAAATCCATAATATTTTTAGGAGGAGAACGAGATAGTGAAAGGTTATACATCATCTTAGAGAGCTCTCTAGGTTTTATGTTAGGTACTTGAAGCTTGTTTTTAATGGCATAGTTACAAGAAGATGTAAGAGTATAGTTCCTCATAAAGTTAAACATGTGTACACTAGAGATGGAGAATTTTTGATAAAAATACTTTGAGTCATATGAAAAGAAGGATAAAGTAATATGTGCAACTCAATAATTATCTTTTAATTTAAAATAAAATAATATCTTATGATATTTTGTACAACATAGTTCATTCATCAAAGGTATAGAGGAATATACAATTATTTAAATTTTTCATTAGATAATACCATAAATTTAGAGAAGAAATAATAAGACATGCCATTCATATAACCATGATTGTTTTTCAAGAAGAGAAACATTCAAATATTCTTCATAATATAATTTTTTTCTGTATTATTTTCCTTGTATTCCTTGTGAACTTTACGTTCAATGTGTTTTAGAGGAGAGGGTAGAAGAGGTTTAATATCATGGTTAGTATTTTTTGGAGTTGATATGATGAAATAGGAAGGAAGGAATGGTTCATGTGGTTTAGGAGGTAAAATAAGGGTGTTGCTTTGCTAGGATTAGAAAGAGAGGATGACTCATAAGAAAGAAAGGACACGGTGAAAGAAGAGATTGTAAGGTGATAAGGAGAAATGTAAGATATAATAAGTATAATGAAAGGGTGGAGAATTATAAGAAGGAATTTTAGGTGAAAGAGGTGGATATATTCATAAGAAATAAATATTGTTTCAAGTGCTATAGTAGTTATAGTAGAAAGAAGAGAAATATATGGTGACATAGTGCAAGGAATAGTAAAAGGTAGTTGAGAAACATGAGCTAGATCTATCTTAATGGGAAATGTTTTATAGAGAGGAGAATGAGTGAGGAAAAAGATAAACAAGAATAAAGTTGAAGAGAGGATATATCATGGAAAGAAGTATAAGAGACATGTTCTAAGGTAGGTGTATCATCAATTTGGGAAGACTTAATAATAGATTTTATAGAGTTATATTCAATAATGGTATAATATTCATCATTTATTGAGTATTAATAAGAATTAAACTAGCCAATGGTAAGAATAGTAAGAGATTTATCATCTTGTTTTTGGGTAAGGAGATGCACTTATGAGTAGGTGACGTGGATGGTGAAGTAACTATACATGTATAATTCTTAAGTGAGGTCAAGGAATCATGGTGTTGGGTATAAGTAATTAGAATATGAGAAGTAGGAAAATTTTCTTGGTTGAATAAGGAAAATATGCGAGTCATCAAAGAAGAGTTATTAGGAGATAGACTAGGGAAATAATTTAGGTGAAAAGGATTGGTATAAATATAAAGAGAATGATATGCATGATCTATGGTAGAAGATCTCGGAGTTAGGAGAAAAAGAATTAAGGAAATATTAATACGGGTAAGTATATACAATGATAATATAAAGGTATAAATTAGAAGTGGAAATGAAAAAGTATTAGGATCACTAAAACAAAAAAATAAAATTAGTTCTTTCTTTCTAAGTGTTTGATTAAATTAGATAAAAATATATATTTAAAATTGCATAAAATAACCAAAATATAACCCATTTCAATCACATGGGAGATAAGAATATTAATAACTAAAAACATAGATTTGAGAAAAGAAAATTTGGAAATAGGATTGCAAACTTAAATCTAGGACTAGGAGATAGAAAATTGGAAAGAAAAGGTATAAATGAGCCTAGATTATATCTATGTAGTTATAGTAAAAATTCTTGGAATGGTGAGAGGATCCTCTTGTTGATTTTTTAGAATAACAAGAGGGTGGGGACAATGTGTGTAGAAACAAAGTCCTTGTCTTACGGGAAAAAAATGCTACTTTGGGGTATAGAAGCTTTATCGTATGTTAGAATATATTGTATTTTTATATTTGTTAGGTATAGTGATAGAGATAACTATTGAAAGAATGAAGAAGGAACCCTTTGATGTGCTATCATTGATGCCAACAATGTTTGTTGATAATTTGTCTGATCAGGTAAATAGTTTTTGTGTCACTTTGATTCGGTAATTTGGTCCAAATTCGCTCATGTTATAAGATCGACTTATGCGGTTATAGTATGTTGCTTGAGACTGCTAAATAAATCTATGTTCAAGATTTCAGCAATTTTGGTCAATATGGTTGAAAGTTACATATGACAGAAGTTTGACAAACTATATTTTGGCTTATACAGTACAAGTTGATAAGAGTTATCTGGTCACATTCCTCCAGTGTTTTGTTTTAGACTCTACAATTTTGGGGGAATATTTATAGGTGTTAGCACTACATATATTCTAGATGGCGTGTGCTTATATGATTACATGGATGATCGATGTTGGGTGGATTGGATTATTTTGTGATTAAGTCTAATCTCCAGCTGACCTAATGCTTGAAGTTGTGCTATGAAGATTAATATGTATTGTGGATGTTAAGGGGATCTATTTTAGATCTGTGTTGACCTTAATTCAAGTTTTTCACATTTTTTTTTAGCATGAAGTTTTGTTTCCATGTATGAAGCCAACAAAGTGTTTTTGAATTGAAATGAGGCTACATCTAATTAGGCCAACCTAAATGATGTATGCAGATGTAATAAGGTATATATGTGGAATATTTTTGAGTTGCATAATGATGAGAGGGTGAAGAAGTGCACACGCGAGATTTGATTTTGTGTAAACTTGCAAATTTATATGTGTGAAATCAAAATAAGGGTAGAATTGCTATGTATGCTAAATGACTACAAAGCAGAGTAGTATTTTGTTTTTAGAAATTCATTGGAACTGAATTTAGCGCAAGGTGCATCTTACATTAGTTCACACATTGGTTGTGTAGCCATTATTGTCTTGTATCTATTTTTAGGTTGTGAGCATTTTAAGGACAATGAGTCTTGGTAGTGAGCCATGTAATATATTATAACTAGTCATAATATATTGTGAGTTAATCCTCACCATGGTTTTTCCCTTTTTGAGTTTTCCACATAAAAATCCTAGTGTTCATGTGTTATGTGGTGTTATTATTTCCTTCATGTACTCATTCATAGTTGTAGTTAAATATGTTTTGATAATTGGTTGGATTATGATTAAATGGTTTAATAGAATACTAATTCACCCCCCTCTCAGTATTCGGGGTGTTCAACAATTGGTATGAGAGCTTAGTTCCTTTTGAAAAGTCTAACAACTTGAGGAAGATCTTGGAGTTTGAACACATGGTTGATAAAAGGTATCCTATTCCTCTAGAAGAAATTTCTGTAATTGAATATGAAGAAGATGACTGCATGTTTGAAAAAGAAGAACTTAAAGTTGCTCTTGAAGATCTTGACAAAGTTGAAAGTGAGAACAAAAATTTGAAGGAAATCCTAGGAGAAGAAAATGAAAGCATCAAAAAGTTGAGAGAACAAATCAAGAAGTTCAAAGAAAGGCATAGAGAAGTTAATGAACAGTTGAAGAAGGAAAATAAAGACATCATTAGACTAAAATTGCAAGTGGAAGAAAAAAGGAGAATGAAGGATTGTATGAATGTTAAGATACAAAGCAAGTATGATGAATGTACAAAGCTTGAACAAGAAGTGGTATCCCTAGGATTTGATCTAGAGAAAGCAAGAACTCATGAGGAAAAATTCAAAACAAGTACTACAATGCTTGATGAATTAATTGCAATTCAGAAACCTTCTAAGGATAAAGGTGGATTAGGACTTGAAGAAGGAAAAATTTCAAAGACAAATCAGACACCTAACAAGGTTAATAATCAAAATCAGACTCAATGAAGTGACAGGAAGTTCAAGAATCAAAGAAGCAATAATGGAAGAACTCCTATTAGAAAACCAAATGCTCAAAGGTACCCATCTTTCAATGGTATTTATTTTTCATGCAATAAATTTAGACATAAGGCTGGAGAATGTAGAAGTAGAATGAATCATAATGATGAATCCTTTTCTGGACAATGTTTTGCATGCAATAAATTTGGACATAGAGCTACTAATTGCAGAAGTTAAATGATGAATAGATTCAATACTAGTACAATATTCCAAGTCTTCAATGGCTACTGTTACACATGCAATGTATTTGGAAATAAGGCTAACCAGTGCAGATCAAGAATGAATAGAAGTTAGTTTGGGCTGAAAAATGTTGTATGCTACAATTGCAACAATCCTAGACACATTTCAAGATTGTGCAAAAGAAAGAATAGAAGGAAGACTAATCTAGAACAAAGGGATAATTCAGTGAAGAAAGTTGAACCTACTGAAGTCAAGAAAGAAATGGAGAAGATTTGGAAGAAAAAGGAGGAACCTAAGAACAAGGATTGATGAATCAAATGCATCTATACCTACATCTAGTGTAGATATTGTAGTAACAAGAAAATCTAATCCCCTAGTATCATGAGGTGTCAAGATGTGACATAAAGGTATATGGTGCAGATTGGTATGTTTAAGATTTTGGAAAAGATTTCGATAGAAAATATGTAAATCTAAAATATTGTGGAGCCTTTTAGGGTTTACAGTGTTTTAATGAAGTTCTTTCCATATTTTGGGAATTTGAGGTATTAAACACGAAATTAGGGCAGATCAACAATTTATAAAGCAAAGTCCCTAGTCAATTTTTAAATCACTTTTACACATTTGAAAGAAATCAAAATGAATTGAGGAGTGATTAAAGGCGATCTTAAGTGAATTGATTCAAACCCTACTTCTTGTTGAGCACCAAAAAGGTATTTACTGCTATCTATTCTTTGTGAGTTTATATTAGAAGTGATTTTATGGGTATTTGAAGATAGAATTGAGGTTGTAATGGCTACATTGACTGTAGTTGAGATTACTTAAAGACCTAGAACAAATTTTAAGAGGTTTTCATGGAAAGCTTTTGAGAATGACCCCAACGATGCATTTTAAAAGATCCCAATTAAGGTTTTTCCCACTAAAGACAAAAGAATCTATATATGTTGCAAATTGGAAGAGTATGATCATCAAGTGCTCAAGGATTTATGTCCTAATGAGTTAACTAGAGACAATTTTTTGGTGAAACTAGAATATAGAAACCTAGTGCTAAAGAAGCTAGAAATTTAGAATTGGTCTCCTAACTTTAGCAGTGATTTGGATGCAAAGTATGTGAAGATAGCCATGAGTAGAATGCATGAAAAATTCATGTGGAATGATATGCCTGGATTGATTTCAAAAGATGCAATTAAGGCTATGAGTAGATTGTGTGATACTAGACTGTACCTATGTTGAAGTCTGTAAAGAATGATGTAGTTATATAGCTAATTGATGCCACATTTGACAAGAGGGCACTAACCACCAAACCAATCATCAATCCTATAGTGAAGTATGCATATATCATTATTTGTCTCAAAATCTATTTCTAAAACAGAGAAAACTCAGTATCTGTAACTGCAATATATGTTGTTCATGACATGGTGATAAATGGGAAAGATTATGATTTGTGTGATTTTCTTTTGCAACAACTTTTGGAGAACTTGCATCAAACCAAAACAAATAAATATGCTTTCAAATATGGAACATTGATTGTTTTCTTGATTTTCTACTTTATGAGAGAGCTACTTGGAAGTAAGAACATTACATGGGATAGAAGCAGACAGTTGCACACCAAATTTTTGACTATTTACACAACATTGGAGACTACAATGCATAGGTTGATGCGTTGATTGAATTTTTCTCTGTATTCCAAAGGAACATGTATGAGATAAATAATTCCTAATATTTTAGTGGACAAGTATGCAAATGACATAGCCTTTCTTGTCTCCATTGATGAATGCATAATAGAAGCAGTAGAACCCAGAATAATATGTATTGAACCTCTAGGATATGAAATTGATAAGAAAGAGGTTGAGAGATACATAGAAATATTGTTAAACAACCCTAAGGACCCCTCTCTACCTAGACATGACACATATGAGGAGAAATCTACTTAAGTATACTTGGAGACTTCAACACCTACTAGAAAAAAAAGGATGAACATACAAGTTGAACAACTCTTTGGAATGAATGGATTCTTGAAAGAAGATGTTGACAAATTGAGGGAAGTTGCAGTAGAAAGGAAACCTAAAGAAGTTGAGACAGCTGGTGATTCCTTCGAACCACGTAGATTAGGAAGATCAGCTTCCACCCCTACCTATGCAATGCCAAAACCTACTGCCATAGCTTCCATTAAAGGGAAGGTGGACTCCAATGATCCAACTATAGTTGATGTACCTACACCATTTGAACCAAGTACTCGGACCTCAAAGAGGAAGAATGTACCTCCGGTAGCACCTCATACTACCTTCGAAAGAAGAAAGAAACATAAATCATCTAGAGATTGGAACTTAAGTGATGTTGTGGAAGAAGAAATTAAACTTGGTTTAGAGGAAGAAGAAAAATTGAAAAGAAAAAGTAGAAGCAGTATCTCTACCAATGGTGAAGGTACCTCACAAGAGGCTAGTACTAAATCAAAAAGGGCCAGAGTCAATCTTGTGGATTCATCTGAAGAAGAGGAGATGAAAAAGGAGAAAGAAGCTTTCAAAATTCATATGCACAAGAGGAAAGAGGAAAATAAAATAGATGAAGGCACATCAAAGCCTGAGAAGAAGAAGCCTGAGACTCCTCTGGTAAGAGCCCGCCCACCTATACAATTGGAATCCTTGGTTAACAATATGTTAGAACATGATGGCTTATTAGAAGCCACTACAAAATTATATCATGAAGTTGATGCTGAAGATCAAAAAGCTTGATGAAGGGTACTCCCCTTACAATCTAAAACTCACAAAAACAATAGATAATGGCACAAACAAAATGAAAGAAGGAAAGAAAATATTTTCTATTATCACTGAAATGAAAATGAAATTACAACATTATATTTTCCATCACATGGGCTTTCTGATTACATAAATTTGCAAATCTGCAAATTGGAGCCACCATCTACTCTGCTTTGGCCTTTTTTCTTTGTAGTCCCCCTTTACATCCTTTATTTGGAAGGTGTAATTTCCCTAGTATCTTCTAGAAAGTGTAACCGCCCTAGAATCTTCTAGAAAATGTAACTTCCTCAGGAAGATATTTTGAAATTTTATTAATTTTGGTATTAACACTTCACAGGGTCATAACTTTTGATCCGACTGTCGGATTTTCAATTATAATACCTTTTTGGAAAGGTCTCAAGAAAATCTTAAGGCCAATTGTTTTTGTTTTCCACTAATTTATCAGGCCCATCCGAAGCTTCTAAGTGCCTCAAAATTGTCCCCAAAGATTTTACTAGGATTTTTGAAAATTAAAATTTTAATATCTCTCAAATGACAAATGGTATTGAAGTGATTTCTTCGCCATTGGCTTCAATTTACCATTCTGGAGGTCTGTGTAATATTTTGTGTCCAATTGTGCATAAATGCATACTAAAATAGTAACCCTACCAAATTTAGCCCTTATTGAAAAGAAACAACATTTTTTTTGGGTGATGCAAGATTGCTCTTACACCCTGGATGCTCCTGCATCAAAACTATTATAGATGCTATTGCTTGGTATATAATCATTATGGATGAAAATATGGAGAACATGAAGGAGAAGGTAACTAATGTTGTATGGAAAGCTCTGGTGAAAAGAAGACATAAAGCTGTCAAAGCAAAAAATAAGATCAAAATTGATGCCTTCAACAAGATTGGATCCTCTTTATTTGAGGATGATAAGGCCACCCTACTAGAAGCATACACACAATAGTTCAAGGTGAAACAAAGAGTTACCATTCTTATGACCAAAAAGAAGGACAACACATAAAATTTGAAACAAGAAACTTTTGACACAATGACAGACATGGCACTGCAATACGGGATGATTTCTTATCTTGCATCCAATACAACTCAAATCAAGGAGCTTGGTAAAGATAAATTTACTGATGAAGAGGAAAATATTCTTCCCATATCCAATCTACCTATTTTTCAAGAAGTAGTAGCAGAAGAGGTAAATGCTTATTCTATAGATGTGAATCCACATTTGGATGTCCTAGGGAATACAGTTGATGATACGCATGCCCCTCTGGAGATATCCACTCCTTTGGAAGACACTAAAAACACAACCAGAGAAAATAACGAGGATCAAAATAAGAATTATGTAAATGATAATGCTAAAGATCAACATGAAAAATAGAATAAGGATACCAGAAATGAAGGTGAAGAAAATAAAAATGGAGAAGAAGAAGGTAAAGATGAAAAGAATAATGATAAGAAGGATGATTAAGATAAAAAGGAGGATGAAAAGAAAGACAAGAAAAAGGAAAACACCTCCAAAAAAGAAGAAGAAGAAGAAGAGAAAGAAGAGAACAAAGAAGAATCCCAGAAGACCACAGAGCCAACAAATTCACTTGGAGAATCCTCTGACAACACTCTCAAGGGTTGTCTGACAAGACAAATAAGGATTCAACCAATCATTCCTCCCTAGTTGGTTCAACTCCTATCACAACAAGGCTATGTTGATTTGAATAAAATCACACCTATTCAAAGAATGGAGATTGGAGACACTTTTATCACGACCTCCAAAAGAAACGAAATAATAGAAACTCATCACAAGGGGACTGAACTAATTAATGATGCCATCAAAGCTTTATAGGATGCAACCCCTGGTACCACTATTGATGATTCTTTAACACCTATTGAGAATTTGAAATTTTTGGTTGATTCATTCAGGGAATATATTTCTAGCCTAAAGGAGTAGGCTACAAAAGAAGTTGCGTTAAGGACTGCAGAGAAAAGATTGCTTGAGATTCAAGATAGATGTGAAAATGCACATGGAAAGGTCATGAAATGCTTGGAAGAAGTGAAGGAATGTGAAGATGAGACTCAGAAACTATTCTTGTATTCCATGAGATGGTCGAATGCTACTTAAGGTATTAAGGACCTAATGGAATCAATAGAGTCACAGTTAAACAATGCCTCTAGAACTTATGAACTCACAAAAGATAGAAACCATGCCTCTTGGGGTGCCATTTCAAACTTGCAAAACAATTTTTTCACCCTGAAAAGATAGAAAGAGGATGCTATAAGGAAATTCTGATAGCTTGGAGACCTAGTAAAGTGTCAACATATACTAATAGCAAGTGCTCTCACTGAAGCTAAAAAACTTGACAAGATAAATCCTTATTTGACTACTTCGGAAGAAGGAGAGGAAAGCTTGGTGGAGTTGGAATCAATACATAAGGCACTTGTTACAACTAAGAAGAGTTGGGATGAAGGGAAATATTCTTTGGAAGCTATTCTCAAGTAACTTGGAGGTGATTCCTCCTCTGGGTGAACATATTTCACCTTGTATATTATTTTTCAGTTGGTTTTAGTTTTTCTTTCCTATACATATGATCAGATGTAATTTTGGGGATAACTCCCTAAGGGGGGGCCAGTCATTTCATTTCAATTGTCTTTCTATTCATGTGTCTCATTGACACACCCTTTATCCTTGATGTCAAAGGGGGAGAAGTTCGAGAAGTTTGGAGAAGTTTGGAGAAGTCTAGAGAGGTATTTTGAGAAGTTTTTGGGAGAAGTTTAGATGTTTTGCTGCTAAAATTGTGTTTGGGGGATAAGTTTTTTGAAGACAAATTTAAAGTTGAATTATTGAAATTCATTTTGTTGAAATTCATTTTTGGCACATGTTGCCATCAATGAAAAAGGTGGAGATTGTTGAAAGAATGAAAAAGGAACCCTTTGATGTGTTGTCATTGATGCTAACAATGTTTGTTGACAATTTATTTGATTCGGTAAATAGTATTTGTGTCACTTTGATTCAGTAATTTGGTCAGGATTCACTCGTTATAAGATCATCTTATGTGATTACAGTATGTTGTTTGGGACTACTAAATACATCTATGTTTAAGATTTCAACAATTTTGGTCAATCTGTCTGAAAGTTACATATGACAGAAGTTTGGAAAGTTACATATAATATATTGTGAGTTAATCCTCACCATGGTTTTTCCCTTTTTGGGTTTTCCACATAAAAATCCTAGTGTTCATGTACTCATTCATAGCTACAATTAAATATGTTTGATAGTTAGTCATATTATGACTAAATGGTTTAATAGAATACTAATTTCCCCCCCCCCCTCTCAGTATTCTGGGTGCTCAACAATAACTTATTAGATTTTTTCAATTTTATTTAGTAATATAAATAGAGATATTTTTACATATTTTTAGTCTAATACTAATAAAAATGAAGAGGAAAAACCATGAAAAAAGAGAAATAGAAATAGTAATTATTAATATCTTAGAATTAATTAGAAATTGATTTATATGAAAAAAATATAAAAATAATAATAAAGAAACTCCTTATGAAATATATAAGTTTTAGGTTCAAACTTAGAGCTAGTACAAGTGAACTAGGAACAAAATCCTTCTCCTAGGGGTTCAAATGAAATAGCTTAAGATGACCTAAGAAAATTAAGTTTTGTTCATCTCAACCTCATGGTCACTTCTTATAACTACCAAACCTATCTAAACTATTTCACTTCTTCTATAGTTCATGTACAAGACATAATTATCATAGAAAATCATAAAAAATGGCTAGGTTAAAAAGGAAGCTACCATGGTCACCACCTTAGTGGGTATTCAAACATGAATCTATATGGAACAATAACCACAATAATAAAATGAAAGTTGATCTATGATAATATTTTAAACTTTAAAATTAAAACACCGCCTCTATTTTTTACCATATAAGAAATGAAAACAAGAAGAAGAGGGGAGTGAAAGAAGGAAATTAGAGATCAATCAAAAACAAAATGAAAGGAAAATTGTATAAGGATGAAAAAGGATGAGATGGAAAGGAAGATGGGAGAAAATTGGGATAAATTGAATGAATATAATAGAAATTGGAAAAAGGGAATAAAAAAAATGATAGAAAGAAGAGAGAAAGGACCACACAAAAGGCTATATGAAGGCTCTAAATTATGATAAAAATAAGCTTCAAATATTGAGCATGATTCTTCAATAGAATGAAAATATTCTAAGGATTCAAGGATCTAAAATTGTAAACCAATAATAATATAATGCAAGTAATAAAATAGAGTGTATGCTTGTGTGATTTTTAAATTGGTGAGAATGTTCTCCTTTTATAGATTTTTGAGGGAATTTCAAGTGGGAGCATGTGTAAAAATGGTATGTTAGTTGTGATATCCTTGAATTAAATTTTGGGAGCTAAAACATGGTGGGAAAAACCTACAATGAGCCATACCATAAGGAAGCTCAACTATAAGGGGAAGGGAGAGGCGAAAATAATATGGTTAGCAATGGTTTTAACTAGTTTGGATTTATAATTTAGAAATGGAATAAATAATGGGAAGGATAAGATACACATGAGAGGGGATAAGAGAGAATTTGATTTTATGTGTAATAGGTAAAAATCACCTAGTAGATTAAGATAAGAATAGCTCAAGGGTGAAGGATCACATGGGAGAGGGGAGAGCATGTGGGAAAGAGAAAATGTGACATGGGGACAAAAAAGATTTAAAAAGTTCTAAAGCATATGGAGAAGGAAAAGGAAAGATAAAGGATAGGAAAAAATAAATTAAAAATATGAGAAAATAAATATAAAATAAAGGCTAAAAGGGTTTAAATGGGTACAATATGAGAAACACTAAAATAGGTGCAAAATATAGTAAAATAAATTATAGGTTATTATAAATTGCAATAGTGAAAAGTCTCATATTGGATCTTCAATTAGATTTGGAATTGTTTGAGGAAGTATAATAAACTTTATGCTAAGTTTTGGTATTTTGTAAAGAAATGAGAATGAAAGACAACAAAAAGAAGAATTAATTAGCAACCCCAAATCATCAAACACACTTGGATTTGAGCATAAGAAAGTATTTTTACATTTGAATTTTCTCACTCACTCCCTACTAGTATGTATCAACACTCAAATCAAGATATATGGCAAGACAAACCAAAGGAATAGATTGTAAACATAGAGAGGAAAAAATGTATAATTATATATTATTTTTAGTCATGTAGTTCATTTGGTTAATTACCATGTAAAATGTAATCTCAGAGATTATTATGATAAAAGGGGAGTTACTTCTTAATACTAGAGAATAAATTTTTGTAGTTAGTTCTAGTTCATGAAGTATAGTTTTTAGTGTTAGTAAATAAGTTGTAGTATTAATAGTAGGTTAGTTTGATTTTTAAATAAGATTTTTTAGTAACACAATGTTTAATAGGAAAATTCTATTAGTCAAGTTGTGGCAGCTTGAGAGTAGAGTAAGTGTGTTACAACAAAAGGATTGTGATTTTGCTCAGTGTTTTAGTTTCAACATCATTTGGGACAACTTGTGGATATTTGTTTAATTCAATTTTAAAAATCTCTAATTTTACTTTTATGTCTATTTAACTCCACAACCTACATGATAAAGGTAGATTTCTACATTTGATGTGTGATGGAATGCCACTTTTATAAGTCATTGGAAACTATAATGTCATTTATTGTAGTCCATTTCAAAATTAATTTCATGTGCAATTTAATTTTTAGATATATCATTATTTGTTGTCCATGATCATCAATGCAATTGCATTTACAAAGAAATCTCTTAAAAAAATCATAAGAAAAACTATTATGATTTCTTTTTCAAAAGAACATGAAATTCATACACACATATCTATAGATATATACAGTTAGTTAGTTAAAGAATATGATTTTCTATTTTAATAATATATTTTTACTTAAAAATAAAAATTAATTCTTACTTAACTCTACTTACAAATTATCTAATACGAATAATAGCTTCCAAAAAAAAAGTCAAGATAAGAACAAAATAAACAAGTATATTGAGTAATAATTTACATCTATTACCTAGATTCCATTTAGAGACATAATAAAAGCCATGGATAAATTTCAAGAAGCTTGTATTCGTTTTTAATAAGACATAAGACAAAGTGAAATAACTAAAAACAGGAAAGCACAAATACCATTCATTTGAATCTAGATCAATAATTGGTGCAAGGACAAAAACTCATTTTCAATGGTTCCAAAAAGGAATTTCACTAGCCACCCAATTAAAATAGTGAAAGCTCATCTTCAATGGGTGCATTCCTCAAAAGAAGAATTAAATACACACTTTTGGGTAGAGAATAAAAAGGAAGTGGAATATGGAGGGCCCATTTCATTATGTGAGGAACTAGTCAATACCGGATAAATAATAAATGTTATAATAAATAATAAGATGGTTGCATAAGCATACATATAAATGACACACATATGGCAAAGATAAGCTTATAATACTTGTGTAATATTTCAATGAAGGTTTGTGTGGAAAATGTATCCATTGTAGAAGATGACCATGCAATCAAAGGAAACAAAAGTTAACAAATGGAGGTTATAAATTTAGTTTATAAAATTAGTAATCAATATAAGATACAATAAAGATAGTCAAATAAGAGCAGAGGGTCTAGTTTGATTGGCTAAAGCATCCTATTGCAAGCAAGAAGTCATGAGGTTTAGTCTCCCCTCAGTCCATGTGATACTAGAGGGCATGTTGCGCTAGCATCACCAGTCACGTGAAAAAAGTTTACCAAGTGCACTACAATTTATAGGGGGGCTACTCGATTCAATAAAATAATGACAAAGATTAGCATAGTAATATGATAAGATGTAAGGAAGTCAAAACATAAGTTTAGATATTATTTATAGTAAGGTGTATATTATTTCTAGCATCAACATAATAATGAGAAATTTTTAGTAATGTGGAGCATGGAAATGTTCAAGATTCTAGAAAAGGGATTGACAAGGTAGCATATATATTTGAAGGCAACATTCCACCAAATAAAGACAAAAACATAATTTTCAAATAATAGTATGGCATATGCAATATATAAACAATGCTCAAAATTCATTGGACGTGAATTAATGCAATGGATTTTGCAATCTTGGAAGTGAATCCTCAATAACATTATCATTCCCATGAAAATGAATCTATGGTCCTCACACCTTCAGTTGAAAACTTTAGAAAGATCTGACTAGTTGGAAAAGATGAAGTGGGCCCAACAAGAAGTTTTGAATTGGTGAATTCCTTCAATTTCACAAGCTCGTGATCTATTGAAAAGGAATTGAAAATCAAAAGGGGACCACATTATCATCAAATCAAATGTAAAGGCTAAAACATTTTCTTATAAATTAATAAAGATTAACTATTTAGTATCTAAATGATTTTTTCATTAAATAAAAATATGTGAATTAAATAATTAGCTCACAAATATTTTCATATTTTATATGAGAAGTGGAACCCATGACTTGGTAGAGAAAATTAAATGAGCTAGTGGTTTAAAAGTAAAAGCTAAGTAAACATTGAAAGCTCGTATGATGTAAAGGGAAAGGAAGATTGTATGAGGATAAGGAAATTATTAAATAGATAGCTCATTTTTTTTTTTAATATAATAATCATAAAAATGTTTACAAGAATTAATCATGAGCGAATGAACGAAAATGTAGTAATAATGAGTAGTTACAAGTTTACTTATAAGAAGGTGTTATTGGTAGGTTAGATTGATTAAGATTATGGAGAATTAATTATTTGTGTTCTTAGAGTTTTATAGTTAATTTATTTTTTCATAAATACTAGAGACAACATTGTTTAAGTTCTATCATAATAGAAATTCTCATTTTCTTATAGTTCTGTAAATTTTATATACTCAATTGCTTCTTAATTTTATTTGTATTTATATTTTCAAAATTACTCCAATGATCATATGGGTTTGTAATTGTACTAATCTTATGATCATCATGTCCTTATTGTTCAAGAGACTACTCTTTTGCTAATTTATTAAATCATAGATTTGTTGATTTTTTTATTTTCATTAGCTAAAATATAGGAGTGATATATATTTCTCAAATGAGTAGATTGTTAAGTTGTTTATATTGCATTTCTTTTCACCATTCTCTTTCTTTTCCCTCCATTAAAAAAAATAGAAAATCATTGAAATCAATAAATACTTGACCTTATAATCCTAGAGGTTATTAAGTGAATCATGCCCCACATTCATAAATATATCATGATTTATATCCATATGAGCATAAATTTGGAGTGAAAAAAATATTGATATCAACAAAAATATTGTTAAGATGTTTAAGTGAAAAAGAATCTCAAAATGTTACACTTAAATATTATCAAGGAGATTGTGGAGCCATTTTATGACCAAAACCACAACACATTAAATCATTAGAGCTAGTTACTAGTGACCTTTGTTATTTGAAAATATTGTCAAATTAGTTAGAAGATGTTATTCAAACTAAAATAGTTTTATGATACTTAAAGAATATAGTGCTCTTCCTCTAAAAATTATCACAATGGAGTCTCCTTTATAATAATAGATCATTGGTTTCATTAGTCAAAATAAAAAAATCTAACAATTACTTATAAGTATATTTTCAAAAAAATCCACCACTAATATCGTCACAAATTTTTTAATGAATAAATAATTACCAAAATTGGTGTTCTATAAAGAATTATTATTAATAATGTAATGTGATTTTAGATAGGTTAATTTACTGATATATAGCAAATATAATATTATCATACCTTACTCATCTCCTTAGCATCCCCAAGGGAATGAATGAGCTAAATAAAATAATGAAAACATCATGAAAATCATTGACAAAACTTTGTAGTGTAAGAAGTAGTGAGACATCAAGATAAGGATAATAACTAAGGAATGATAGAGAAACTCCCAAGAAGAATATAATGAGAAAGGGACCATTTGAACTATTGCATAGGTTAAATTTTGGCTTTATAATTATCATTACTAGTTTCTAAGTTGCTACAAGTGAGAAAATGGATTACATTGTCATTCAAATAATGAAATAGATAGTACAATTGAATGAGGAAAGAAGAAAAGATCGTAAGAATAATTTCAAAAGATAGTAGAAATTCAATTTACTTTTTGAGAAGAAATTCAAACAAGAATAATTTCAGCTAAGAGATATGATCCTTATGTTGAATGTGAAAGGAAAAAAACAAAAGGAAAATATGGTAAATTTGATGCTTTATGGCTTGGGCTTCTTTTTATTGTAAACTTTTATGGTATTGAAATATTCTATTTGAGAATTTTAGATGTATTTTTTTATCATTTCATTCATGATAATCATCTAAAGCATTATTTATTCTAATATAAATACCAGAACACTATGTGTATATTCTAACCTTATTTTCTTTTTGTATGTAGTTATGATTGTAGTTTTACTCATGAATAACTACATGGTCCCTTCTATTTTTTGTACTCTTTTCTATGATGAAAAATCTATTAGGGCCTACTTTACCATAAATTATTCTAATTTTTCATCATTCCTATGAGAGGTACACATTCTTGAATATGATCCTATGTTTTTGATAAGGAAAAGCAGGTTTTGACGAGATTCTGAAACCCTTTACAATGAGAGAAGGCTGCAAAAGATTAAGCAAATACCACCATACAGCCCCAAAAAACAAAAATAGTTGTTAAAAGATGAACCTTGACACACAAACAGCTAAACCCACTACAAAACATCAGTACAAAAGCCAAAAAACTAAAGGAGATTATCTAAAACTTTGGCCACCTCCAAATTACTAGAGATAACATTATCATGCATCTCCACCACATCTTCAAGCTCCTAGAAGGAGATAGAAACCCTCTTTTTGGTCTTACTTTTGGTTCACACACATGGACCATCATCCATGCTCATCTCCATTTGGTTCTTTTAGTTAACATCAACAATCACCTCCTCATTCTCACCGAGATCTAGTTGTTTACCAGTCCACCTAAGGGTTTTTTCTTTTAGCAAAGAAAGTCCCTACGCACTTGAATTGAGTGATTGGTTACTAATTTGCACCACAAATTGCAAATCATGAAAAAAATTATTAACTTTCTCCTCCAAGGACACCAACCTCTCCTCATGATCCCTACTAAATTTATCCTCCAAGGACTTCGGCCTCTCCTCATGATCCCTACCCATTTTCTTAGTATCCACTGCCACCTTATCAAGAACAACATTCATTATTTTAAACTTGCTTTTCACTCTCCACTCCTTCTTGTTATAGTTAACTAGTGCCACATTGACACTTCCATTCATTCAGCTTAACGTTAAGATCTTTGACCTCCAAGAAAAGTCATTTAAACAATGAAAGGAGATTACTCGTTCCATCCTCCACCATTCTACTAAAAATATCCATGTTTATTTTATCCCAATTTAGAAGATCAATTGATGGAATAACAACATTCTCGGGTTGACACTTCGAATCCAAACCTTCGCCCTTCAAAACATAATTAATTGGAGAATCCTCCAAATCAACCACTTCAACCTCCACACACTTCTTATTAGAGTTCACCGCTGAGTTTGATGCCAATAGCTCCAACAACCCTTTCTTATCCTCAATCTACTTGAAACCTTTACATTCAGGAGTCACCAACCCAGTTTGCATAGGGGAAACATCCACATAACTCTTAATACTATCACCCAAAAGACCTTTTCCTTCCACACAAAGCCCCTTGTCAACCTTATTGCTCCCCTATTTCCCCTTAGTAGTATGAACAGGGGACACACTAGAATCTTTCACAACATCCTTGATTAGGAGTTTGCCTTTCCCACATTCTCATTTCTCATCCTTTTGAACACCTTTCTTCCCCTTAGACCCCTTCTTTGTTAGTGTAATTAATATTTAATTACACTTGCATAACTTTAATTAGGTATATTTTAATTCCTAGGTTAATTATTCTCATCCTTATCTTGTTGACCTATCTTGTTGCTCAAGATAAGATTAGGGTTATGCATACTTTTCTTTTATAAAGAAAATCATCTCATGTAATTATGAATTCTTGAATAATAATATTTTGCACATCTTTTTGCAAAGCTTTTATTTTTATGTTTTTCTCTTCTGTGGAAGGATTTTTTGGTTTGCATTTCAAATCTTGGTTTCTAACATGGTATCAGAGCCTTGATATGCAGCCCATTCTCAAATTTTTGAGAAAATCATTGCAGAGTTAGTTCGGGATTCCTTGAGGGTTTCATACCTCGAGATTGTCTCTCTATTTGGGTGCTCTTGCATGGTTACTTTCGACGCATGTTGGAGGAAATTTGAGCTCATTTTTGAGTCCAGTGCTATCAAAAAAGTTAAGATCGACTTTTGTTTCGCCTAAAACAGACATTTTATGCCAGAGTTATGAGGGTTTTAAGATTTGTCAAATCTGGGAGTTGTGAAGCTTCTGGTGCAATTTCAAGTAGATCGGACCTCGCCATCAGATCCAAAGCATCTAGAGACAAAAATCAACATATAACATGCCCTATTTCGGCATCGAGAGCTTCTGAGTCAAAAAAAAAATTGTTCCAAAATTCGTACAGTCTATGCACAATTCTCAAAAAAAAAAAATTCAAGTTTCTAAATATTTTTACCTACATGCAAAAAAAAAAAAATTCATTAGTATTTTTTTCAAAAAAAATTAAATCAAAAAAGAGTTTTTTTTTATAGATATAAATCAAAAAAAGAGAGACAATTTTTTTTTGTTTTAGGCTTTAAAGCTTGTGCACAGGGTACAAGGCCATGCCCTGGTCGGCAGGCCCAAGCCGGCCCCATGCGCCCACTTGCTTCGCTCCACCAGTGGCTTTTAAAACAGTGGTGGCCTTTTCTTTTAACACCGACAACCGACAATAAAATTTGGCACTCCCATCCTTTGCTGGCAACCACACAATCAATTTCAGTGGGCCCCCTCTTCAATAACTGACAAAGCTTCTACCCAGCTAATAGCAACAAAATCTTTTAAATTCTAAAGGAATATTCCGGCCATGCAGGTTTTTCAGACCGCCATCAAATTTTGTTCGACTGGGGGAAAAAAAAATTTGGTGATGGCCAAATGGCCGTCAAATTTAAGCGTAGTAAGTGCTAACGTCAGCAGTCGTATGATGGTCTTTGCCCCCTCCTAACCCTAGTTTGCCTTCAAGGAGTAGTATTTTTATTTTTGGCGTAACTTGGGCATACGGTATCGAAATCGGGAAAACGAGATATCGCCGGAAAGCTGATTCCAAGCACTTTCTTGTGGTGTAGTTCATTTTTTAGTATTTTTCTTTTTAGCTGCATTAATTTTTGTTTGAAGTCAGATGTTCATTTATGGCTTCCAAGCTCATAACTTTTTTCCACGATCTCCAATTTTTGCCATCTTTGTAGTGTTGGAAAGGTATTGAGGAGCTTAATGTTTTTTTACATCCACTTTTTTTTGTATCTATCCCAGGTTGATCATTATTCCATATTTGTACCAATGGGTGTTTTGGAGATTACTTGGATGTTTTGGCAGTTGGAAGGGTGAAACTTGAATATTTTACTTCATTTGAGTACCACATCATCTTTTTTTTTGTTTATGCATGTTTTGCATTCCCTCCTTTTACAATTGTTGGGTTATTGTAATAAATGAACTGAGATAAAGTTCCATCAGGGGGGTTTTCTTGCATAATAATCTAATTAGAGTGTGCATGCACTTTGATCTCCATCTTCATCTTGATTTGTTGACAACTAGCATGGGTTATATCTAGTTTCTTAGTTTCTTTTGGCCACATCTTGTCTTAGCTTGACACATATCAGATTCACATCGGTTCACACTTTAGATTGAGAGCCTATGGTTAATGATCCGTATTGGATCCATCTCAGTTTGAGGGCCATATTTTTATGGTTAATGTTCCAGAGTCTTTATGGTACTTGTTCCCATGGAAGAGTTTTAGTCTCAGTTTGGCATCGACATCGAGATACACAGTTTCCAGATTTTGTCATCATTTCATCTAATGTTGCTTCACAAATTCCAGGGTTGTTCCAGTTTGTGAGTTTTCCAGAGTTCCATGGCATCGAGTCTATTGTCATATTATTATGATCCCACTTTGGTTTCTTTTAGACAAAAGTATCTTTTCTTTCTTGTCGGATTGCAGTTCCAGTGTTACTCCATAGTGTTCTTCCAGTGCTTCTTTGCAACAATCTTCTCATTGTAGGGGGGTTTTGTCCCACTGGGTTTTCCTTTTCTACCCCATTATTGCATTTGTACATGGGTACCTAATCAGGCTTTGTTGTCAGGACCTATTCATGCTTTCTTACATTCATCTTAGTTTTAGGTGCATGCTTTTTTAGTCTCCCTAAGTTGCACTTATGGGGGGGTGTTAGTGTAATTAATATTTAATTACACTTGCATAACTTTACTTAGACATATTTTAATTCCTAGGTTAATTATTCTCATCCTTATCTTGCTGAGCTATTTTTTTGCTCAAGATAAGATTAGGGTTATGCATACTTTTCTTTTATAAAGTAAATCATCTCATGTAATTATGAATTCCTGAATAATAATATTGTGCACATCTTTTTGCAAAGCTTTGCTTTTTTTGTTTTTCTCTTATGTGGAAGGCTTTTTTGGTTTGCATTTCAAATCTTGGTTTCTAACATTCTTGGCACCGAAAGACATAATCTCCTTCATCTCAATGTCATTCTCATAGCCCTTCGACCAAGAATTAGATATCTTAGGATCGAGATTCTTCACATTCTTACCATCTTTATTTGATGACTTCAACTCTCCCGAGCCATCCTCATCATAATCCCCATCCCACTACTCTATAGAGTCCCCCATTTCATAACTTGAAGGAGGCCCCTTACCTTTTTTTCCATTGGAAATCTTAGGGATTTCAGGGATAAATTTCATTTTGATATAGTCAATGATCAGGAGCATGAGCCCCTCATGGAGAATAGCTTTACTGTGATTCTTCTATTATCTTCTATGCTAGTTTCCATAGAAAGGAGAAAATAGTAGGGAAACTACACCAAAATATTGTACCTAAAGTGATTCAACAACATAAAATGGTACCCATAGATTACAAAATACTTGCCATCAAGCGTGAAATATTTCATAATTGTCAACGTCACATCCTTCCAAAGCGGCTTGATAGAAGAATGGTGATACCCTCTACTTCCCACACCCCTGAGCTTGTCTTGTTCCTTTCCCTTAAAGAAATTAGCCAAAGTACAATTGGAGGTGTTGGAAATACAAGGGAAGACAACTGAGAGGGGGGGTGAATCAGTTGTCTCAAAAATTTAAAACTTATTCAACTTATTAACCTTATTCTCAGATCTGATAATTAACCATGAAAACATGAATCAACAACACATCATAAGCACACATAATATCAATTTTTTTTTATGTGGAAACCCTGTTAGGGGAAAAACTACAATGGAGGTCAGTCCACAAGATTATACCCTATTAAAAGTATAATGAGAATGAAATATGAGGAATGCACATGCATTCAAGTACACTACGTAGAGCTCACTACTCAATTAAAAAGGAAGACACACTATCTTACAAATAGATTCAGATTATAGCCATATGTAGGTATTTGAACTGATAAAATAGCATCTGCTAATGTGTAATTATAGTTCCAATTAAGCACATGAACACTTCTTCACTCTTCTTCACTCTTCCTCACACTTCTTCACAATTCTTCACACTTTGCTCTACCTTTGAATGATATTCACACATACACACACACTCAGCATCCACTAGCATACATTTGCACTTCAATTCAAATAAACAATCACTCTTATATATCTGCAACATGAAATTGCATTGCTACAAGTCGGCCACAAAGAAATAATAAAATGAATATAACTGTTGGCCCAAATCATTAAAGATTATTAATGTGAATCAAACAAAGTTGGCCACAACTTAGTGAGGACCTAAATCAACATCTCCAACATGAAAACACTTCAATTAATTACTCCTCAAAGATCCACAACATGCTTCAACACTATGTCGGCCAGGAACAAGAAAAATATGAACATGCAAAAGAAAATCACCAACCATGATCACAACAATCAATGCAGATGTGCAACAATGATAGAGAATGATATAGAAGAATCCACAAACATTAAGAACTAACAGAGAAGCATCCACAACAAATGAGCTAATTGAAATAGTATCATCCTTAATCAAGAACACCGACTGAAGAAACATAAAACTTGTTTGAATGGAAATCTTCATAACTCGATCAAATCTTCATGTGGATATCTAAAAATTGACATGGATAAACTAGATACACTCAGTAACAAACCATTTAGTCCACAACCTCTGATCATCAACATACAAAACACACCAACAAACTAAACTTCACTTTATCACTGACAACTTGCAACTTATTTCTTTACAATTTTCTCAATATCCTCGACATATACAACTTCAAATGCATTTATGCTAATAGTGTTGACATCAATGACAACTACATATCAGCAAAAATACCACAACATCCAATAGGAAGCTCCTTGCTCTCTATAGAATTTCTTACCCTTCATGGGTAATCCCATGATTTTAGCAATTAAATCCTTAGTTATATTCACCTCCACCCCCTAATAGCATAGAATACAATTGTTCCAACACTTCACAAAAACCTTAGTGGCCTTGGAATCAAACCCATGCAGTTTAAGTAGATAAGGGAAAATGACCCCCTTCTCCAGATACTCCCACACAACCACATTACCACTAAACTCCTCATAGGAAAGAGGCTCTTGTCTACAATGATATCCACCCATGGCAACTAGAAACACACTCACTGTGACCTTCTCCTTATTCTAATGAGTAGAAAGAACAAAGAGAACAATCCAGAAAAAAAAAGGCCCCCATAATCCATGTAAACCTGATAGTATGAGTACACCCTGCTATAATTACCACATCCATCAACTTGTTTCCATAAGATATATAATTATTAATAGGACAATCTCTGAACTCTATACTCCTAAACCGAATAGAGAGTTGATAAATCCAAGATAATAAACCATTATCTCCCAAGGTTACAACCCGAGACAAGACAATTGATCATGATAAATAATGCTTTGAATATTAAAAGGGATGGAATCATAAGAATTCAAACACTTATGAGACAAGAACTCCACATTTACAAAACCATCAACCAAGGTATTTACCTCACAAAAAACATGTGATATTTTATAATCATCAAAGGAACTTGGAATAGAAAGAGAATCCTTGATGATATGCACTATAGACCACGGTGGGGGATTTACCTTCATTAAACAATTAATAATATTAAGGGAATCCCCTTCCAACCACACTTTTCTCATCCTAGCGTCTTTATCAAGAAGGAGGCCATGATAGGTTGTTGATGCCTCTATAAAGTGGTTTGTTTGGGTTCTCAAAGGGAGTGTCACCGCAAAGAAAAACCTACCATTCTCATCACATAACACTCCCCCACAACCAGCTAGTCCTATATTACCTTTAGCAGCACCGTCAAAGTTAACTTTGAACCATCTTTGAGAGGGAGATTTCCAACGACCCCCCTCCCTAGAAGATTTAGGTTTCTTCATCAACAGAGAAAAGTCACAAGAAATATTCCATCTGCTACCAATCGACAAGTCATAATCAGAGACCACAACCTTTAGACCATGGATATAAAGCAAGGAGACTTCAAAAATAAATTTTCTTATTGCTTCAAAATTTTTGAAAGCAAGCCTTAAGGGAGGAAGCTCCAATTGATGGAAGGTTTGGTTATTTTGTTCTTTCCAAATTCCCCATGTCACATGCAGAAAAATAAGAGACCATAACAAAGAAAGAGTAGGATTCAGGGTAGGAGCCACCCACTGAGACCAAAGGTCCATGATAGATGAAGAGAAGGCCCAAGATAAATTCCACAACTAAAGGACATGGGCCTAGACTTTTGAAGAGAAACTATAGCCAATAAGAAGATGGTTAACATCCTTAACACCCTCCTTACACAAGAAGCACCTATTAGGCAGAGCATAACCCCTCTTAGAAAGATTGTTAAGAGTCAAGATTTTGTCTTGACACAGAAGCTAGAAAAAAATGTTGACTTTAAGTAGGGGCTTCAGATTCCATAGGCAACCCCATAAAGGAGGAAGACCAAAGATACGAGTCTGGTTAGAAAAAGCCGAAGACACAAAGAACTAGCCATTCAAAGAAAACTGCCACAACACTCTATCAATAGGGAAGGATGTCAGAATATGAATCGGAGATAAGAACTAATAGAGGGGTTCAATATCCCTGTTAACCAATTCAAGCCTTTTCCACTTACCATCAGCAATAATCCAACACAAAAACACCCCAAGACACAATATAAAAGTCCTTGAAAGGGGCCACCCAAATTTCATCCTTTAAGGGGCCATTTCCAATCCACCAATCATCCCAGAAGAAGATACTCCTACCATTCCCAAGAACCCACCATAAAACATCAGCCACAATAGAATGAGCTTTGATCATGAAGTTCCACAAGGCTGAACCCAAGGGAAGAACAAAACCATCCCTTAAAATGTCTCTAAACTTGTCAATTCCCCTTAAATACTTTGAAGAATAAATAGAGGTCCATTCCTTACCATCCAAAAGTAGATTCCATAATTGTTTAGCAAGGAGAACAAGATTAAAATCCAACTTTCGAAGACCCAATCCACCATGACTTTTGGCCCTACAAACTTCCTCTCGAGAGAGAAAATGCAACCGATTATTATCCTCCACCCCAAACTAGAGAAAATATTTTTGAGTACTCTCAATCTTCTCCTAGAACCTCCTAGGAATCTGAAATAGGCTCAAAGTATAAACCAGAAGATTTTGCAGAGTAGAGTTAATCAATTGAATTTTCCCTACTTGGCTAAGAAGAGCCCTCTTCCATCCTGCAATTTTGGAGTTGAACTTATCTATAACTCATTTCCAAAAGGAGTCGAGTACCACATTCAAGCAAAGAGGAATCCCTAAATAAGTAAAAGGACTATCCCCTATACCACACTCTAGAATCCTTGCAATCCGTTGTTGATGATGCTCCAAAGTATTAAGAAAAAAAACCATACTCTTGGGAAAACTCACCTTCTGACCAAAGGTAGCTTCATACTACTACAAGATGAGTCAAATATACTTGGGTGCAACAATCGACGCTTCAACAAGGATAAAAGTATCATCAAAAAATTGTTGATGCAAGCAAAATTGTTGCAATGAAGAAGGAGAAAGACCTTTGAAAGCACCATTAGAGACAACTTGAGGAATAAATATTCCCAATGATTCCACCATAATAATGAAAAGGAAAGGAGAGATAGGATCACCCTACCTTAACCCATGTGCACTTCTAAAAAACATAGATAGGGAACCATTCACCAACACCAAAAAAAGGAGAGGAGATTAACTGACCAATCAACTATAGAACCCAATCAGAAAAGCCGAACACCTTCAATATTTTCAATAAAAAATTCCAATTGACACGATCGTAGTCCTTCACAAGATCGAGTTTTAGAATAAGACCAACTTTCTTGTTAACTATAAGGGAGTGAATATTCTCATGCATCATTATAACAGAGTCTAAAATCTTCCTTCACAGGACAAAACCATTATGTTGAGGATAAATAATAAGAGGAAGAACCAACTACAACCTTGAAGCTAAAACTTTAGAAAATATTTTATAAATAGAATTACACAAAATGATAGGCCTAAAATCACCAAAATACAAGGCCCTAGGCTTCTTTGGAACAAGAATAATAAAGGTAGAATTCAATTCCTTCAAGAGTTGCCTACTACCAAAAAATTCTTTAGTAGCATAGATAACATCCTTAGCAACAATATCTCAATAGGTTTGAAAGAAAGGCATAGGGAAAACATCAGGCCTAGGGGACTTATTACCTTCAAAGGAGAAAATAACCTTCTTTATTTCCTCATCAGACAAAATGCACGTTAGACTCTTATTCAACTCCTCAGCCAAAATATTAGGAGTGACATTCAAAAAGATATGCTGACAAATAGGGTCAAGGGGCTAATCTTCAGTAAGAAAATCAGAGAAGAAAGGCCCCTATAGAGATAGATCATTAAACACAATTTTGGAAATTCTATTAGAAGATTTGTGCTTCAAGGTAGTAATATGGAAGAAACAGGTATTTTTTATCCCCACTCTGAAGTCAAATTTCCCTAGATATTTTCTTCCAAAACTCCTCCTCCTTAGCCACATTATTATGAAATTTGGACAAAAGAATACTGTCCTCTTGGAGAGTTGCATGATCATTCCCAATAACCTAAATCCTTTGTTGCAGGAGATCCAACTTAGCTTTGATCACATATTTATCCTTGAATATATTGCCAAAAGATGACTTATTCCATTGAATTATGTTTTTCTTAATAGAAGCAAGCTTCTTAGAAAAGTTGTACATGGTGAAACCATCTACATTAATACCCCACCAAGCAGCAATCATGTCTCTTAAGTTTGAGTGGTTGACCCACATCTTCTAAAATCTAAAAGGGAAGCATTTCATCTTCCCAGTAGCTTCGCATTAAAGGAGATAAGGAAGTGATCTAAACCAAGTCTAGTGAGGGTTGAAAGAGAGCGGGAAAAGGAGAGAATTCAATCCAGAGAAAGGAGAGCACAGTCCAACTTAACCTGAATCAGAGAATGCCCCACTCTCCTATTAGACCAAGTATAAGAATCTCCACAAAGGTTTAGGTCCAATAAGGAATCATCATTAATAAAGTTCATAAGATTAAATATACTATCCTCCACCACTTGAGAACCTCCAAACTTATCAACATCATTCAATGGTGTATTGAAGTCCCCCATCACCAACCAATTATGGAAAAGAAACTGATATTTAAATCTATTCAAACCATCCCAAAAATTCTTTCTGGAACATTTAGAACTCTGAGCATAAATATTATAAATAACCCACAAGAACTTATCTCTAGAGCTCGAAAAGGAAGTAGCCACATGGTTTTCTTCTCCAAACAAAAATAGAACTAGTAACCACTAGTGGGTTCCAAAAAGTGGCCACACCCACAAAAGCCCCATTAGAATCAAAATCCTGATAATCACAATCCTTAAACAACCTATTTTTGATTTTATCCACCCCCATTTTAGTCTCTTAAATCAAAATGATATCAGGTCAATGATCTCTTACTAAATTAGCAAGATCCTATTTGTGAGGATTATTCAATCCTTGAATATTCCAAGAGAGGATCTTCATGGAAGATTTTGCAAGGATCCTTCTAGGCCCATCTCAAGCAGAGTCATCTGCAAACCATCAGCAATATCAATCTTTCTTTCCTTCTTCTAAAGATATTATAATGAAGGTTTACCCCTACCTCTAGGATTAGAACCACAGTCCAATTTCATGTGATTTATAGTAGTCATACCTGACAAAGGAGAGATGGGTTTTTTCCTATTTCGAGGCTTAGAAGCAAAAGGAGGAAGATCCCCTACCTTTGCATCCAAAGAACAATAGGATTTTATATCCTTGACAGAAGAGGTGAGCACCTTATCTTTAACCGATGCTTTCATAACAACCTCTTCAACCACCTTCAACTCCCTAGGAGCTACCACCCCTAGAATAATTCCCAAGTCCTCCTCTTGAAACGTAAATTCCCTAGATGGTAGGACAAAATTAGTAACCTCCTTCAAAGAAGAAACCTCCTCCTTAGGCACAAAAACCTCCTCCTCAGGAATAGGGGTTTTCTCAATCAAATCTACTTCCATAGAAACCATAAGACCAACTTCGTCAACTCTAGAGTCAACCAAATCCACCTCTAAGGCCTCAAAATATTTTTTAAGAGTTCTAACTTGGGAAGAAGTAACATCCTCAGTAGCATTCTCCACAACCCATTCTGAAGTGGTACACACCTCGACCACATCTCCAACATCAGCCACAGAGTTACCACAAGACCCATCTCACCAACCCCCCCTTCTACAGAGCCGATAGCAAGACCAAGCTCACTAGAGAATCCATTAATTTGAATGCTATAAATACTAGAGATACCAATAGGGGGATTAGGACACCTCCCCACCTCCCTCCACACCTTAAAAGAAGGAATGGAATCTTTCTAAGGATCCAAGGCCTTTTGAGGAGGCTTCTTAGGCTTCAACGAACATTTTTTCACACAGTGACCCACCTTCTTATAGTGAAAGCAGGCAAAAAGAATTGATTCAAACTCAACAACCTACTCCCAAACACCCATATTTGAGTTAATCTTAATCAAGGTTGTCAAATCAATAGATTGATCCATAATCATGCAAAATTGAGCATACACCAGACATTTCCTCGAAGCAGTCAAATGATTGATAGATAATAGACACCCAAAGGTACTAGCAATACCCTTGAAGACTTGCTCATCCCAAAATTCCAAAGGAAGGCCAAGAAAATTCACCCACATAGTCATCAAGTCAAAAGAACAAGAGCTCATATTGAAACTAGCTTCCTATTTCTTCAAGACCAAAGTAGATCTACCAATCAACCATGGGCTCCCCACAAGAACCTTCAAAAGGTATTCCTCATAGGTAAAAGAAAAAGAGAAGAAGCCTTTAGCAAGAGCAACGACCTCAACCTGGCCTTTCAAATTCCAATGATTCAAAGACAGGTTGCAGAACAAATGGATATTCAGACGAGGGCCCAAAAACTTACCCACTAGTGAAAGATCCATTGACTGAAGACTCTTCTCAACAATACAATCAAGCATAAAGATAGAATACTCACTAGCTGAGGGATTAGCAAAGAATTCCATTGGAGGGGATGAGATCTTGTCCTTAGGCTTTGTACCAAAAAGCTTTGACCAACTTTTTGTTGGAATATGAATTACTCTAAGAGGGGGGGCTGAATCAGAGTAATGTACATTTTTTCAAACTTTTAACTTCATGATAAAATTAAAAGAAGACCTTAAGACAAATTTATGAACCCTCTTAAATTTCAAAGTGAACTCTAACACATCAAAGAGCTTTTAGTAGAATGACAGATTGACAAAAGACAGTGTCAAAGCATGTTATTAATTGTTCATGTAAACTTGATTGAACAATTCCTTTCAATGCTTTATTTTCACAAGACTTCATGAACACTTTCATAACATAATGAAATGCTTAGTCAAGTATCAGAGCATTGCATGAGTTGTATTGACTGATTTGAATGATTGATATGAAATGTGACATAACAATGACGACTATGAAAGACTGATAATTAAGCATTTGACAACATATCAAAATCAGACACATAAAATTACCACATAACACATAATTTTGTATTGAGTGGAAAAACCCTCTTGGGGTATAAAAAACCACTCAAATAATTCATTTTGTTTAGAGCATCAAATCAATCAGGAGCACCAACTCCAAGTATAAACTGAAGCACCCACTTCAAGTTAGGAGCACCAATTCCTAGTTTTACAAATTTGAATAATATCAATAATTCAGAGGGTTTCTTTGTTACAATTAAACCCACATATTTCTTTCAAACCAATACACTAGATATCCTATAGATTCATTCTTTGAATCTCTAAAATACCTGATATATTAGTCAAGATCTTTGCATCATGTTTACAATAATTTCAATTGCAGAATGTGTGCACAACCTTCTCAATATTGCCAACACACAAAATTCATGTTCCATCTCTACTTTTATATATAAATGATCTCATGAATCTTCAACAGAAATTCAAGATTACAATAACTATTTTCTTCAACCGATTGCTTTTTAGCTCTTTTACCACAATTGTTCAACTAAGATTTTAATCACAGAACCCATAAGGGTTTTTTTTTTATTTTCAACAAAGCAATCACAGTCGACACAATAACTGATTATGCAATGAAGAAATCAAACAAATACCATATCGAAGGATTCAACCCCAATTTCCTAGTTGAAGGAGCCATTGTCACTTAACAACTACCAAGCTCTTGCTAACTCATAGTCTGCTATCCATGCTTGTAACTAACTTATCTAACTCCTCAAGTGTCAGTCAAGAAGAACATATTTACAACTGGCTAGGGTTTCACAAAACTATTCTAGCTTCTTCGATAAGCTTTGCAATGCCCTTAGTCAAACAAAATAATAATTTGGAGTATGATAATAAAAACACAATGAATACTTTTTTAAGTCTGAGATACCCATAATACTATCGGTGCCAAGTCAACCCCTCATTCATAATAAAGAAACAACCTTATGATGAGTTGTCAGATACACAACACCAAAAGACACTACCACATTTTTTGTCGCTGCCAATGTGACCATATGCTTGTCATGGGGTGATTTAAAATCACATAACATAAACTGATAGATGAAGCACACCGATAAATATATAATTTCACATGAAAAACTGATGGCTTATATTTTTAATCACCAAAGGCTAATAAAATTTAAAACTTGAACCAATATTGGTTATAATTCATAAACCCTTGAAGCCCGATAAATGTGACTTCATTTGTTTGCTCATAAACACTTACCATTTGGAACCATAGGGACCCGAGAACCTTTACAAAGCATATATTTTCTATGTGAAACACAAACCACCGATGCTAAAGTGACTTTAACAAAGATAGCTCTGTTATCACATTTTTAAAGTGATCAAACAAAAATGTAAACAATATAAACTGACCTGTGCCTTTTATAAAAAAGGCTTATTTTATATGCCTCCTTTGATGCCCAATCACTTTACAAGGTGATTGTTAGTAAACAAATCATGTAGTAGGCCAAATAGAACCATTAGAACCATAAAAAAAGTGACATTTCTAGAGCCCAGTATGAATTTAATTCTTTCAGGTAATGTGAGTGCAATGATGTCAATAAGCCAAGATTCATAGAACAAAGTGAATTGATAACCAAACTGCCTGAATCCTTGGATAGCATAATTGCTTGTTAAAGCAATATAAATAAATAATGAACCAAAATTCATGTTCCATATCAATCAACAAGTCATAACCACTAATACCATGAAGATAGAAAGATGCCAAGACAATAGAGATGCCAAACCAAGATCAATCTGATAATATTAACTAAAACAATATACCTGTCAAGCTGAATATCTTGAACCTATTGCAAGATCATCTTGAATGACCTGTAATAATGCTTTATCACACTGTCAATAACTATAACCATATGAAGATATATTGCATTCATAAATCTGAACTAGAAGCCACATGAAAAATATCAACATGAAAAACTTGAATTATCATAAACATCTGCAAATTAATATCTGAAAGTGAAGTAGCATCAAGATTATGTAACCTCTAAATCATGACCAACATATCATGAATGACACCAATAAAGTGCATCAATTATTCAATGTAAGTATATGAGAACCTATAAATACCATAGCACCATTTGTGACTTTGTCATCAAGGACAAACAACAGAGGGGTGAGAACAACACTTTTCCCTTCCAAAGAGAATTCATTGCACCTCTGACCATTTACAACATCCCTAGAAACAAGAAACCTAAGAGCAATAGAAATAGACCCCACCTTAGTAATGAAATTACCATTAGGAACTTGACTAGAAGAAACTAGTAGCACCTTAGCATTGTCCAATGTAGAGGACCCACAAGTAGTCCCAACTATCAAACAACATTCCAACACACCCTTAACATCAACAAGACCACCGCCATTAATGCCAGCCTAAAAAATAGAGATTCCCACCTTCAAATAATTTGAAAAAATCACACCACCACCCAGAGAGAATGCAACACCTCTTAATGATAGTTCCATTTCATTTAGAAATATTCAAAGTTAACAAGTTAGCATACTTCCAATACTATACAATTTTTCTATGATATTACTATTGGGACCATCTTTGAAGATGTTTTAGATGTTTTTATTTTATAAGAATTATAAAACCATAACTAAAAAGATCTTCACTTATGCATAAAACCAATTAATTTATCTCCTAATACTATTGGTGTATTCCTTCATTAACTTGTAGCAAACAATGATAACATACTTAAAATATGAGTTATATTTTTTTCTTCATTAATTATTGGCTTAATCTATTGCAAGTCAATCCCCTATATAAGTTCTTTCATTAGCCTAGGATAAAGTATACATGTGGAATGTCTCTATTGAGTCAAGTAGAATACCATTTTTGAAAAAATATTTTTAATAACTTTCATTTTTCTTTTCTTTTTGGCTATTGATGTTAGAGACTAATCAATACTCCAATTTTCAAATAGTTTACACATTGTAAATTTATAACACATGCACTATCACTCTTTTATTGGTCCAAGACATTGTAAGGTTGGTCTGTAGTTATTTTTCTTGTCACCTATGTAAATAATATGTGGCATGCTTTCACTGCACTAATTAGGGTTCCCCATTGAGTAATTTTGTTTAGGAAAATTAATTTGTCCCATCATTTATTGTCCATTGATTTGGTAGCTTATTCAATGAAAAAAAATAATCCTTTCAAAATCTAATTCCTCTAGAAATATAGAAATAATAAAGACCCTATATTAACGAGATGGTCACTTCTTATATACTTGTTGGAGTATAGGATCACTGATTAGGGGGGTGAATCATTGATCTAATGAGGAATCAAATTTTAATAACTAACTCACTTGAATTATGCAAAGAGATCCATTGAAAACACTTCAAACATTATACGTATTGAATGTTGAGGGAGTCACAATGATGTGCAAATAAAAACATGATACTTGAACAAAGATGACGTATCAAGCACAATATAACAAACCACCAAGAGGAGACATAACAAAAGTTTTATGAGTGGAAAACCATAAAATGGTGAAAAACCACTCTGAAAATAAGTTTCATTAAGCCTCACTAGCCAAAACCTCACTAGTTACATACTATGCCTCATTGGCAAAGCCTCACTAGCCAAAAACCTCACTAGTTACAAATTGTATGCCTCATTGGATACACTCTATGCCTCACTAGCTACACAATATGTCTCACTGGTAAGGCCTCACTGGCTACAAATATGCCTCACTAGCAAAGCCTCACTAGCAAACATACATCACTTCAGAAGAAATAAACAAAACTTAGAAGGTTACTTTGTTTCCAAAAAAATCACTACTTTATCAAAAACTTCATCTCCCTTATTCACACTTACCATAGGGTTATTCCATCAATCTGAAAATTATAATTATGAAAACTACCTTTACACATCAAAACACACACCCTGATTGTTAATATTCTTTGAATAAACATATAGAGGATTTGTTACTTGTAATCTCTTTCACACATACATCAGCACTAATTCATCAATCAAAAATTACACTCACTATTCTTTCTTCAATATCACAGTTCTGCCATATTTCACTTATATACTATTTCGAGTCCCCTATTATCTCATTCAAATCACACTAATCTTGAGCAAAGAAAACACTTTCACAACTATAGTCTTAGAGAGGCATCGTCTAATCTTCTTGTCATCTATTATTCAAATCTTTTCTCTCTAAGTATGATCCTGACAAGAAAACATGCCATCATGGTTTCTAGAACATGATTAGAAAACATTCAAAACCCTCTCATCAAGCCTAGACCAACATTGAAACCTACTTAATACGTTTGCAAATGCAGATCACATTGAACTGCGCAAAATTAACATATTCACTAAACACAGTGGCATTACTTCATACTATGGTTGATGCAATTAGTGTCTTCACCATATAACAGACTACAGTTTCAATGTCATCAAATCACTAGAAAGATCCCTCAATCCATCATTGTAACTAAAAAAAGTTGCTAAACTATTAGTGAAACTGCTTAATAACTAGAATACAGATCAAATACCCATCAAAAGTGTATGCTTGACAAGTAGTCATTCTCCTTCTTTGAAAACAAACCTTTGGTCTTCTAAACCTATCAAAACAATGAATTGAACACAAGCCGTTGATCTTAGAGTGATCTTAGAGTGAGTTGTAGAATACAATATTTTAACCTATTAGGCTAGTTAGACAAAAGAGGGACCGGTTATATCATGAGAACAACTCTCTCAAGTAGCCACTTAAGTGACTCTTAACATATTAAAGAAAATCAACTTTAAATTATAGCAAAGCAATGTTTAGCTATTGGTGTAATTAATATTTAATTACATATTAGCATAAGTTTACTTAGGCATATTTAATTCCTAAATTATAGGTTTTATCCTTATCTTGTTGAGATATCTTGTTGCTCAAGATAAGATTAGGTTTATGCATCTTTTCTTTTATAAAGCAAATTATCTCTTGTAATATTTTGTACTTCGAATATTATGTTGCACATCCTTTTGCAACCTCTCTGTTTTTCATTTTTCTCTTCTGTGGAAGGTGATTTTTCTAGTTTGAAATCAGATCTTGGTTTCTAACATGGTATCAGAGCCTCGATTTGTAGCCCCTTCTCAGCCTTGTTGGAGGAATATAGTGTAGAGCTCGTTTGAGGTCCCTCGAGGGTTTCATTCCTTGAGCATCTTTATGCAGTGTCTTGGATCATATTGGGGTTTTTCGTTGGATTCAGAGCGCTGGAAAAAGTCAGAAATGGCTTTTATTTTATTCATTTTAGTCACCATTGCGAGATCTAGAGGATATAAAACAGTGGATTTTTACGGTAGTCACAGGGGACACTGGATTGCGGGCTTTAGATTGTGGAGACCCTCATCGTTCGGTCATGACACCCAAAACCCTATTGCAGGTAATTTGTCCCAGGTTTGGACACCGTTATGGAAGGCAAAGAACACGGGGCTGCTCTGACCCTAGAATATCGATTTTGGGGCTCAAAATATAAAAAAGAATCGTCGCTGGGAATTTTGATGCCATTGTAATCGACCTTCGCGC
The DNA here is from genome assembly GCA_007258455.2 of Sequoia sempervirens. Taxonomy (NCBI): domain Eukaryota; kingdom Viridiplantae; phylum Streptophyta; class Pinopsida; order Cupressales; family Cupressaceae; genus Sequoia; species Sequoia sempervirens. The sequence continues at coordinate 74,672,311 of VDFB02075321.1, forward strand.
CACTTACCCTGCGGCGATCCAGGCGGCAGCATGCGCAAATCTCTACCGCGTCCTTGCTTTCGGCCTCGGGCTCTGGTAGCCAATGGCCCGGATGCATTTGGAGCAAGACTGGCTCCGTTCCAAACTCAGCAGCAGCCTCGGTCATATCGAGTCACGACTCGATCTACGCGCGGGGCTGGTGCCCGCGTTGGTCGCACTGGAGGGCCAGGGGGCTTAACCGTAGCCATATCATGGCTCCTCCGGGTAGTGCCTTGGGTGACCAAGGCTTGGCTCTAGACCTGATTTAGCCCACCGGTCACGGAAGCGACCGGGGCACTGGCGCAGCCCAGGGAACCACGCCCATCGATCGTGTTTTGGACCCAACTTTCATAAAGCAAGGTGCCATCGCTGGGCATCTGGCGTCCTTTTACCAACCGAGATATATCATGAAGTTTGTTTGTACTCACCTGTGATGGGTGGCGTTTTCTGGTTTTATTTTTGATGTCTTGACCTCAAAAGTTCAGATGTTTTTGTTTTCACTCCAAGAAGCACCTCTTTTTGGCTATTATCCATTTTCGCGATTTCCGGCGTTAGAGGTGGTTTTGGCTCCATAGGTCAGGGTCCGTTGCAGAATGTAATACCTTTTTAATGCATGGTGTTTGTTTCATGCACTAGGTTTGCATTTTCGCTCATGTTTCTATAGTTTTGCATTCTCTCCTTCTGTAATCTTTGGGTATTGTAATAACAAACTAACATAAAGTTCCATTAAGGGGGGTTCTTGCATCCATCTTTCGTATTGGTGACAACTCGCATGAGTTTGTCTGGTTTCTTGTTGTCTCCTTTTAGCTTCTTTCTTGCTTAGCTGGATACATCTTTGGTTTGCTTTGGTTCACACTTCACAATGGGATTTTATGGTTCTTGATCCTCATTGGTTCAGATCTTTCCCATTTGAAGGCCATGTTTTATGGTTAATGTTCCAGAATCTTGAGTGCATTTCATCACGCGGAAGTTTTAGTTTTAGTTTGGAATTGGCTTTGAAAGACACAACTTCCAGATTTGTCGTCATTATGGGCTTCATTTAACCCTTCATTTACTATTGCTTACAAATTATAGGGTTGATCAGTATGTTAGTTTCCAGTGGTCCTTGGCATTGGTTCTGCTATTGCATTTGTGATTCTAATTGGTATTTTTCAAACAGAAGTATCTTTCCTTGCTTTCCGGATTTGGGGTTCCAGTGTTGCTTCATTAGAGTTCTTTCAATGCTTCTTCGCAGCAGTTCATCTCACTGAAGGGGGGGTTTTCCCCACTTGGTTTTCTCTCTCTTTGCATTTGTACGTAGGTACGTGAACATTTTGCGAGACTCATAATTATAAACCAATCTCTATACTTCTCCTAAGTGCGCTTTATGGGAGGTGGTAGTGCTTGGCAATATTTAATTACGTAGCGCCAGTTTATAGGAATGTTTATTTAAATTTATGGGTTTACTATCCTTATCTTGTTGAGCTATCTTGTTGCTCAAAGATAAGATAAGTTTATCATCTTCTTTTACTCGAAACGAATTATCTCTTTATATATACGTACTTTAGATATTATATTTGCACATCCTTTTGCGCTTCTTCTTTCATTTTATATACGTGGAGGTGATTTTTAAGTTTTGCAATGAGGATCTTGGTTTCCTAACTTATATTAAAAGTCAGCGGTATAACAAAGCAACGTTTAGCAACTCTTGAAATGTTTTCCATAAAGTTGACCTCTTTGCATTCCCACTGAACTTTGAAAACAAAGATTTGCAATAAAAAATAAAACATCAAACACCTTGAATGAAGGAGAAAATTGAACGAACATGTAATTTTGAGATCAATGATCTAGACATATAAGATTCTTTGACTTCAATACCTCAACACCATATGAGATGAACCATGAAAACCATTTTCTGAACTATGAACACCATATTGACATCAATTAAATTCAACTCTTTGTGACAATCAAACATTAACTATGAACTGAATGATAGAGAAGCAATGAATCAACAAAAATATGAAGCATCAACACTATAACTTGAATGAACAAGATCCTTTGAAGCATCAAGTAAGCACCAAGTTTGCACCATGAACACTACATTTTACATCATGAACATGAAAAAATACTTTGTGATTAACAATGAACTCTAATGAATTTTTTCATGAACATTGAACTCCAATGAACCTTCACCATCAACCTTTCCTTTTCTTAGAACTCCATGAAAGAATGAACAATGGAACAAATGAGCATCAACACGAATGGGTGAACCTTCACTTTGATGAAACAAATTTGGCACTCAATAACAAAAAACCTTTGACATCAATTGGCATTAATGACAAATTAAAGCAACAATACTATCTTGAAAAAGTAAAGTACATAGTCATGATCCCATTTCAAGGAAGAAACTTAGGTGATGTCACTTGGCTCTTAGTGAAATCTAATTAAATTATCCGCAATGGGGCTAATGTTTATGAATTTTAACCTCATGGAGCATACATTATTGATTTTCATTGGATGATAGGTAGATTGAGCACATTTGATAAAAAAATATCTTATTTTAGCTATCTAATCTACAATAGTTGTCTAAACTTCTAAAATTTCAAAGTGGCCATCATGAGTCCTTCATTCACTAATTTTTTCAAAAAGTTTAATGCATGAATTAACATCTCAAGTATGTTTGAAAAATGAACATAAGAAAGCCATTAATGAGTTGGTGTTATATATTGAAGAAATATTTTCATTCAAAGCACTATTGATATAATATATTATTTTTCATCCTCTTTTCTTGCACTAACTCTCAAAGAGACAACACTTGTTAATTTTGTGATCTTCCTAGGGAAAAATGAACACACATCCTAGGTATCTATGAATTTTTCAAGTTTTATTTTTGTATCAAGGATTTAATTAATTGTCAAGAGTATCTAATATTCTATTATGGTGGGATTTTTTTTGTTTCAAGTTATCACTATGTCATAGTTATGAGAAGTCCCTAGATTCTTAACCTTGAATTATGGTAAATTAATGAAACTATCTTGAGAGTATTGAAATTACACCAAAAAGGGGTTCTAGTTAGGACATGACTAAAATACTCCCATAAACATCTAATATATACAAGAAGAGAACTCCCAAGGGCCCTATTATTATATAGAGCACATCATTGATGAGAAGGTTAGGATTAGGGATGCTCAAACCAACATTACTAGGAAATATTTTATTAAACATATTTAGAACAAAAGGAATGAAATTAGACCCATCAAGAATGCATGGGAGTTGGAGGTCTATCCGATATAGTAGTATAAAATTACTATTGAGATCTAGACATTATCATTTGAGGTTTCAAGTGGTATGATGAGAAGAGAATCATGATGGATCAAGGAAGAAAACCCATATTGTCCTTTAAATAAATAATTATCTGGAAGGTTTTTGTTTTAAGGCTAGATACTTAAAAGGTAGTAAATTTATATCTTTTGAAAACATAGTATATGCAAGATAATTATGTTTATAGAGGTGTCCAATTTCCACATTATGGGATAATAAAAAATGTCGTTCCATTGGATCAAATCCATAATATGAATTTGAACCCCTTGATGGTATCTTTTTTAGTATTATTTCAAAGAAACATATGAAGTCTTATGATAACTAATGGGCATCAATAGATGATAACATGACCAAGGGGATATTAGAATTTTGTGATGAAAATCAAAAACCCCATGCTAATACCTTATTTTATTATTTTAAACTTTTATCTAGGTATCCACATGATGAGATTGCAAATTTTCAGGGTACAAAAAATAAGTTGAGTGACAAGGGTTTCAAAAGGTATTCTCTTGTATGCTGCATTTTTGTATTTGTATTAGCTTATTATTTGGATGATATATTGATAATACAATTTTTTACACCTAATTCACCCAATAATGAGTTAAATCCAATTCAAATTTTGTTACAACATATAGAAAAGAAGAATCCTTGTGTTGACCTCTTTCAAAATATTGAATTATACTTTATTGACCTTATATTGAAAAAAATGGGCTATGTAAGATCCAAAATAAATAAAAGGAGAAATAAACCCAAATATTTTTAACCATATGGGAAAATAGTGAATAGTACATTTTAAAACACATACTGCCAAATAACTAGAGGTAGAGGACCTAATTATAAACTCCCAAAACACAAGGAGGTGATCATAATGAAGAAAAAATGGATGGGCATAGAGATAGTATAAAGGACGAGAATAATGTCAGATCTAAAATACCTAGAAATATTTCCATGCTACCAAGGAAAAATGGTAAATAATAAAATCAATCATGGTTAATGTAGAAACATTGGAAAATAATCATCATCTTTAGAAGAGTACTCAAAGAATATTTTCCATAATTATAGCCATCACATGTAGAGCTATCCCTAAGGTGCCACATTTGTGTGACCTTCCAAAGGTTCCACTTGTTGATGTATAATTTTAACCTCACAAGGAGTAAAAGGGATCACATTATATGAATATTTTTGAGAAAATTTACTCCAAGATTGTGTCACCTATAACCTTAGTAGTTCCACCACAAGGAAAAAATAAAGTAGAAAGCAAAACAACTCATGTTGAGGTTCCTCCTCTACTTGTGTTTTATATTGTAGTTTATTTTGGAGAGTTCATGCCCCCTTTATGATCCATTGGTCATGGAAATTAGATTCTCTCATAGAGAATAAATGAAGACTCAATTCCACCTAAATACCCCACCATATTTCATAAAATAGATTATACAAAAAATATGAGGCACATTAAATAAAAAATCTTGTGATGAGTTTTTTTTATGATGTTTTAATATAATAAATTAATTTTAATCCTTTTTATTGGATAAAAAGAATTAGAAAAAAAAAAAAAAACTTGAGAAGACCCAAGAGTCAAGTAAATTTTATTGTAATATGTGTAAGATACTATAGAAAGCTCCAAACATACCTTATAATTGACTTCAACATTGAAAACATCACTCTATTTTCATGCCTTTTATTTTTTGATGTCACCCTCATAGCTTTAACTACAACCTCCACTACTAAGGAGTTAAAAATTATTTCTTTCCATTTCATTTATTATAGTTTTAATCTACTCCCATAGTATAATCCATGAAACTAGCAAGATACAAGTCCTCACCACAAAAGATTAAACTTGGTGAGTATGGACATTTCTTTTACTTTTAGATGGTAATATCATAGCTTAATTCAAATCCTACATTGAAGAGTATAGATATCATCATGATTAATGGAACCTGGTGCTATATGAAGGAAGAATAAGTGATGATCTATCTATAGGATTCTAGGAATCACTAATGAGTTTGAATATCAAGAATGGAATATGAGGAATAACTATCACAAAATTATAATGGAAATTAAATATAGAATAAGGTAACTGATATATACAAGATAGGTAAATGAATGCAATAATCATTAAATAATATGTAGAGGTCTCAAAAATATAAGTTCGATCTTATTAGAGAAATAAACCATCATGACAAGAGATAGTGATAATGGTATGTGTTGGCAACCCAAAAAATTAATGTTTTATTTTTCACTTTAGCCATATTTACCCATATGATAATAACCGATCTGAGATATTTTTCATGGATGGTATTTTTCAAAAATTCTTAACACCATTGGGTAAAGCATGAAAAATTAGACCTAGTTACTAACACAAACAAGTAAACACTTCCTCCTTGCTTTGCAAACCAAATCTTCATACAAATTCCCAATTTCATATAGGCAATTCTCTACCTCAAAATTTGGAGCAACCAATATTATTTTATTTAATTTCATAGATTAATAGTATTCACAACTTCACATCCAAATAATTACTTGAATTTATGCAATAGGAAAACTCATACCAAGTTGACAAGTTTGTAGCCAATTTGAAATTATTTGACAATTTCATTTGTCAAATCAAAACTCAATTTTAAATTTGTATAGATGGAAGCAATTTAATTTTATTACAATGAACAATTTGACAATCTACATTCATGGTCACACAAATTCAATTGTCATTTTAGTTTTATACATAAGATTCAATTGTCACAAGCCTGCAATTCACAGAAAAGGGAGATCTTCAGTCAAACAATCATCGATCAAATGATGACACAAAAGGGAGATCTTCAGAGTTTCTAGGAAGATCTTTTTACCTTTGACAACTTGCTAAGAAAAGCTATAGAATTCTACATTTTCCCAAATAATCAGGCTAAAATATCATAAGGGGTCGAATATGGGCACTACAAATGAAGCTATTAATGCCTTTCTACAAAGGTTCCTAAGTGATAAATGATCTAGTAATTGAACTTTATTATTTTTTGGACAATTTTATAATAAATCAACATCCCAAGTGGAAAAATTCCAATCTAGCATTGAGTTCTCAGTTAGAATCTAGTTCAGGAGTTGGTTGTTAGTTTAGTTTATTTTTAGATAGGGGCTAAATTTCCCAAGTCGAACTCTCAATTTATTTTTTAGATCCACAAGATATGGAGCACATGATTCCTATATATTTTGGGTGTGTGAAAATTATTAATCATCAAAACCTTTTTTTTTGCAAGGAACTAATACAATTACAACATGGATTTTCCTACAACACTTTGTCAGCAATTCATAAAATATTGAAGGATTATGCATATTGGTTTTGATCATCAGTGATGCTTTGTTTTTTCTATTTATCTAAGTTGAATAAATTGATGAAATCAATTTATTTATAGTTGTGTTGATGGTGCAAGAGCACCAAGTTTGAATTTTGCAAATAGGTCATAGGTTAAGTGGGTTTTAGTATTTTGAAGGTCATTTTTATGTAGTAAGGACATGTTAATTCCATTCATAATTTTTATAGAGTCATTGGGTCAAAATTGCAAAAATTGCAAAATTATGTAAAACAAAAGTTGCAAAAGTGCAAGTTTTGGGAATTCCAATGGTCTTTTGGGATTCAAAAAATTGTTGAGTCAGTTTGTGAGTTAGTTTTGGTGGGAAAGGGTTTAAATATGTTGTAAACCATGATGTAAAGCCCTCTTGAATGGTTTTGAAGTGAAAATCAGTAGAAATAACCCTATTTTATATAATTTCTCTGTAATTTTGTTGTTTCCAAGACCTGTGCGGCCCCATACAAAAGACTATTGTTATAAAGGTGTTTAAAATTGATAAACACATGAAATAAATCTCTTTTGGTGTAGGTTTGGTGAGGTTTCATTAATTTTGAAGGAATTTAAACAACTTTCTCTGTAATAGCCTATGTAAACCTACTTCTAGGGTTTGAGTGTGTAAAATAACTATATAAGCCATTACACCCACTGTATCTTCATGTAACTCAGTGGAATGGCTCATTAGGCTATGGGCTTGGTATGTACATGATTCCAAGAGCAGGGAAGGTTTCTTGGAGGAGATAAGTTGTTATCCTAGGTGTGTTAGTGTAAATTTTTAGCTTAAAATGAGTGGTAGGTGCTAGGGTTTGCACAAAGGGCCTTTGGAATGGCCAAGTAAATGTTAATTGAGTATAAGAAGACATATTTAGTTGTGTTTGAGGTAGTGGCAAGGTGAGACAGAGCCTGGAACATAGTTTTTCAATAAACCCCTCCTAAAACTAGGCAAAATGAGGGTTTTCTAATTTGATGACTTAGTGAGGGTTTCCTATTTTGAAAATTGGTGATTTAGGCTATTTGATACCTGTGGAGAAGGTTTAAGTAGAGTTTTGAAATTGTAAAGGTGATTAGAGAGGGGTTGCTTTGTAAAAGTGGCCTAATTGGCCTTGTAGGACAACATACCAGTTAGATTTTGAAGGTGTTGGTCCAAAGTGACCTAAGATGATTTTGAGAAATGTTTTGTAAAGGGATCAAGGGTATCTAAAAACCTATTTGGTTTTGTGGGATTGAGTTGGAATTGAGGAGATATGCTCAAGTTTGTATGTTTGGAGACCTACTAGGAAAGCAGGATGAAAGAGTGAAAAGCTGTTGAGATAGGGTTTCCAGGGTTGCAAGGTTGTGTCAAAAGGCTTGAATTGTGATGATTAATTGAAATATTCCTTGCTTTGAATCAATTGGTATTAGAGAATAGGTTTGTGATCTATTGTGGTTGAAGAGTTGTAGATTGAAGGTGAGAAGTTGAAAGGTCAAGATGCCTCCAAAGGGGAATAATATGGCTAGAAAGATGCAAGAGATGGAAGAGAAGACAGAGAGATTAGAAAGTTGAAGGAACTACAAAATAGGTTGGTTACAAGATTGGAAAGTGTTGAAATAGGTTAGAAGAGAGGTATGGTTCTTGGTGATGAAAGTGACACTGAAGATGAAGAAGATGAAGAGTATGAAGATGTGGAAGAAGAGTTGGATCTTGAAGAGAAAAAGTTGGCAAGGCTACTAAAAGTAGTAAAAGGAAACAAACACAAGGTAAAAGGTGATTTTCCTATGTATGATGGTAATCTTGATGATGAAGCATTGTTATATTGGATTGCAGCTCTGGATAACTACTTTGAATGCAAGGATGTACCTGATGAAGAAAAGGTGAAGATAGAAAAAACCAAATTGAAGGGGCATGCATTAGTTTGGTGGGACTATGAACAAGCTAAAAGGAGAAGGAAAGGTAAAGAAAAAATTGTTTCATGGGATAAAATGGTAGCCAAATTAAAAGGAAAATTTTTGCCAAGTGATTATGCAATTCAGATGTCTAAAAAGTTTCAAGATTTAAAACAAAGGGAAATGGATGTTAAGACTTATACTAATGAATTTTATAAGTTGAGCATAAGGGTAGGTCATATGGTTGATGATGTAGAAAAGGTTGCTAAGTATCTTAGTGGACTAAGATTTAACATCCAAGATGAATTGAGTTTGCACAATCTAAGGATAATTGAAGAATGCTACCAAATGGGTACAAGGGTAGAAGGAAAAGTGAAAAGAAGGAAAGAAAAGATAAATAGAGATAGAGGAAGCACATCAAGAGGAAGGGGTGTTAGTGTTTTATAGCTTTGGGAGCTATTTTACCTTAGTTAAAGGCTGATCGACCTTCATGTTTCAAAAAATATTTATATTCTCTAGGGGTCAACCTAGAGAAGAGGTTGCCTAACTTGTATTTAAGGAAGGTGAAGACTTGTCATTTGATCATCACATTCATTCACTACAATTTCTCATTCCTGGAAGTAGTTCGTACTTCTATAGTAGCAGATCTAATTATTTGTAGAAGACTTATTATTTTCTAAGGAGAAGCAACATACACTTTTTGTATAAGTCTTGGCCAAATTAAAGGGCCAAAATTTTAGGTAGATTTATGCTCTTATTATTCTGATATATAAGAAGATATTATTTGTTGGGTTTTTCTCCCTCGAGTAGGAGGGTTTTCCCAGGGTAAAATACTATGTTCATTGTTCTATGTGTTGTGATTCTTGCTTATTGCATTTCTAATCCTAAAAACTAACATGGTATCAGAGCGGGTCTGATTAGAAGAATTGAATATGTTTTGATTTGGGGTTTGGGTTTATTGACATATTGCTAGGGGGATTGGTGGCATGTTTTGGACAAGAAGGAAAATATTTTGCTTCACACTGTGGAGGGAAGCCGCCATGATCTTTCCAAAACATATACTGTAGATATTAAGAAAGGTAGAATGTGGATTCGTATGAAGGTTGCACTTGCTCTTGGAGTGGTCATTTTGTATTGGGGTTGGAACCACAGTGATGCACTTTTCAGAAAAAATTAGGGTGGACCGATTCTTTTTAACCTTTCGGTGATGTTGGTGACCTCAGTTGGGTATGGAGATCACACTTTTAAGACATGTCAGGGTAGTTTTTTGCATCTGTTTAGCTTCTTGTGAGCACTCTTGCTATTGTGCATGCTTCTTTCTCTACTTTGCAAAGGTGAGGATTGATAAGAGTCACTGCTTGATTGCAAAATGGGTGTTTCTTAGAGATATGGCCATTGAATGATGTGTCAGGTGGATGAGACAAAGAGAAATAAGACAAAGTTTGTAATCAGGTAGATTAAGACATTCAGAGTCTCTTTACACAAGCTGTCAGATATTGGGATTGAGGTCACTATTATTCAAAAGATATCAGGTCTTCAAAATTATTAAGTGACAGGAATAAAAGAAAATAAGGAAATCATGGGAGGTTGTATATGGTCGATCTCATCTTGAAGAATTCATACTATGGAAAGACAGCTACATCGTTGAATGAATCATGGATATAAGAATCGAGACTGTGCTTCTATTGGCACCCTTCACATTGAATCTATTTGCATCCTGCAAATTGTGTTATTGTCGGCTCTAGCCTCATATGTTGCAGTTGATATTTAAATGTTGAACTGTATTCATTATTTATAATCATGCTTTCTAGAAGTATATGTGTAGACATCCAAATTTGACCACTTCCACATGGTCAAACTCGTCTACTTTATTCATCTATTTCATCAATATTAATTAAATGATTTATTTAATTATTATTTCATCTTTTTGCCTGAAGTCTCTAAAGTATTTAACTTAATAATTAAATAATTTACCTTACACCTTTTTCTCTCTAAATTAAATAAACATATCAATTTATTTAATTTAGTCATTTGACCTTTTTAAAATCAATTTTAAATTCTTCCTTTTTCTCTCTCTTTGTCACATCCTCCATAATCCTCTTCTAATATGGATTAATTTAATTAATTCATGATTAGGATGTGCACACCCTTAATTAGGGATTAATGTCGCATCCTCCAAATTTTACCACTTGTTTCTAATCTCTTATTAATTTCCTTAATCATGTATTTGCACAACCTTAATCTAATCATCTTGCCACATTTAGTATGCCTTTTTGGTCAACCTTTACATATTCCACATTTGACATTGACTCTCTTCCCCATGTGAATTTTTAATTCACATTTATCCTTATTCCCATGCAAGTTCTAAAAAATTTGACTTGCCACATCACTCACATGTGTCCAAGTCTTCTAGAATCTTTGATTTGTCACATCACTCACATGTGTCAAGATCCTACCTTTTTGGGAACCTTGTCTTATCTACAAGATTCTTCCAATCATGTGAATTTTTAATTCACATTTATTTCTCCAACTACTTTCCTCTTCCCTGTGGAGATTTTTGATGAATTCTAAAATTCCTCAAATGTCATTTTCATTCTCACTTGGGGACAAGAAGTTCCTTTTTGAGGAAATATTCTCATCTCCCAAGGTACTTTCAAAGTACTTGTCCTTCCTCCACATCACTTGTACCCTTTCCATCTCACCATGTCCTTTGGACATGTCATCCTCCACATGTCAAGATGTGAGGGCTTGTGAGTCCTCAACTCACCATAGCCCTTCATCTTGGCCATGGTGGCTCAATCCTGGTCGTTAAATTTTCTAGAGAATTCAATTTTCTCTATAAATAACCCCCCTCTTCTCATGCAAAAAGGACTTAGGAATTCTAGCACCCTTATGCTCTCAAATTTTCAATCAATTTCAAGCCATCATATCCTTTTGCACTTGCATTAGCTTTCATCTTCATTGCATTCCCCATCTTTCATACATCACCTTGCACCCATTTCTCATCAAACTTGTCATCCAAGCAACACATATTTTCAACTAAATCAAGGGCCAACCTAGGAGATCAACACCAACAAGGAAGGTATAATCACTTCTATCTCACTTTTCCTTTGTTTGTGTTTTTTACTTAGGCTAATCATTTGAGGTGGTCTTTTGTTTTCATTTTACATTTCTAGTTTAGTTTTGCATTGTTTAGAATAAGAAAAACACTTGCACACAATATGAATAAAGGAAATGTTATCAAGACTTTCCCATAACTATTATGGGTGCCGCTTCATTATATAGAAGATTGTAAGGAAAATTAGATGCGGAAGCAACTCTCCTAACGTAAAAACCTCAGGGAAGAAATGCAGAGATACCTTTATATTTTACAATTACAGTCCAATTAAGATGCACTAGAAAGAGATTACTAAAACAAAGTATTTGACAAACACATATGAACACCATATTTACATGGGAAAACCCTTACGGGAGAAAAACCCACCACACCAAGAGAAATCACTTTGTATTACAGTAATGGAGATTACATACAAATATCAGACTTATCTTTCTAATGTCATATTTCAACAGCTTTCACAATGATCAAACTTGTACAAGAACCTTCAAGTTACAATCTTTACAGAATAGAATTCATACACTGATCATACAACCACACAGCAATCTGTTGAACCATCCAACTAGTCACAATCTGCAATCACAGAGTATAACCATGTCTCCCATGTCTATTGAGCTTGCTCTCAGAACTGCCACAATGAACTGTCTTCCAACGGTTCCCATTTGGCTTCTCTGATTGGTCCACGAGACACCACGTAGGATGGTTTTCTTTCGGTCAAAGTGATCAACCTATGTTGGCATGTCGGTGAGACACTAATCATGTCTCCCTAATGCCACAAGACTCAATCATCGATGTCGCCAGGAGTCATTTCCATCAGCAAGAGGTTCCACCAAGCTTACAACTTGTATCGACCTCAACATGTATCGGTGAGACACACGTCCATCATTGAGACTTTAATCTGAAGGCTTTAAGTTACATCAAGCACCAAACAGTCGGCAAGACATTCATCTTTCTCCAAGACCTGACATCAAGCAAACATGTCATACCAAAGCATCCAAGAGTTGGCGAGACTTATTGCTTTTTCCAAGACCTTATACCAAGGTCCTAAGCCATACCAAGCCATTAGCATTTCCATCGGCATCCATCTATCGCTAAGACATTCAACTATCACCAAGAGGTTTCACCAAGATATCTTATGTTACTCCAAGGCCATACTACTATCGGCAAGACCCCACGAGTCACCAAGACTTCATATTGATCGCCTTGAGCTACTCTGATGACTTCAGTTGTATCCCCATTAGCGTGACATTCCATTCTCGCTGAGACTTCTCCCCAAGACCTTTGGGTTACCCCGAGTGAATACTATCGGTGAGACATTCCTATTGGTAAGACTTCTTACTGAACACCCAAGACTTTCCCCAAAGGCTTCAACATAAAACACTGTCGGCGAGACTTTAGCTATCACTGGGACTTCACCCCAAACTAAGCCTTTTAGCCAAGGGTCTCCCCGATATACGATAGAATGGCATGTCGGCCAGAGATCTCCACGTAGTAAGAGGTCACACTGAACACAACATGTCACACTGAAGACTCCAATGTGTAACTGTTTGGCAAGACTTCTGCAAGGTCACAACGACCTGTACAAAACATAAGGCTACAAATCTGCTCATCGGCCAGACATAGAATATGTCAAACCGACTTGGCTCCAATAGAGGTTTCAACTTGTGGGATTGAGATACATATTTCCAACAATCTCCCACTTGACGAAGATCACACAAGCACCTCTAGAGAACAACAAAACTTACTGAAAATCATGGGCACTAAGGCCCATTGAACTGGCACACCACCTGAACTTGTCTATGCTCACTAGCTTCATCAATGCATCTGCAACATTCTCTAGAGTATCAACTTTTTCCAAACTGACCTTTCCATCCTCCACCATATCTCGTACAAAGTGGTATTGTACATCTATATGTTTAGTCCTGACATGGAAATTAGGATTCTTTGCCAGAAAAATTGCACTCTGACTGTCACAAAAAATAGTTATTTACCCTACATCAAAACCAATGTTAGAACACAAACATTTTAACCAAACTACTTCTTTACAAGCATGTGTAGCTGCCATGTATTCAGCCTCTATAGTGGACAAAGTGACTACAGCCTCCCGCTTACTGATCCAACTCACTGCATCACCATTCAACATGAAAGTATATCCACTGGTGGACCTCCTACTGTCAATGTCCCCTGCCCAATCAAAATCCACATAGCCTTGAATACTGAGAGTCCTCTATGATTCAACCAAGTTCCCATGGTAACACAAAGCAAAAAATGAAGTGCCTTTCAAATATTTGAAAACTCTTTTCACAGCATCCCAATGTGTCCTTCCAGGATTAGCCATAAACCGACTAAGAACTCCCACTGCTTGGGCAATGTTTGGCCTTGTACAGACCATTGCATACATAATATTGCCAACCACACTAGCATAGGGTACACTGGTCATGTCCTCCATCTCAGTAGGAGATTTTGGATAGTCTTCAATAGATAGCTTCGTTCCCTACAAGACTGGAACAACTAGCTGCTTGCAATCATTCATGCAAAATCTCTCTAGAACAGTCTTGATATACTTACTCTGACTGAGCCAAAGTTTTCTACTATTCTTGTTCCTGGTTATCTCCATCCCTAGTATATACCTTGCTGCACCAAGATCTTTCATTTTGAACTTAGCAGACAACTGAGACTTAAGATCAAATATCATTAGCTTACTATTGCCTATGAACAACATATCATCAACATAGAGAGAAATAATAAGAACTTGATCACTTTTAGCTTTGTAATAGACACAATGATCAGATTTTGATCTTACAAATCCCAAAGACAATACAAAAGTATCAAATTTCTGGTACCACATTCTAGGTGACTGTTTTAACCCATACAAAGACTTCTTTAACTTGCAAACTAGTTTCTTTACCTTTTTCAACAAAGTGCTTAGGCTAGGACATATAGATTTCTTCTTCAAGATCACCATGAAGAAATGTTGTCTACATCCATCCTGCTCAACTCTAGTTATATGTCAGCCAAGTGACAAAAGAAATCTGATAGATGTCAGCTTAGCTATAGAAGAAAAAATTTCCCATAATCAATTCCCTCTACCTAGGAATAACCTTTCAACCAACCTTGCCTTATATTTTTCCACACTGCCATCTAGACCAATCTTCTTTTAAATACCCATTTGCAGCCAACAACTTTTCGCTTTTAGGCAAGGGCACCAAACTCCAAGTGTCATTCTTTTCTAATGATGCCATTTCTTCATCCATGCCTTCCAACCAAGAGTCTGAATCAGCATTTTAAATGCCTCTTTTACAATCCTAGGCTCATCAGTGCTAGAAATCAAAGCATAGGAACAAGTAGAATCTATCAAAGAGAACCCATACCTATCAGGTTGTTTTCTTTCACGTGGTTGACCTCCTCACTTGTTGAGGCTCAGGTTCTTCTTCTTCTTAAGAACTTTCAGAACTATTGAGCTCTCCTCAGTTTTAGGTACATTTTGAATTTTCAATTCCTCTTTATCTGGTGTAGGAGAATTCCAACTACATCCTTATTATTTTCTGACTTTGTCTCTGATCAAATCCAAGGTAGAAGGTTTCAACTCATGAAGGATACACTTCTACTGTATAGAACCTTCTCCATATCAGATTCCAAAGCTTGTATCATTTTATGCTAGCACTATAGCCAATAAAAATATATTTGATAGCCTTGTTCTCCAACTTAGATCTTTTCTCATATGACACATGAGCATATGCCTCACAGCCAAAGACACAAATATGTCTTAAGGAGGGATTCTTACCAGACCATACTTCCAAAGGTGTTTTCTCAACAAGAGTAGAATTTGGAGAATGATTAATCAAGTAACATGCAGTAGCAACAGCCTCAGCCCAGAACTTCTCCTCCAAGCCAACACTACTCAGCATACTTCATTCTCTCTCCATCACTGTCCTATTGAACCTTTTGCAACTCCATTTTGCTATGGAGTATAAGGTGTAGTCTTATTTTAATCCCATGGTCTTTACAATACCTCTTGAAATCATCAGAACAAAATTCACCACCATTATCAGTCCTTAAGCATTTAATTTTTCTTCCAACATTTTCTCTGCAAGGTTCTTAAATTCCTTAAACCAACTAAACACTTCTGATTTACTTTTCAAAAAATAAATAAATGTTCTTCTCGAATAATCATCAATGAACGATACATAGTACCTTGACTTAGACAAAGAAGGAACATTCACTGGACTAAATACATTAGAATGAATATAATCTAGCAAACCAGAAGATTTATGAGGACTGAATAAAATGAAACATGGTGTTGTTTTCCATATATACAATGTTCACAGAATTCAAATTCGAGGTTACAATCTTCAAGCCCCTCAACCAGGTTTTTGTTCTTCAAGGTTTTTAAACCTTTCTCACCAATGTGGCCAAGCCTATGATGCCAGAGCATAGTCTTTTCTGCTGAAGTTTAACTTCCATAGAGTTTACACAATTAGGAAACATTTCCCTATTTTCCTCCATGAGTAGCCTTCTGTGACTTTATAGAGACATTGTTACATTGAACAACATGTGCATCCAGCTTGTACAAGGTATCAATACGAGCACCCCTTGCTAGCACCATTGAGCCCCTAGTCATCTTGCAGCCATTTCCAGAGAACATGACTTGCACTCCAATATCATTTAGCATACTTACATAAAGTAAGTTTCGAGCCATACCTGGTATATGCATTACATTATTGATTCCCTTCACTCTACCATCGGCGAATTGGATTCTAACTCTTCCACGGCCAACAATTTACAAAGTTGAATCACTTTCCAAGTACACCTTTCCACCATCGTATTCTTCATACTTTAGAACCAATCTATGAGATGTCATGTGGAAAGATGCTCCAATTAATTAGCCGACATCATCTAATGCCTATGTAGCCAAGGCTACAATGAAGGCCTCCATCAATGTGAGAATCATTTCAAAAGAATACTTTTCTTCTTCTTCTTCTCCTCTTTACAATCCTTTTGGACATGACCAAAGTTGCCCAAGCCCAACACTTCACCTTGGACTTCTTGCCAGGAGACTTTGATCTCCCCTCTGATTTCAATTTAGACTTCTTGTCCTTCTTCTTGCCTTTCTCTTTTGACCTTCCTCTAATAGCAAGGGCCTCCTTCGCCATCTCAAAATATTTCCTTCTCATCTCTTCTGATAACAAAGAAGCAACAAAATCCTCCATCTTGAAACTGGATGTTGTACTCCCAATAGCCATCACTAGGTGATCCCATGAATCTGGAAAAGAACACAATATCAGCATACAACGATCCTCTTCATCAATTTTCACACCAATAGATGTTAACTGTGCAATCAACATGTTGAATGCGTTTAAATGATCAGCTACAAAACCTCCTTGCATTCTCAAAGTGTACAACTTCTTCCTCAGGAACAGTTTATTCACCAAGGACTTCCCCTGATAAATAGATGCCATTCTCTTCCACAAGGAAGAGGCAGTCTTCTCTTCATGCACATTGAGAAGAACAAAGTCTGCCAAATAGAGCCTTATCAGCCCCTTAGACTTTCTATCTGCAAGGTCCCAATCTTCTTGCTTCATGCCTATAGGTTTAGTTCCAGACACAACAAGCCACAGATCATGATCCACTAAAAGATCCTCCATTTTGAGTTTCCACAACTCAAAATCGCTACCATTGAACTTCTCTATTTCAATCTTTCTTGATGTGCTTGCCATCTCAATATGTAATTAGAAATTGAAAAAATTCTACAAGACTCCCACTGAATAGAAATTGACTCAAAAAACCCAATGTACCCACAAGGATAACACAACTGGCCAGGCTCAGATACCACTTGTAAGGAAAATTAGATGTTGAAGCAACTCTCCTAACGTCAAAACCTCAAGGAAGAAATGTAGAGATACCTTTATATTTTACAATTATAGTAAAATTAAGATGCACTAGAAAGAGATTACTGAAACAGAGTATTTGAAAAACACATATGAACACCAGATTTACGTGGGAAAACCCTAATGGGAGAAAAACGCACCACACCAAGAGAAATCACTTTGTATTATAGTAATGGAGATTACATACAAATATCAGACTTATCTTTCTGATGTCATATTTCAGTAGCTTTCACAATGATCAAACTTGTACATGAACCTTCAAGTTACAATCTTTACAAAATAGAATTCATACACTGATCATACAACCACACAGCAATCTGTCGAACCATCCAACTAGTCACAATTTGCAATCACAGAGTATAACCATATCTCCCCTGTTTGTCGAGCTTCCTCTCAGAATTGCCACAACGAACTATCTTCCAATGGTTCCCATTCAACTTCTTTGATTGGTCCACGAGACACCACGTAGGATGGTCTTCTTTCGGTCAAAGCGATCAACCTATGTTGGCATGTCGGTGAGACACTAATCGTGTCTCCCCGATGCCACAAGACTCAATCATCGATGTCACCAAGAGTTGTTTCCATCGGCAAGAGGTTCCACCGAGCTTACAACTTGTATCGACCTTAGCATACATATCGGTGAGACACACATCCATCGTTGAGACTTTACTCCAAAGGCTTTAAGTTACATCGAGCACCGAACGGTCTGCAAGACATTTGTCTTTCGCCAATACCTCACATCGAGAAAACATGTAATACCATAGCATCCAAGAGTCGGTGAGATTTATCACTTTCCCCAAGACCTTATATTGAGGTCCTAAGTCATACCAAGCCATTAGCATTTCCATTGGCATCCATCTATCACTAAGACATTCAACTGTCACCAAGAGGTTTCACCAAGATCTCTTATGTTACTCCAAAGCCATACTACTATCAGCAAGATCCCATGAGTTGCCAAGACTTCATATCGATCACCTTGAGCTACTCTGATGACTTCAATTGCATCCCCGTCGGTGTGACATTCCATTCTCGCTGAGACTTCTCCCCAAGACCTTTGGGTTACCCCGAGTGAATACTTTTGGTGAGACATTCCTATCGGTAAGACTTCTTACCGAACACCCAAGAATTTCCCTGAAGGCTTCAACATAAAACACTATTGGCGAGACTTTAGCTATCATTGGGACTTCACCTCGAACTAAGCCTTTCAGCCAAGGGTCTCCCCAATATACGATAGAATGGCCTGTCGGCCAGAGATCTCCATGCAGTAAGAGGTCACACCGAGCATAACATGTCACACTGAAGACTCCAATGTGTAACTATTTGGCAAGACTTTTGCAAGGTCACAACGACCTATACAAAACATTAGGCTACAAATCTACTCGTCGGCCAGACATAGAATATGTCACACCAACTTGGCTCCAATAGAGGTTTCAGCCTGTGGGATTGAGACACACATTTCCAACAAAGATCATCAGTGAATTGGGTAGGTCATGGATTACCAGAGTCCACGTTGAGGAGACACTTAAGCTATAGATTCATCCCTCATAGGGATTATTGAATGCAGCATATATATAGAATGAGGTAGATTTAATTTTCAAGACGTTAGTGCTACCAAAATGAAGGGAATTGTGAATATTCAATATAGCAAATTCATGGGCACTAGATGCTATAGTTTAGGTGGATATTATTGCTAAGGACTGGCATATCTCATTCGAGAGTTGTGTGCCTTTTTGACAGGTTCATTTGTTAATGCTATTTCCCCTGCTAGTGTTCACATTTTTCCTATGTGTTATTCGAACAATACAAGGTTCTAAAATTAGGATTAAGTTATGGCAGTGGTATTGCAGATCTAAAAAGTGAAAATATTTATCAGCTGGGAATAGTCTGCAAGACAAGTGTTTGAATGCATATGTAGAATTTACCAACATAAAGAGATAAGTATTGATCATGAATTTTATGTAGTTAATATTAATTCATGCAATAACATTGGGAATAGTGAATCATGTATGCTTCTAGCATTGGTCTATATATTTCTCTTCGAGAACTATTATTAATCTCTCTAAAATGAAAGATGGATCGAGGAGCAAAAGGATGATGAGAGATTGTATAAGAAATTCAAAGAGGAAATTTCATTAAGAGGGAGTTAAATTCTAAGAATTCAAGACACAAGTTGAGAGCATGTCCAAGAAAAGGATTAAAGTTCTGAGATCATTCAATGGAGGGGAGTTCACTTCTAGAGGATTTCTTTGCAATCTCTGAGGCAGGGATCAAGAGGGAGTTATGTGACTCATTGAGAAGAAGTGAAGGTGTCAACTAAGTGGGTTGCAATGTTGCAAGGAGAGGTGATAAAGTCCTTGGAAGACCTCTTCAGTTGTAGAGAATAGAATTGCACAAGACAGTCAATCTAGATTTGACATTGGTAGCTCCGCAAACTATTCAAAATAGGGTGATCTGGGATGATTTCAAGAAGGACAATCCTAAACTCTTGCAAGCTAATAGTTCCAGAGGTGTGCGTTTGAAACCATTCCTCTAAGGCAAGCATTGCAGGAAATATTGGATGAGGAGGTCAGAAGGTTGATGCAAGTACTTGGAGCTTCAGAGGGAGTCACATCATCATAAATATTTTTTGTAATGTATATTTCTCTAAGTCAAAGAAATATGAGGTGAAATCCCTTGTAGTGTATATTTCTCTTAGATGGAGAAATATGAGGTGAAAGCCCTTGTAGTGTATATTTCTCTGAGATAGAGAAATATGAGGTGCGAGCCCTTGTTCTTCTCTGAGATTGAGATGAGACGTCATGTTGAGAGATTTTGTGATGGCGTCACATTGAGAGACTCCGTGATGAACTCTTGTACTTGTGTTTCTTTCCACACATGGGAGTAGCCATGGTGGATGTCATGTTGAGAGACTTCGTGATGAACACTTGTACATATGTTTCCTTCCACACATGGGAGTTTCCATGATGGACTTCATACTGAGAGACTCCATGGCGATATCATGTTGAGAGACTCTGTGATGAACTCTTATACATCTTTGAGACTAAGATGTGTTTTTTCGCAAATGGGTGTAGCCATTGTGGGCGTCATGTCGAGAGACTCCATGATGAGGATATCTGGAAAATACCTCCCTAGCTAAGAGGGAGTGTTAATGTTTTATAGCTTCAGGAGCTATTTTCCCTTAGTTAAAGGTTGGTCGGCCTTCATGTTTCAAACAATATTTATATTCTCTAGGGGCCGACCTAGAGAAGAGGTTGCCTAACCTGTATTTAAGGAAGGTGAAGATTTTTCATTTGATCATCACATTCATTCACTCCAATTTCTCATTCTTGGCAGCAATTCACACTTCTTTAGAAATAGATCTAATTATTTGTAGAAGACTTATTATTTACTAAGGAGAAGCAACATACACTTTTTGTATAACTCTTGGACAAATTAAAGGGCATGAATTATAAACAGATTTCTAGTATTATTATTCTAATATATAAGAAGAGATTATTTGTTGGTTTTTTGTCCCTCGAGTAGGAGGGATTTCCAAAGGTAAAATATTGTGTTCATGTTGGCAATATAAGGGCATACAACTGAGAGGGGGGGAGTGAATCGGTTCTCATAGAAATTATACTTATTAAACTTATTCTTAGATCTAATAAATAAACATGAAATCATAAACCATCATCACATCAAAAACACACATAACACCAAGATTTTTTACATGGAAACCATGGTGGAGGTTAATCTACAAGATTATACCTTGTTAAAAGTATTAACGAATTATAAATGGGGAATGCACATGCATTCAAGCACACTGCCTAGAGCTCACTGCTCAAATACAAAAGGCTTACTGCCCAAAGGAAGACTCACTATCCTACATTCACATTTGGATTACATCTAAAAGATTTTGAACTGAGAAAATAACATCTTCTAATGCTTGATTATAGTTCCAGTTAAGCACATAAACACTTTCATCTGCTCACTCTTCTTCACACTTTACTTCTTCCTTTAAAAGATTAAAACATTATTCACACACAACACTCAACATACATCGCACACCACACCTTCAAATGGTATAAAAAATCAATCATATATATCCACAACTAAGGATAACATTAACTACATGTCAACCCAACAAAATATAAAACATGTACAAAATGTTAGCCCAAATCAATAAACAATTTATCAATGTGCACCAAAAAATATCAGCCAAAACATAGTAAGGACCCAAAACAAGATCCTCGAATTTGAAACACCTTAAACAATTATGCCTCGAAGATCCCCAACACGCTACAATCACCCTATCGGCCATGATCATGAAAAACATGAACTCACAAAAGAAAAACACTAATTGGGAGCACAACGATTAATGCAGACCAACAACACAGATAGAGCACAATCTAGAAACATCCACAAGAATCATGAATCACCATAGAAGTATCCGCAACAACTCAAACTACTAGAATCACATCATCTTCTTTGAAGAACACCACCTATAACAACAAAACAACTGTCAAAACACAAATACTCATAACTTGATCAAATCTTCATATGAACCTCTGAAACTTCATGTGGATAGACTAGATATACTTGTCAACAAACCCTTTAATACACAACCTCTTATCATCAATATACTGTGCTAGCCACCATACTGAACTTCAATGCATCAATGACAACCTGTAACTTATTTTATTACAAATTTCTCAATATCCTCGACATATACAACCTTAAAGACATTAATTCCAATAGTGTTGACACCAATGATAACTACATATCAGAAATATCCAACAATCTCCCCCTTTGGCATTGATGACAACACATGATGTGAAAAACACCATCAACGATACTCTCTCTTAGCACTTTCTCCCCCTTAGATTTTGACTCTTTTCTCCTTAACTCTTTCATGGTTTTTCACATGACTCTTCTCCCCCTTTGACATCAATGACAAAAATACACATTATATTTCTCCACACAAGCTCTGAACCAAATTTCTGAACATCTAACTACTCCCCCTGAGTAGTAGCCACCACAACATCAATCTGGATCACAAGATATGATTATGAAATGCATAGATTGATGCAATTCAATGCATCTTAATTATGATTAGGAGGGGTAATCACCCCTATCTTCCCTCTAAGATACTCAAAAGTAACCTTAGTCAAGAGATTAGTAAAGATATCTACAATCTGCTCCTTTGAGGGTACATACTCCAATCTAACTTCCTTTTCACTCACCTTCTCTCTCAAAAGTGAGACTTGATAGATATATGCTTGGTTTTTTAATGCAACACCAGATTCTTAGAAATGTTAATTGCACTTGAATTATCACATAATATAACAATAGGTTCATCATACACAACTTTGATATATTTCAACATCTGCTTCATCCACAATACTTGAGTACAATTGTTAGTAGCATCATGTTGAAAACAAGCAACACTGAGAGGTGGGGTGAATAAGTGTTCTACAAACATTAATTATTTTATCCCAATCTTTAATCAACTTAACGAATTTAATCAAAATAAATATGAAGAAATAGAAAGAAAGAAACTACACAACCATAGCACAAGGATTTTTATGTGGAAAACCTATAAGGGGAAAAACCACGGTGGATGGCCAATCCACAATAAGTTATGAGTATACTCAAAAGAAGTATTACAAAATGAGAATGCACTTGCATTCAGGCTCACTGATCAAAATGGGGCTCACTTCCCTTACAATAGTTTGAAATAGATCCAAAGAGAATGAACTGAGATAATAGCATCTACCAATGCTTGATTACAGTTATGGTTTAGCTCTAATGTCAAACTTCTATCCTAATGACTGATATTGAACTTCTACTCTGTTCTACTCAAGTTTGCACACAAAATATTTATGCACAAGTGAAACTATGCATGATATCACTCAAATATAGTTTGTACATTCACAATATACACACACACAACTTATTCATCCATCCAAATGATATGACCAATCATCTAGATATATCTGCTTTCAAGGATTAGATCCCCATAGGTTGGCTTAACAAAACATAATAAAATTTGCAACTTGTCATCCCGAATAGTGAATAATTTTGATGTGGATTCAAACAAGTCAGCTATACAATAGCTAGGACCAATAATTAAACATCTAAGCTTGAAGATAATTAAAATAATTCAAATTTATACATCTGCTACACATCATTTCCACTGAGTCAACTTTATCAAGCAAATATACAGAAAAATGTCCTACCGGACCTCCAAAACCATATAGCCACAAAAGCAATATCATGAGATATAATAATATGTTTCACGTGCTTGAAAAAAAATTCATCGATCCACAAAAAAAAATGATGATCTGGTGAAGCTATCAAATCGGATACCGTGTTGCTTGAGTACTCTTCCAGTAACACATAATTTTCACTTTCTCTGTCGATGTGACTGAATGCATAATTGTGGACTAGAAAGATGACTTTAGTTGCCATCAATGAAATCACTAGAAGCTAAAAACCATCTCCAATGGAACCTTATGCCAACAATCTCCCCCTTTGGAATTGATGGCAACACTTAGTGAAATATGAGTAAGTGTCGAGATTAACATACTGTTGGAATACAAAATACTAAATATTGTACCTCTGCAAAATATTACTCCCGCTAATAATATTAAGACATTTTTCACTACTCTCTCTCTCCCCCTTTGACATCAATGACAAAATTAGAAGCAAAAAACCATCTCCACTGGAACCTTATGCCAACATAGCAATGTATTATGCCTTTTTAGTAGATAAAGAAATGGCATTTTGCTTCTTACTTAACCATGAAATCAACTTCTTTCTCAAGAAAAATGCACCACCACTAGTACTCTTTCTATCATTCACGTCTCCTTCCCAATCAACATCAATAATGACATTCAAAGTAAGGTCATCTTCTCTAGGATACCATAGGCCAAAATCAATTGTCCCCTTTAAGTACCTAAAAATCCTCTTCACAGCTGTCACATGAGATTCCTTAGCATCAGCTTGAAATCTTGCAACAATGCATACGACATTCATGATATCAGGTCTAATTTGAGTCAAATAGAGCAATCCACCAATCATGGATCTATATATAGTCTAATTTATTTTAGGAGAATCATCATCTTGTGTCAACTTACATCTGGTCACCGTAGGTGTACCAACTGGATTTCAATCTTCCATACCAAACTTCTTTAGAAATTCTTTCACATACTTGGACTAAGATATAAAGATCCCTCTATCTAGCTGAGTAATTTTTAATCCCAAAAATAATTTCATTTCTCCAATCATAGACATCTCAAACTCACTCTACATATCATCAGCAAACTTCATGCACAAACTATCATCTCCTCCAAAAATGATATCATCAACAAAGACTTCAACAATCAAATATTTATCATGATAAATCTTGAAATATAGATTACTATTAGTAGTACCTTTATTAAATCCAAGATTCAACAAATACTTGTCCAATCTGGCATACCATGCTCTTGGGGCTTGCTTAAGTCCATACAATGCTTTCTTCAACCAGAAAACCATATCTCCCTGATTAGTCAATTGAAATCCATTAGTTTTCTCAATATACACTTCTTCTTCTAGTTCACCATTTAGAAATGTTGACTTGACATCCATCTGATAAACCTTGAAGTTTTTGTAAGTAGCATAAGCAAGAAATAGTCTCACATCTTCAATCCTAACAAACAGGAGAAAAATTTTCTTCAAAGTCAATTCCTTCCATATGATAATATCCTTTACACACAGGTCTTGCTTTGTTTCTAACAACTTCACCTTGCTCATTCAGTTTGTTCCGAAAGACCCATTTAGTTCCAATTACATTTTTTTCCTTAGGTCTAGGAACAAGAATCCATGTATCATTCTTCTCTATTTGCAGTAGTTCTTCTTTCATTGCTTCCACCCAATGTTGATCTTTGCATGCTTCATTGACACTATTAGGCTTAGTCTTTGAGATCAAAAAGTATTCTTCTACAATTCTTCTCCTAGTTTGAACACCTTTGTTCTTATCACCTATGATCTATTCTTCTAAATTATTTAGTCTTACATACCTTTGAGTCTTATGGTATTCTTGAACTTCAGGCTCTTGCAATCTCACTTCTGCACTTTCACTATTTTCATCCTCTTGATTTTCCAGATTCACTGAAATGATTTGAACTTGATTTAGGGTATGAACTTTCTTTCCTTTATCTGAATTGTCATTCTAATCATCTAAATCATATTCACAGGTTTTGGATGGTGTAACTATGTCTTCATCAACCTTGACATTAGCGCTTTCAATTACTTTCCTCAATCTCTTATTGTAGCACTGGTAGGCTTTACTTTTAGTAGAATAACCAAGAAAGATTCTTTCATTACTTCTAGCATCAAACTTTCCTATATCTTCATCTCTTGATATAGCATTGACTCCCAAAGATTTTGAAGTATCTAACAGTAGGATTATGACCAAACCATAGCTCATAAGGAGTCTTACTGGCATAACCTTTGACATTTACCTGGTTGAGAGTGTAAACGACAATACTCACAACTTCTCTCTAGTAGATATGTGAAACATTTCCTTCTAGCATCATAGTCCTAGCAGCTTCTTGAATTGTCTTGTTCTTCCTTTCCACAAATCCATTTTGTTGAGGGGTCCTCGGGGCAGATAATTGTCTCTTTATCCCATGATCTTCACAAAAAGAATTAAACTCACTGGAAGTGAATTCAGTACCTCTATCTGATCTTAGACATTTAATCTTCAGACCCGTCTCTTTCTCAACCATAGCCTTAAAAATCTTGAATTTCTCTAGAGCTTTAGATTTTTCCCTCAAGAAAGTAACCCACATCATTCTAGCATAATCATCAATAAGTAACATGAAATACCTGTCTCCTTGTAAACTTCTGACTCTAGAAGGACCACACAAGTCAATATGCACAAGCTCCAACCCTTCATTTGAACAATGTTGTTTGCTCCAGAATGAAACTCTAGTTTGCTTCCCTAACTAACATTCCTTGCATATAGTATTAGTAGGTTTTATCAACTTAGGAAGATCTCTCACTGCCTGAGTAGAACTTATCTTGATAATATTGTCAAAGTTTACATGACACAATCTCCTATGCCACAACTAACTTTCATCGACTTGAGCAATCAGACAACTTTTACTAGCAGCACTCCAGTGAAAGATATTACCTTTTGTTTTTTTACTAGATGCAATCACATTTCCAGAACTCCCCTATATTCTACTCTTTCCATTCTTGAATTGAAGATTGTATCCCTTTTCAACCATTTGTCCAACACTTAATAGATTATGTTTCAAACCTTCCACATATAGAACATCATCAATATTATGCTTACCATCAAGACAAATAGATCCTTTGACATGGATTACACCATATTTTTCATCACCAAATATTACAACACCACCATCATACTTTTCCAAGCTCACAAATTTACTTTTATCACCTCTCATGTGATGATAACATCCACTGTCAATCACCCATTCATCTTTTTCTTCAACTTTGGCAGGTAGAGCTTTCTCCACATTTAGGCAACTAGTAGATTCAGTAGGTGTTGGATCATTTTCCTTGATAGCAATAAATACCCATTCATCCTCACTTAAATTCCCTTTATTAGATTCATCATCTATCACACCTTCATCAGTAGCATAATAACACTTTCTTTGAAATTTAGGTTTGTTAGGTCTTGGCTTAGGAACTCTTTCTGGACACCTTGAGGAAAAATGACCTATCTTATTACAAGAAAAACATTTAAGAGGAAATTTCCCTTTATACTTACCTTCTCCTTTGGCTTCACTCTTGACAATAAGTGCTTCAAGCTCATCTAGTTTTCTCTCTTCTTCTTCAATCTCTCTCATTTCCTGCTCATAATTGGATATTTTTCTAGAATAAATTCTCCCAGATCATATCTCTGCTTATCTTTTTCAAAGATAGTAGCTTTGAATGCAGATTCTATCTTAGGAAGAGATTCACCAAACTCACTTAACTCAAAAGCAATAAGCTTACCAATCAACATGTATCTGGTTACATTTTTCATAGTTTGGATCTCCTCAATAGCAGTAGCTTTGTGTTTGTATTCAACATGAAAGGATCTAAAGACTTTAGCAATAATCTTTGTTTATTCCAATGTTCCACTAGCACATTTGATACTATGCACAAGTTCATTCACTCTTTGCATAAAATTGATGTTCTCATTTTCACCCATTCTCAACATTTCATATTTCTATTTTAGGCTTTGCAACTTAGCAAACTTCACATGGGTATCACCTTCATACAAAGTTTCCAAATTTTTTCAGATCTCATAAGCAGTCTTTAGCTCCATTACATTTGTCACCTCGAAATTAGTCAAAGCGCTCAACAATGCTTCCTTAGCCTTGATATTTTACTTGACTTCCTTAATCTCACTTGCAGTAGAAGGACCATTATGTGGGATGATATACCTATTCTTTGTAATTTTCTAGTAGGGTTCACCAATGCATCTCAGATGAAACTCCATTTGAGTCTTCCAAAGAGAATAATTAGTTCCATCAAATAACAAACTATCCTTCTTATATGTCTTCATCCTGGATCACCTCAAGCTATTAAAATTCTTTCGAGGAACCTACTCTGATACCAATTGTTGGAAAAAAAAGGGAAGACAACTAAGAGGGGGGGTGAATCAATTGTCACAAAAATTATACTTATTAAACTTATTCTTAGATCTAATAAATAAACATGAAAGCATAAACCATCATCACATCAAAAACACACATAACACCAAGATTTTCTACGTGGAAACCCTGTCAGGGGAAAAACCATGGTGGAGGTTAATCCACAAAATTATACCCTATTAAAAGTATAAAAGAATTATAAATGGGGAATGCACATGCATTTAGGCACACTGCCTAGAGCTCATTACTCAAATACAAAAGGCTTACTTCCCAAAGGAAGACTCACTATCTTACAGTCACATTCGGATTACATCCAGAAGATTTTGAATTGAGAAAATAACATCTTCTAATGCTTGATTACAATTTTGGTTAAGCACATAAACACATTCATTTGCTCACTCTTCTTCATACTTTACTTCTGCCTTGGAAAGATTAAAACATTATTCACACACAACACTGAGCATACATCACACACCACACCTTAAAATGGTATAAACAATCAATCATATACATCTGCAACTAAGGATAACATCAACTACATGCTGACCCAACAAAACATAAAACATGTACAAACTGTAGATCCAAATCAATAAACAATTTATCAATGTGCACCAAACAATGTTAGCCAAAACATAGTAAGGACCCAAAACAACATCCTCGAATACAAAACACCTTAAACAATTATGCCTCAAATATCTGCAACACGCTACAATCACCCTGTCAATCATGATCATGAAAAAAATGAACTCACAAAAGAAAATCACCAATCACGAGCACAACGAACAATGTGGACCAACAACATAGATAGAGCATGATCTAGAAAAATACACAAGCATCATGAATCACCACAGAAGCATCTGAAACAAGTCAAATTACTAGAATCACATCATATTCTTTCAGGAACACCAACTACAACAACAAAACAACTGTTAGAACACATATACTCATAACTCGATCAAATATTTATGTGAACCTCTAAAAATTCATGTGGATAGACTAGATATACTTGTCAACAAAGTTTTTAATCTAAAACCTCTTATCGTCAATATACTGAGATAGCAACCATATTGAACTTCACTACATCACCGACAACCTGCAACTTATTTTATTACAATTTTCTCAATATCCTTGACATATATAGCCTTAAAGACATTAATACCAATAGTGTTGAGATCAATGACAACCACATATCAACAATATCCAACAATCTCCCCCTTTTACATTGATGGCAACACATGATGTGAAAAACACCATCAACGATACTCTCTCTTAGCACTTTCTCCCCCTTAGTTTTTAACTCTTTTCTCCTTAACTCTTACACGATTTTTCATGACTCTTCTCCCCCTTTGACATCAATGAAAAATATACACAATATATTTCTCCACACAAGCTTTGAACCACATTTTTGAACATCTGACTACTCCCCCTGAGTAGCAGCTACCACAACATCAATCCAGACTGATGCAAGTCAATGCATCTTAAATCTGATTAGGAGGGATAATCACCCCTAGCTTCTCTTTGAGATACTCAAAATTATCCTTAGGAAAGGGTTTGGTAAATATATCTGCAATCTATTCCTTTGTGGGTACATACTCCAATCTGACTTCCTTTTCACTCACCACCTCTCTCAAAAAGTGAAACTTGATAGATATATGCTTGTTTTTTTAATGCAGCACTAGATTCTTAGAAATATTAATTGCACTTGAATTATCATAGAATATATCAATAGGTTCATCATACACAACTCTGATATCTTTCAACGTCTACTTCATCCATAATACATGAGTACAATTGTTAGTAGCAACAATGTATTTTGCCTTTGCAGTAGATAAAGAAATGGCATTTTTCTTCTTACTTAACCATGAAATCAGCTTCTTTCCCAAGAAAAATTCACAACCACTAGTACTCTTTTTGTCATTCAAATCTCCTATCCAATCCACATCAGTAAGGGCATTCCAACTAAGGTCATCTTCTCTAGGATACCATAGGCCAAAATCAACTGTCCCCTTCAAGTACCTAAAAAATCCTCTTCATAGCTGTCACATGAGATTCCTTAGGATCAACTTGAAATCTTGAAACAATGCATACGACATTCATGATATCAGGTATAGTTTGATTCAAATAGAACAATCCACCAATCATGGATCTATATCTAGTCTGATTTGTTTTAGGAGAATCATCATCTTGTGTCAACTTACATCTGGTCACCATAGGTGTACCAACTGGCTTTCAATCTTCCATACCAATATTCATTAAAAATTCCTTCACATACTTGGATTGAGATATAAAGATCCCTCTATCTAGCTGAGTAATTTTTCATCCCAAAAATAATTTCATTTCTCCAATCATATACATCTCAAACTCACTCTACATCTCATTAGCAAACTTCATGCACAAATTATCATCTCCTCCAAAAATTATATCATCAAAAATGACTTCAACAATCAAATCTTTATCATGATCAATCTTGAAATAAAAATTAGTATCAATAGTACCTTTATTGAATCCAAGCTTCAACAAATACTTGTCCAATCTGGTATACCATGCTCTTGGGGCTTTCTTAAGTCCATAAAATGCTTTCTTCAACTAGAAAACCATATCTCCCTGATTAGTCAATTGAAATCCATTAGTTTTCTCAATATACACTTCTTCCAATTCACCATTTAGAAATGTTGACTTGACATCCATCTAATAAATCTTGAAGGTTTTGTAAGCAACATAAGCAAGAATTAGTCTCACAGCTTCAGTCCTAGCAACAGGAGAAAATTTTCTTCAAAGTCAATTCCTTCCATCTAAGAATATCCTTTACACGCAAGTCTTGCTTTGTTTCTAACAAATTCACCTTGCTTATTCAGTATGTTCTGAAAGACCCATTTAGTTCCAATTACATTTTTTTCCTTAGGTCTAGGAACAAGAATCCATGTATCATTCTTCTTGATTTGTAGTAGTTCTTCTTTCATTGCTTCCACCCAATGTTCATCTTTGCATGCTTCATTGGCACTATTAGGCTCAGTCTTTGAGATCAAACAGTATTCTTCTACAATTCTTCTCCTAGTTTGAACACCTTTTTTCTTATCACCTATGATCTATTCTTCTAAATGATTTAGTCTTACATACCTTTGAGTCTTATGGTATTCTTGAACTTTAGGCTCTTACAATTTCACTTCTGCAATTTCACTATTTTCATCCTCTTGATTTTCTAGATTCACTGGAATGATCTGAACTTAATTTAGGGAATGAACTTTCTTTCCTTTATCTGAATTATCATTCTGATCATCTAAATCATATCCACAGGTTCTAGATGGTCTAACTATTTCTTCATCAACCTTGATATTATCCCTTTCAATTACTTTCCTCAATCTCTTATTGTAGCACCGGTAGGCTTTACTTTTAGTAGAATAACCAAGAAAGCTTCCTTCATTACTTCTAGCATCAAACTTTCCTATATCTTCATCTCTTGATATAGCATTGAATCCCAAAGATTTTGAAGTATCTAACAATAGGATTATGACCAAACCATATCTCATAAGGAGTCTTACTAGCATCACCTTTTACATGTACCTGGTTGAGAGTGTAAACGAAAGTACTCACAACTTCTCTCTAGTAGATATGCAAAACATTTCCTTCTAGCATCATAGTCCTAGCAACTTCTTGAATTGTCCTATTCTTCCTTTCAACAACTCCATTTTGCTAAGGGGTCCATGGGGTAGATAATTGTCTCTTTATCCCATGCTCTTCACAAAAATAATTAAACTCACTGAAAGTGAATTCACCACCTCTATTTGATCTCAGACATTTAATCTTTAGACCTGTCTCTATCTCAACAATAGCCTTAAAAATATTGAATTTCTCTAGAGCTTCAAACTTTTCCCTCAAGAAAGTAACCCACATCATTGTAGAATAATAATCAATAAGTAACATGAAATACATGTCTCCTTGTAAAATTCTGACTCTAGAAGGACTAGACAAGTCAATATGCACAATCTCCAACACTTCATTTGAACAATGTTGTTTGCTCTGAAATGAAACTCTAGTTTGCTTCCTGTTGATGATGTTTTTTGCACAACTCAGACAGAATATGAAATCCTATCTCTCTTGAAAGGTAAATCTCTATCAGCAAGCCTCAAGAGATAACCCCAAGGTCTCTAATGTCAGATCTTGACAATGCATAAACAGCTCAGATAATATGTGAAAATGTTGGTAATCACAATGGGACCTTACTACATGTAAAGACTAAATCTTCAATTTATCAGATCTAGCAATATGATGATACTTTGATCCTAAATTTAACTCAAATAATGAAAGAAATAACAAAATATTAGGGTTTTCAAGAGATGACTAAGACTAACACTATTCCTAAGATTAGAAATGCAAATTATGAAATACTTGAAATGGACCAATCCCTCATAAACTAATTTCTGCTTGACCAAGATAAATCTACAATCTTATAGAAACAGTGCAATCTTCTAAGGTATTAAAGATTTTCAGATCATAAAAATTCATCCAAGACAACCCAATTGCAATTGAAATGAATAAATCTCCACAATTGAACTAAGCACAATGAATATAAAGTCCAGGCTAACTTTGCAAAGAAACTAACAATCAGCTAGCTGCAAAAAGTATGGACCAGTGATTGTTGCAAACACTTCAAGCATTAAGTCATGAACATCATTGAATCAGATCTAAATCTAAATCTAATAACCTTGAGCAATTTGAAAGATAGAATCATAAGAACCATGCAAGATAAGTCAACACAAAAGAGATCACCAGAAAATCACAATGTCTGCAATTGTATTGAATCACTAGATTTCAGCAACAATCCCAATGTTCTATTACAGCACTTGCTCAAAAATTGACTAACTTCTACTTCTAATTCTTACTTTACTACCCTAATTGCTTCTAAGAACTATCTCCAGCGACTTCTACTAATAATTCATTCTATATGTTACAAATAAGGCAAAGTGCCCAATTTATAGAGAACCCCCAGAGCATGTCAGCCAAATAAGGGTTTTACAATAATAAAACAACCACAAACAAGTCGGCCCAAGGAGAATTCAAAATAGAATAAATTAGCATTTAATGCATGAACTCAATCTAGGTCGGCCTGGGATCCTCAACACAATTTGAACCAAGGCACAAGTTTCAATGTAGCCCTAAATTAACTACCTTCTCCAAATCGGCCAAGGGGCGGAGTAACAGTATATGAATTTCTTCATTAAATTTCATCTCCAGAATTTCCTTGATGACTCAGCAAATTTCAGCCTACACTCAGCAAAAACCACCATTAATATCCATTATAACACCATCATAACATTAAGATTAAGATTAGCTTATCATCAACAACATATTCGTAATCCAAATAAGCCCAAACACAAATTGAAATCAACCCAAAAAATTTGTGCAATTGTGAACAACACAATTCGGGATTTCGAGCCAACCACAGAATCCGGGCTAGGAAGGAAATTATGGAAAAATCTGGCCCAGGCGGATTCTGACAAAGAAGGCACAAAATCCACCATTAAATCATCAAAATATATAATAATTACAGATAACCATGTAATTTATCAATCAACAGCATGGAAAGACAAGAATTTATCATTAAGATCATTCATTTTATCAAATTTTCAAGTTCCACAATGCCTCCCAGAAAATCTGAAAAAATCTGGCTAGACCAAAAAATCTCGAAGTCAACAGAAACCCCGGAAATCCAACATGAAAACGCTCAAATTGATCGAAGGTCACGAATTTGAGGAGCTAGGCACGAAACCAGTTAACTCAGAACCTTCAGTAGATTTTCCTTGAACAAACTAGGTTCAATTGAAAGAAAATCAAGATGAAATTGCAATGCCCCAAGCATGAAACCCTTGATTTTAACCATGAAAGCACAAAGCAAACAAAATGCCAAAGCACCACAAGATCGAATATCAAAACTCAACAAGACGCCAATGATAAAGCATAATGGTAAGAAAATCCCCAAGGATCGACTAAATACAACCCCAACAAAGAGCATCAATGAAGCATACAAGGTAGCGAGATGAAATTTGGAAACCCGATAGGATGGCAAAATTCTGGAAAAATCCGGCCAAGGTGGATTTCCGCAGAGATCAAAAATTCCCGAACAACAGTGTTGGAACCGACTTGCCAGATTTTGAGTGCAGTCTAGGAAAATCTGAAGGGACCGGAAAATCCTAAAATGGGGCCAAAACTTGAATGACAGCATGAAAACCAGAATCTACAAGAAATCCGGGACAATCTGGATGGACCGGAAAATCTCGAACCAGGGCAAAAACCCAAATTTTGCGAGAAACATGAGATTTTTAAAATGCAACTTGGGAAAAAAAACTCAGGAAAGCAAGATAAACATATTAAGCACATACCAAGGCAATTTCAACATGCAACCCCTCAAAATCAAAGGGCCAAAAGCATAAAAGCGAAAGCAAAAGAGGGTCCCTACTTTTAGTGGGGCGTGTGTGCAAAAACTGCACAACAAATGGCGACTCTGCTGGGGGAATTCTCTAGAGCATTCGATGATGAAAAAGAATCATGAACCCAGAATCTCTGGTTTCGATCTCACTATCAAAAAAACAAATCAAAATGCAAGATGAAAGAAAATTAGAACCAAAGGAAGACTGAACCTTCCATAGACTGAAAATCCAAGTGTGTGCATATGAGTTCATTTCCCTCCTCAAGCTACTGCAGAAACCAAGTTCAATCAAGATAGGCTACGTAAAGATTCTAACTTCAAAAGCAACCTAGATAGAGCCTCGCTGCCAGTTAGGTGTCTATAGCCTTGACGAGGTTATCGATGTGACTCTCCAGAACATAGCTCTATTGCCAGTCAGGCGTCTATAGCCCCAATAGAGATATTTAGATACCCCTAATAAGTTGAATTCATTCTTTTGATTTTCAATATTTCACTTTTCTTTTCTTTTGATATTCTTTTCTTTTCACTTTTTCATTTCAACCTGTGAACAATGAAGTTCACACTCAGGGCTGAGAACCATAGTGGCACTTAAGCAGAAATAAGATTTTTCACCTGACCAAACCTTACAAAGATCCTACTACAACCTCGGGATTCTTAAGATGTATAAAAGATATAAGATTTCAAAATACTTCAAATTCAAATCAAACCAGTGACGTATCATCCTTAAATCGAACATTCAGACTGCTTGATGATAATAAGATCTCAACCATCCATTCAAGATATATGATAAAAATTCATCAAGGAAATACTCAGAACAATCCCAAAAAAAAGAATATTTGTTGTACAAGTAGGACACTTCCCCAACCAAAAAGCAGAAGACCCAAGCTAGAGAAGCAAAGCAACAGCCAACCCAAAACCCAAAGCAAACCTAAACTAACCAAAGCAAACTAATTCTAAAGCAATCTATCCTAAAGAAAACAAAACAAACTAAAGAAAAGGAAAAGCAGAACAAGCTGCATTTATTCAAATCAACAGTATGTACAAAAAGACTCATAACAACTCATTACCAGACAAGGTGAACTGAGACCCACCCCCATACGGTTCATCAATGCATGGACAAGAAACAAGGTAATGGTAACAGTCCTCAAAAATGCAAATTTATCTTTATACTCAACAAAAAAAACCTCAAAAATGTAGCATTCAAACTCAACCTCATAATCAAGAATAATCAATAACTGAAGTGACTCATTAGGACCATGATTACTCCATATGCAAGTTGTCTTTCCTAAATTTCCATAATCAAATTGATAAGCTTCAAAATTCACAGTAAGGAAAGAAACAACCTAATTTTCTACTACTGTAGATGGAATGTTGTGTTCATCATCCTGCACCTGTGAAGGGTTGATATACGTGTCATCAGGAGGTCTCCATTGATGGTACAACAATCCTCTTGTGCTAGAAACATGAAAAATAGAATTGGAGGCATCACTAAATAATTTAGGGTGAAAATCATATTGGAAAGATTCAGAAATATAAACATGGAACTTTTCACCTATGTGCACTTCTTCATGAGGGATCAATGTTGAAAATGTAAAAGCCTCATCATACATAGTAACTTCCCCATTATGATGTCTATGAGGAAACCTCATAGACTGATCTCCAAGAACATCTTTACCTAAAGTAGGATGATCAAGCCCATTAGTGATGGCTGCAACATTGTTACTCTCAACACCATTTGGATTTTCTTGCACATTAATATGAATCACATCAGCTATCTTGTCATTAATACACCAAATCTGTGAATTTTCTTTACTGAATTTATCAATAGAAAGAGGGAAAAAATAATGTGATGAGTGAAGGGACTCCCTAAATTCCTCTCCTATTGGCATTTGTTTTGGTTCTAGATTGTGACTGCTTAGAATATTAACTCTTTCATTAAGTTCTTCTTCACATCTTGCAGGATATTCATTAGCAGGTCATTGAAATTCCTGTATTGAAATCTCCTCCAGGGCTGCTTCAGCCTTTACTACCATGTCTCCCTCAAACTCTGTGTTAGTTGGTTCATTGATGGCTTGTTGATATTTTTTTATTGGAATCTCACCCTTTGTAGTTTGATGCACATGATCAGACAACCATACCTGATCATCCACCTCTTCTGTTGATTCTACTGATACTTCAACACTATTGGATTTATGAATAGGCATATCATGTAACATGAGGATTTCCTTAGTCTCCCATCCTTGAGGGTTAACTATCAATGCATAATTTCCCAAGCTTGTTTCAAACAAAAATACCTCCTTAAAAGTATTTGTATCAACATGGCTTGAAGCACCACTTTGTTCAGAAAGCATATCTTTTTCAAGAGACTTTAGTACTGCATCCCTAATTGTAGGATTCTTTAACAACTCATGAGTAGAGAGACTTACTTTGAATTTCATGAGTTCTTCTACCACAAACTCTCCTATTTTCTTTGTAGTCATGGTAGAATAGTTGTCTTCAGAGCCAACCACAAATTTATCCTTGTTACTTTCAACGCTTCTTCCTTTATCAACATTAGATTGTCCTCCACTTACAAAATACTGAGTAGGCACATGATGGAAAGCTTGAACTTCTTCAGTTGTATACTCTTCTTCATATAATGGACCATTGTCATTCTCCTCATTATCTCCAAAGGATTAAACTTTAGATTCTTCACTATATGCATACCATGTTTCAACACCTTTTTCCTATTATTCTTTTGGTTCATTCTCTTCACTTCTTGGAAATGGGACATGATTCACCACCATGACTGATATGTCATAAAGATTAGATGGCACTATCTCCCACCCACTCAAACTGTTTCTGGCATGTTGAAACTTTAGCTAGAAAATAGATGCAGCAGTCTGGAATTCTTGACAGTCTGACTCAAAATGTTGAATAGTATTATGAAGCCTACACCATCCTGACAAAGCTATTTTTGCTAGATAAACTTCACTAGATTTCTCCTGATTGTTCAGCTGATTTGGAGATGTTAGGACTCCTTCATAGTCAGGCCTTCTATCCCAGGTCCTATTCTGACTTGGTGGCTTCCCTCCATGACTTTTATCAAGATGTTGTTCTTTGTCAAAGTTCTACCCCTGAGCCTGCATCCTGTCCTTGTTGCTTTGATCATAGTTGGACTGAATCCCCCTTTGGGCTGCCTAGGATTGACAGTTATGATGCCTTAGGTAGGTGACTTTAGTGTTCAACTTCTCAACTAGTTTTTTAAGTGCATCCAGCCTCTCCTTGTCTGCACTATTTGATGGAGGAGCAATAACAATTGAATTTTTCATATAGACATTATGGAAC
Organism: Sequoia sempervirens; assembly: GCA_007258455.2. Taxonomy (NCBI): domain Eukaryota; kingdom Viridiplantae; phylum Streptophyta; class Pinopsida; order Cupressales; family Cupressaceae; genus Sequoia; species Sequoia sempervirens. The sequence goes on from VDFB02075321.1 coordinate 74,710,218, forward strand.
CCATGGTTCAAGGGTTGATTAAATATCTTGGAGTTATGCAAATAACTAGGTATATTAGTTGGTTGATGAAAGAATGCAGGTTGGTTCATATTTGGATGGTAATTTGGCATGGGTGGAACTTGATAGGGATGACCTAGGTGTGAAACCAAGGGTGATTGAGGGACTGAACTCATCGTAGGTGTTTGGTTAGCCAAGGGTCCATACAAGTGTTGTCTCAAATCTATACTCACCTTAACAACCACATCATAAGCTTCAAATAAGCTACCAAGAGGGTTTTCTTTCCATTTGATGAAAGTAGATGTTAAACTATTCAAAGCTTCATAATAAACCTCCCTGGTAGATGCATCATCTACAACATAAGGGTGTTGCAATCTAGCATAAGCCCTATGAAATATATTATTGAAAGCCACTATTGGTTCATTTTTTTCCCTCTTGACTCTAGTAAACTGCAGAAGTAACTCCTTAACACTGATTGGGATCTTAAATTTCTGTAAAAAAGTAGTCTCCAGCTACAGTCAAGTAGTAATAGACCCAGTAGGAAGATGATTATACCAACAAAATGCCTCATCCCCAATGGAATATGGGAAAATTCTGCATGCAACATCCTCGTGATTAATTCCCCTATCCTTAAGGGTAGTCTTAAAAATCCTAATATGCTCCTCTGCAGTCCTTTTGGGATCATTAATGTGAAACTTGGAGCAAAAAAGCTCAGGGTTCTTAGGCATAGGATTGTAATGGTTGAAAGATAAGGGAGATGGGTTATCAGCTAGGAAAGCCATTGGTGGAAGTGGGGGTGGTAATGGCTGATTTATGATTGGCTAAGGTTGCAAAATGGGGAAGTCCTCAGACTCGGATGAAGGTGAACCTGGCGAAGATGGAGATGATGGAGGTGGTAGAGTGGACAATGATTCTCCCTTTATACTAGTCCTTCTTGACCTAGTAGGGACTGAAAATTTTGAGAATTCCTCCTCTCCTAGAGTAGATATGGTTCTTCTTCTTAATCTTTTGGGAGAGAGCGTATAGAAACTAATCCAGCTTAACTTATTCAGGCCCTCCTTCTAGCGCCAATTTGTTGATGATGTTTTCTGCATAGCAACAATTCAGAAAGAATATGAAATCCTATCTCTCTTGAAAGGTAAATCTCTATCAACAAGCCTCAAGAGATAACCCCAAGGTATCTAATGTCAGGTCTTGACAATGCATAAACAACTCAGATAATATGTGAAAATGTTGGTAATCACAATGGCACCTTACTACATGCAAAGACTAAATCTTTAATTTATCAGATCTAGCAATATGATGATACTTTGATACTAAATTTAACTCAAATAATGAAAGAAATAACAAAAGATTAGGGTTTTCAAGAGATGACTAAGACTAACACTATTCCTAATATTAACAATGCAAACGATGAAATACTTGAAATGGACCAATCCCTCATAAACTAATTCCTGCTTGACCAAGATAAATCTATAATATTATAGAAACAGTGCAATCTTCTAAGGTATTAAAGATTTTCAGATCATGAAACTTTATCCAAGACAACCCAATTGTAATTGAAATGAAAAAATCTCCACAATTGAACTAAGCACAATGAATATAAAGTCCAGGCTAACTTTGCAAAGCAACTAACAATCAGCTAGCTACAAAAAGTATGGACCAGGGATTGTTGCAAACACTTCAAACATTAAGTCATGAACATCATTGAATCAAATCTAAATCTAAATCTAATAACCTTGAGCAATTTGAAAGATAGAATCATAAGAACCATGCAAGATAAGTCAACACAAAAGAGATCACCAAAAAATCACAATGTCTGCAATTGTATTGAATCACCATATTTTAGCAACAATTCCAATATTCTGTTACAACACTTGCTTAGAAATTGACTAACTTCTACTTATAATTCTTACTTTACTACCCTAATTGCTTCTAAGAACTATCTCCAACAACTTCTACTTTTAATTCCTTCTGTATGTTACAAATGAGGAAAAGTGCCCAATTTATAGAGAACCCCCAAAGCATGTCAGCCAAATAAGGGTTTTACAATAATAAAAAAACCACAAACAAGTCGGCCCAAGGAGAATTCAAAATAGAATAAATTAGCATTTAATGCATGAACTCAATCCAGGTCGGCCTGGGATCCTCAACACAATTTGAACCAAGGCACAAGTTTCAATGTAGCCCTAAATTAACTACCTTCTCCAAATCGGCCAAGGGGCGGAGTAACAGTATATGAATTTCTTCATTAAATTTCATCTCCAGAATTTCCTTGATGACTCAACAAAATTCAGCCTGCACTCAGCAAAAACCACCATTAATATCCATTATAACACCATCATAACATTAAGATTAATATTAGCTCATCATCAACAACATATTCGTAATCCAAATAAGCCCAAACACAAATTGAAATCAACCCAGAAACATCGCACAATCATGAACAACACGATCCAAAATTTTGAGCCAGCCGCAGAATTCGGGTGAGGAAGGAAATTCTAGAAAAATCTGGCCTAGGAAGATTCTGACGAAGAAGGCACAAAATCCACCATTAAATCATCAAAACTTATAACAATTGCAGATAACCATGTCATTTATCAACCAACAACATGGAAAGACAAGAATTTATCATTAAGATCATTCATTTTATCAAATTTTCAAGTTCCACAATGCCTCCCAGAAAATCCAAAAAAAATCGGCCAGACCAAAAAATCTCGAAGTCAACAGAAACCCCGACAATCCAACACAAAATCACTCAAATTGACTGAAGGTCACGAATTTGAGGAGTTAGGCATGAAACCAGTTAACTCAAAACCTTCAACATATCTTCCTTGAACAAACTAGGTTCAATCGAAAGCAAATCAAGATGAAATGGCAATGCCCCAAGCATGAAACCCTTGATTTTAACCATGAAAGCATAGAGAAAACAAAATGCTAAAGCACCACAAGATCGAATGTCAAAACTCAACAAGATGCCAATGATAAAGCATAATGGCAAGAAAATCCCCAAGGATCGACTGAATACAACCACAACAAAGACCATCAATGAAGTAGACAAGACAACTAGATGAAATCTGGAAACCCGACAGGACGGCAGAATTCCAGAAAAATTTGGCCCAAGCGGATTTTCGCAGAGAACGAAAAATTCCCGAACAGCAGTGTTGAAACCAACTTGCCGGATTTTGAGCGCAGTCTAGGAAAATTTGGAGGGACTGGAAAATCCTAAAATGGGGACAAAACCTAAACAACAAACATGAAAATCAAAATCCGCAAGAAATCCAGGAAAATCCGGATGGACTGGAAAATCCTGAACCAGGGAAAAAACCTAGATTTTGCTAGAAACATGAGATTTTCAAAATGCAACTTGGGAAAAACACTCGAGCAAGAAAGATAAACATATTAAGAACATACCAAGGAAATTTCCACATGCAACCCCTCAAAATCAGAGGGCCAAAAGCATAAAAGTGAAAGCAAAAGAGGGTCCCTACTTTCAGTGGGGCATGTGTGCAAAAACTACACAACACCTCCCTAACTGACATTCCTTGCATATAGTATTAGTAGGTTTTATCAACTTAGGAAGATCTCTCACTGCCTGAGTAGAACTTATCTTGATAATATTGTCAAAGTTTACAAGACACAATCTCCTATGCCACAACCAACTTTCATCAACTTGAGCAATCAAACAACTTTTACTAGCAACACTCAGGTGAAAGATATTACCATTTTTTTTTGTACCAAATGCAATCACATTTCTGGAAATCCCCAATATTCTACACTTTCTATTCTTGAATTGAATATTTTATCCCTTTTCAGCCATCTATCCAACACTTAAGAGATTATGCTTCAAACCTTCCACACATAGATCATCATCAACATTATGCTTACCATCAATAGAAATAGATACTCTGCCACAGATTACACCAACTTTGTCATCACCAAATTTTACAACACCACCATCATACTTTTCCAAGCTCACAAATTTAATTTTATCACCTATCATTTGATGAGAGCATCCACTGTCAATCACCCATTTATCTTTTTCTTCAGCTTTGGAAGCTAGATATTTCTCCACATTTAGGCAACTAGTAGATTCAATAGGTACTAGATCATTTTTCGTGATAGCAATAGATACCCATTCATCCTCACTTAAATTCCCTTTATCAGATTCATCATCTGTTACACCTTCATCAACAACATAATAATACTTTCTTTAGAATCTAGGCATGTTAGGTCTTGGCTTAGGAACTCTTTCCAGACACCTTGAGGAAAAATGACCTATCTTATTACAAGAAAAAACATTTAAGAGGAAATTTCCCTTTATACTTACCTTCTCCTCTGGCTTCCCTCTTGACAATAAGTGCTTCAAGCTCATCTAGTTTTCTCTCTTCTTCTTCAATCTCTCTCATTTCCTACTCATACTTGGATATTTTTCTAGAAGAACTTTCTCCTAGATCATATCTTTGCTTATCTTTTTCGGAGATAGTAGCTTTGAATACGGATTATGTCTTAGGAAGAGATTCACCAAACTCACTTAACTCAAAAGCAGTAAGCTTACCAATCAACATGTCTTTGGTTACATTTGTCACAGTCCATATCTCTTCAATAGTAGTAGCTTTGTGTTTGTTTTCAATAGGAAAGGATCTAAGCACTTTAGCAAAAATCTCCAATTCTTCCAATGTTCCACCAACACATATGATACTACACCAAATTTCATTCACTCTCTACATAAAAGAAGTGATGTTCTCATCTTCACCCATTCTCTACATTTCATATTTCCCTTTCAGGCTTTACAGCTTAGCAATCTTCACATGGGTATCACCTTCATACAAAGTTTCCAAATTTTTCCATATCTCATAAGAAGTCTTTTGCTCCATTACATTTGTCATCTCGGAATCAGTCAAAGCACTCAACAATGCTTTCTTAGCCCTGATATTGTACTCGGCTTCCTTAATCTCACCTGCAGTAGAAGGACCATTCTATGGGATGATATACCTATTCTTTTTAATTGTCAAGTAGGGTTCACCAATGCATCTCAGATGACACTCCATTTGATTCTTCCAAAGAGAATAATTAGTTCCATCAAATCTCAGACTATCCTTCTTATATGTTTCCATCCAGAATCACCTCAAGCTATTAAAATTCTTCTGAGGAACCTGCTCTAATACCAATTGTTGGAAACACAAGGGAAAACAACTAAGAGGGAGGGTGAATTAGTTGTCACAAAAATTATACTTATTAAACTTATTTTCATATTTGATAAATAAACATTAAAGAATAAACCATCATCACATCAAAAACACACATTACATGAATATTTTTTATGTGGAAACCCTGTTAGGGGAAAAACCATAGTGGAGGTTGATCCTCAAGATTATGCCCTATTAAAAGTATAAAAGAATTATAAATGGGGAATGCACATGCATTCAGGCACATTGCCTAGAGCTCACTGCTCAAATACAAAAGGCTTACTTCCCAAAGGAAGACTCACTATCTTACAGTCACATTCGGATTACATCCACAAGATTTTGAACTGAGAAAATAGCATCTTCTAATGTCTGATGATAGTTTTGGTTAAGCACATAAACACTTTCATCTACTCACTCTTCTTCACACTTTACTTCTACCTTCGAAAGATTAGAACATTATTCGCACACAACACTCAACATACATTGCACACCACACCTTCAAATGGTATAAATAATTGATCATATATATCCACAACTAAGGATAACATCAACTACATGTCATCCCAACAAAATATAAAATGTGTACAAACTGTCAACCTAAATCAATAAATTTTTTATCAATGTGCACCAAACAATGTCAGCTAAAACATAGTAAGGACCCAAAACAACATCCTCGAATACAAAACACCTTAAAAAATTATGCCTTGAAGATCTACAACACGCTACAATCACCCTGTCGACAATGATCATGAAATACATGAACTCACAAAGGAAAATCACCAATTGTGAGCACAACGATCAATGTGGACCAACAACATAGATAGAGCATGATCTAGAAACATCCACAAGCATCAGGAATCACCACAGAAGCATCTGCAACAACTCAAATTACTAGAATCACATCATCTTCTTTCAGGAACGCCAACTACAACAACAAAGCAACTGTTAGAACACAAATACTCATAACTTGATCAAATCTTCATGTGAACCTCTAAAACTTCATGTGGATAGACTAGATATACTTGTCAACAAATCCTTTAATTCACAACCTCTTATCATCAATATACTGAGCTAGCCACCATACTGAACTTCACTGCATCACCGACAACCTACAACTTATTTTATTACAATTTTCTCAATATCCTCAACATATACAACCTTAAAGACATTAATTCCAATAGTGTTGAAATCAATGACAACCACATATCAGAAATATCCAATAGTTCATTGTTCTATATGTTGTGATTTCTGCTTTTTTCATTTCTTATCCTAAAAACTAACAAGGGGATCATATTCTACTTCAAGACAATCCAATGAAAGCCAAGGAGATGCACATAAAGAACAAGGACAATTTTTTGATCAACTTGGTGGATTCAGAAGTACAAAGACATTTACTAGTAGGTGTTACAATTGTAATGAGTCTGGTCATCCAACATATAATTTCCCTGAAAATCAAGGTTTTAGTTCATATGGGGGTGAAAGGAGGAGTGATAAAAGAGTGCAAGTAGTGCAAGATGATGAAGGTGAAAGCGTTAATTTTTCTAGTCAACTTGCTTCTCGAGAAGTTGGGGGCTCTTTGATGGTTAGAAGACAACTTCTCAAGGAAACAAAGGAGAAAGAACCAATGCAAAGAAGATCTCTATTCAGAACTACATGCAAATGCAAGGTAGTCATAGATTCAAGTAGCACTGAGAATATGGTCTCTAATGACATGATAGATTAGTTGAAGTTATGAAAATTTCCTCATGAAAATCCATATAAGATATCATGGTTGAAAGATAACCAATCCATCTTGGTTGGTGAACAAGATCTGATTGAATCTAATATTGGTGGTTATACGAATAAAGTTGCTTGTGATGTTGTACCAATGGATTGTTGTCATGTTTTACTTGGGAGACCATGGAAATATGACAAGCATGCCATATATGTTTGTAGAAGCAATACTTATCAAATTAAGCATGAAGGGAGTAGTTTTACACTAACTCCATTGCAAGGAGGTGTTGAGGATTAGTCTAAGGCAAGAAAGGTGATAATGTTTGGTAAGAAAAAGTTTGTGAAGACAAAGGAAGAGAAGTATAAGGATTTTTCAGCCACTTCCATGTTTGAAGACATCAAAACAAAGAATTTGAAGATTTCTTTAGGGTTGAAGGATAAAGGAAAAGTGTTGATGACTAAAGCAGACCAAGAGAGGGCTAAAGAACAACTGAGTAAGTAGTCACTAGTTGGGTTGAAGGAATATGATTCAATCCTAGTTGGGATAGTATCTTGTCCACTAGTTGTAAGATAAGTTAGAGGGCATACATGTTTTGCTATGAAAAAGGGTGGTAGACCTGATAAGGATGATGAAACAGGGGTATGGAACTTGAAGCATGAAGTGAAGGTAGGATAACAAGAAGACAAGTGTGTTTGGAAAGGGCCAAGGAGAAAATCCAAGCAATCAGTAGAGGTAGTGAAGGAGGTTGTATAAGGTGTAATTGGTAAGTGTTTAATTTCAGGTGTACAAGTAGGGGTAACACAAGTTGAAGATGCAAGAAAGGTCAGAGATCATGGAGCATATATGTTTGCAAGGAAGAGACAATGGCAAGGTATGATGCAAGTGTTGGCAACACAAGGGAAGACAATTGAGAGGGGGGGTGAATTAGTTGTCACAAAAATTTAAAATTATTAAACTTATTAACCTTATTCTCAGATTTGATAAATAGACATGAAAGCATAAATCATCAACACATCAAAAACACACATAACAAAAAGATTTTTTTATGTGGAAACCCTGCTAGGGGAAAAACCATGGTGGAGGTCAGTCCACAAGATCATACCCTGTTAAAAGTATAAAGAATAATAAATGGGAATGCACATGCATTTAGGCACACTGCCTAGAGTTGACTACTCAAGAACAATAAGGCTTACTGCCCAAAGGAAGACACACTGTCTTACAAAAACATTTAGATTACATCTACAAGATTTTGAACTGAGAAAATAACATCTGCTAATGCCTGATTATAGTTTTGATTGAGCACATGAACACTTCTTCACACTCTTTTCATGTCTTCGAATGATTAGGACATTATTCACACATCTCATACATTCAAATGGAATAAACAATTGCTCATATATATCCACAACTAGGGATAAGATCATCTACATGTCGGCTTAAAACAAAATATAAAACATGTACAAGCTGTCGGCTCAATCCAATAAATAATTATTAATGTGAATCAACCAAAGTCAACCACAACATAGTGAATACCCAAAATAATATCCTCGAACATGAAACACCTTCAAAAATTATTCCTCGAAGATCCACAACACACTACATTCACCCTGTCATCCATGAACATGAAAAACATGAACTCACAAAAGAAAATCACCAATCACAAGCACAATGATCAATACGGATGTACAACACAAGATCTAGAAATATCCATGAGCATCATGAATCACCATAGAAGCATCCTCAACAACTCAACTTACTATAATCACATCATCTTCTTTTAGGAACACCAACTAAAGCAACAAAAAGTCTATTAGAACAAAAATACTCATAACTCAATCAAATCTTCACATGGATCTCTAAAACTTAATGTGGATAAACTAGATATAATCAAAAACAAAATCTTTAATCCACAACCATTGATGATCAACATACTGATCTTGCCACCATGCTGAACTTCACTTCATCACTGACAACTTGCAACTTATTTTATTACAATTTTCTCAATATCCTCGACATATACAACCTCTAATGACATTAATGCCAATAGTGTTTACATCAATGACAACCACATATCAATAGAATCCAACAATCTCCCCATTTTGTATTGATGGAAACACATGATGTGAAAAAATCCATCAACGCAACTTTCTCTTAGCACTTTCTCCCCCTTAGGTTTTGACTCTTTTCTCCTCAACTCTTTCACATGACTCTTCTCCCCACCAATTTTTTCACGACTCTTCTCCCCCTTTGACATAAATGACAAATATATACATTACCTTTTTCCACACAAGCTTTGAACCACATTCCTGAACATCTGACTACTCCCCCTAAGTAGCAACCACCACAACAACGATCCAAATCAAGATATGACTATGAAATGTATAGATTCATGCAAGTCAATGCACCTTAGTTCTGATTAGGAGGGGTAATCACCCTTGGCTTCCCTCTAAGATACTCAAAAGTATCTTTAGGAAAAGGATTGGTAAAGATATTTTCAATTTGTTCCTTTGTGGGAACATACTCCATTGTGACTTCCTTTTCACTCACCACCTCTCTCAAAAAGGGAAACTTGATAGATATATGCTTGGTCTTTGAATGCAACACCAAATTCTTAGAAATGTTAATTGCACTTGAATTATCATAGAATATAGCAATAGGATCATCATACATAACTCTGATATCTTTCAACATCTGCTTCATCCACAATACTTGAGTACAATTGTTAGCAACAACAATATATTATGTCTCTGCAGTAGATAAAGAAATGGAATTTTTCTTCTTACTTAACCATGAAATCAACTTATTTCCCAAGAAAAATGCACCACCACTAGTACTCTTTATTTCATTCACATCTCCTTCCCAATCAACATCAGTAAAAGTACTCAAAGTAAGGTCATCATCTTTAGGATACCATAGGCCAAAATCAATTGTCCCCTTCAAGTATCTAAAAATCCTCTTTATAGCAGTCACATGAGATTCCTTAGGATCAACTTTAAATCTTGCAACAATGCATACAACATTCATGATATCAGGTCTAGTTTGATTCAAATAAAGCAATCCACCAATCATCAATCTGTATCTAGTCTAATTTTCTTTCCAAGAATCATCATCTTGTGTCAAATTGCATCCGGTCACCATAGGTGTACCGATTGGCTTTGAATCTTCCATACCAAACTTCTTCAACAATACTTTCACATACTTGGACTAAGATATAAAGATCCCTCTATCTAGCTGAATAATTTTCAATCCCAAAAAGAATTTCATCTCTCCAATCATAGACATCTCAAACTCACTCTGCATCTCATCAACAAACTTCATGCGCAAACTATCATCTCCTCCAAAAATGATATCACCAACAAAGACTTCAACAATCAAATCTTTATCATGATCAATCTTAAAATACAGATTACTATCAATAGTACCTTTATTAAATCCAAGCTTCAACAAGTACTTGTCCAATCTAGCATACCATGCTCTTGGGGCTTGCTTGAGTCCATATAATGCTTTCTTCAATCGAAAAACCATATCTCCCTGATTAGTCAATTCAAATCCATCAGGTTGCTCAACATACACTTCTTCTTCCAATTCACCATTTAGAAATGGTGACTTGGCATCCATCTGATAAACCTTGAAGTTTTTGTAAGCAACATAATCAAGAAATAGTCTCACAACTTCAATTCTAGCAATAGGGGAAATTTTTTCTTCAAAGTCAATTCCTTCCATCTGAGAATATCCCTTACACACTAGTCTTGCTTTGTTTCTAACAACTTCACCTTGCTCATTTAGTTTCTTCGAAAGACCCATTTTGTTCCAATTAAATTTTTGTCCTTAGGTATGGGAACAAGAATCCATGTATCATTCTTGTCAATCTGCAGTAGTTCTTCTTTCATTGCTTCAACCCAATGTTGATCTTTGCATGCTTCATTGACACTATTAGGCTCAGTCTTTGAAATCAAATAGTATTCTTCTGCAATTCATCTTCTAGTTTGAACACCTTTGTTCTTGTCACCAATAATCTGATCTTCTGAATGATTTAGTCTTACATACCTTGGAGTCTTAGGATGTTCTTTAACTTCAGGCTCTCGTGATCTCACTTCTGCACTTTCACTACTTCCTCTTGATTTTCTTGATTCACCAAAATGATCTAAACTTGATTTGAAGTCTGAACTTTCTTTCCTTTATCTAAACTATCATTTTCATCATCTAAATCATATACACAAGTTCTAGATGATCTAACTATGTCTTCGTCAACCTTGACATTTGCACTTTCAACTATTTTCCTCAATATCATATTGTAGCACCAGTAGGCCATGCTTTTAGTAGAGTAACCAAGAAATATTACTTCATCACTCCTAGCATCAAACTTTCCTATATCTTCATCTCTTTTGATAAAGAATTTACTCCCAAAGATTTTGAAGTATCTTATAGTAGGCTTATGGCCATACCATAGCTCATAAGGAGTCTTACCGGTATCACCTTTGACTTTTACCTAGTTGAGAGTGTAAACAACAGTACTCATAGCTTCTCTCCAATAGATATGAGGAACATTTCCTTCCAGCATCATAGTTCTATCAGCTTCTTCAATTATCCTATTCTTCCTTTCCACAACTCCATTTTGCTGAGGGGTCCATGAGGTAGATAATTGTCTCTTTATCCCATGCTCTTCACAAAAAGAATTAAACTCATCGGAAGTGAATTCACCACCTCTATCCAATCTCAAACATTTAATCTTCAAACCTGTCTCTATCTCAACCATAGCCTTAAAGATCTTGATTTTTTTTGGAGCTTCAGATTTCTCCCTTAAGAAAGTATCCCACATCATTCTAGAATAATCATCAATAAGTAACATGAAATACTTGTAACCTTGTAAACTTCTGACTCTAGAAGGACCACACAAGTCAATATGCACAAGCTCCAACACTTCATTTGAACAATGTTGTTTGCTCTAAAATTAAATTCTAGTTAGTTTCCCTAACTGGTATTCCTTGCATATGGCATTAGCAGGTTTTATCAACTTAGGAAGATCTCTCACTTCCTGAGTAGAACTTATCTTTATAATATTGTCAAAGTCTACATGACACATTCTCCTATGCCACAATCAACTTTCATCAATTTGAGCAATCAGACAAATTTTACCAGTAACATTTAGGTGAAAGATATTACCTTTTATTTTTGTACCTCAAGCAATCACATTTCCGGAACTTCCCAATATTCTACACTTTCTATTCTTGAATTGAAGATTGTATCCCTTGTCAACCATCTATCCAACACTTAAAATATTATGCTTCAAACCTTCCACATATATAACATCATCAGCATTATGCTTACCATCAAGAGAAATGGATCCTCTGCCACAAATTACACCATTTTTGTCATCACCAAATTTTACAACAGCACCATCATACTTTTCCAAGCTCACAAATTTACTTGTATTGCCTATCATGTGATGAGAGCATCCACTGTCAATCACCCATTCATATTTTTCTTCAACTCTTTCAGCTAGGCCTTTCTCCACATTTGTGCAACTAGCAGATTCAGTAGGTATAAGATCATTTTCCTTGATAGCAATAAATACCCATTCATCCTCACTTGCATTCCCTTTATCAGAGTCATCATCTGTCACACCTTCATTAGCAACATAATAACACTTTCTTTAGAATCTAGGCTTGTTAGGTCTTGGCTTAGGAACTCTTTCCAGACACCTTGATGCAAAAAGACCTATCTTATTGTAAGAAAAACATTTAATAGGAAATTTTCCTTTATACTTACCTTCTCCTCTAGCTTCCCTTTTGACAATAAGTGCTTCAAGCTCATCTAGTTTTCTCTATTCTTCTTCAATCTCTCTCGTTTCCTCCTCATACTTGAACATCTTCTTAGAAGAACTTTCTCCCAAATCATATATTTTCTTATCTTTTCCAGATATAGTAGCTTTGAATGCAGATTATGTCTTAGGAAGAGCATCACCAAACTCACTTAACTCAAAAGCAATAAGCTTACCTATCAACATGTCTCTGGTTAAATTTTTCATAGTTTGGATCTCCTCAATAGCGGTAGCTTTGGATTTGTATGCAACAAGAAAGGATCTGAGCACTTTAGCAACAATCTCTAATTCTTCCAATGTTCCACCAGTACATCTGATACTACACACAAGTTCATTCACTCTTTGCATAAAAGAAGTAATGTTGTCACCATCACCCATTCTGAACATTTCATATTTCCCTTTCAGACTTTGTAACTTAGCAATCTTCACATGGGTATCACCTTCATACAAAGTTTCCATCATTTTCTAGATCTCATAAGCAGTCTTCAGATCGATTATATTTGTCATCTCGGAATTAGTCAGAGCACTCAACAATGCTTCCTTAGCCCTGATATTGTATTTGACATCCTTAATCTCAACAATAGTAGAAGGACAATTTTGTGGGATGATATACCTATTCCTTGTAATGTTCTAGTAGGGTTCACCAATGCATCTTAGATGACACTCCATTCGAGTCTTCCATAGAGAATAATTTGTTCCATCAAATCTCAGACTATCCTTCTTATATGTCGCCATCCCGGATCACCTCAAGCTACTAAACTTCTTTTGAGGAACCTTCTCTGATACCAATTGTTGGAACACAAGGGCTAATAAATTTAAACTTATTAACCTTATTCTCATATCTGATAAATAGAGATGAAAGCATAAATCATCAACACATTAGAAACACACATAACACCAAGATTTTTTTAATGTGGAAACCTTGTTAGGGGAAAAACCATAGTGGAGGTCAGTCCACAAGATTATACCCTATTAAAAGTATAAAGAATAATAAATGGGAATGCACATGCATTGAAACACACTACCTAGAGCTCACTACTCAAATACAACAAGGCTTACTGCCCAAAGGAAGACGCACTGTCTTACAAAAACATTTAGATTACATCCACAAGAATTGAGAAAATAGCATCTTCTAATGCTTGATTACAGTTCAGATTAATCACATGAACACTTCTTCACACTTTGCTTAGTCTTCTTCACACTCTGCTCCTTTCTTCAAATGATTTGTACATTATTCGTACATCTCATACATTCAAATGGAATAAAAAATCACTCATATATATCCACAACTAGGGATATGATCATCTACATGTCGGCTTAAAACACAATATAGAACATGTACAAGTTGTTGGCTCAACCCAATAAATAATTATTAGTGTGAATCAACCAAAGTTGGCCACAACATAGTGAAGACCCAAAATAATATCCTCAAACATGAAACACCTTCAAAAATTATTCCTCAAAGATCCAAAACATGCTACATTCACCCATGTCGGCCATGAACATGAAAAACATGAACTTGCAAAAGAAAATCACCAATCACGAGCACAAAAATCAATGTGAATGTACAACACACGATCTAGAAACATCCACGAGCATCATGAATCACCACAGAAGCATCCACAACAACTCAACTTACTAGAATTGCATCATCTTCTTTCAGAAACACCAACTGAAGCAACAAAAAGACTATCAGAACACAAATACTCATAACTCAATCAAATCTTCATGCAGATCTCTGTAACTTAATGTGGATAAACTAGATATACTCAATAATAAACACTTTAATCCACAACCATTGATCATCAATATACTGAGCTCACCACCATGCTAAACTTCACTTCATCACTGATAGCCTACAACTTATTTTATTACAATTTTCTCAATATCCTCGACATATACAACCTCTAATGACATTAATGCCAATAGTTTTGATATCAATGACAACCACATATCAGAAACACCCAACAAAAAGAACACAGTATATGATCTAGTGGAGGAGCTTCCCAGTCTAGACAGCATGTGGAAAGCAAGGAGAAGTTGAGAAGAAGCATGGATCAGGACAACACCAGATCTCATGGGACATGAGTCCTTTTCTAGGTCGGGTGTATGGTGCAAGAGCACCAAGTTTGAATTTTACAAATAGGTCATAGGTTAAGTGGTTTTTAGTATTTTTAGGGTCATTTTGATGTAATAAGGCCATGTTAAGTCCATTCACAATTTTTGTAGTCATTGGGTCAAAATTGCAAAAATTGCAAAATTATATAAAAAGTTGTCAAACAAAAGTTGCAAAAGTGCAAGTTTTGGGAATTCCAACCGTCTTTTGGCATTCAAAAAGTTGTTGAGTCAGTTTGTGAGGTATTTTGGGTGGGTAAGGGTTTAAATATGTTGTAAACCACAATGTAAATCCCTCTTGAATGGCTTTGATGTGAAAATCAATAGAAATAACCCTATTTTATGTAATTTCTCTATACTTTTGTTGCTTCCAAGACCTGTATGACCCCATACAGAAGAATATTTTTCTAAAGGTGTTTGAAATTGATAAACACATGAAATAAATCTCTTTTGGTGTAGGTTTGGTGAGGTTCCATTAATTTTGAAGTACACAACTTTCTTTGTAACAACTTGTGTAAACCTACTTCTAGGGTTTGAGTGTGTAAAATGACTATATAATCTATTCCACCCATTGTATCTTCCTATAACTCAGTGGAATGGCTCATTAGGGTGTGGTATTGGTGTGTACATGATTCCAAGAGTAGGAAAGGTGTCTTGGAGGAGATAAATTGTTGTTCTAGGTGTGTTAGTGTGAGTTTTTAGCTTAAAATGAGTGGTAGGTGCTAGGGTTTGCACAAAGGGCCTTTGGAATGGCCAAGTAAA
This sequence comes from Sequoia sempervirens, assembly GCA_007258455.2. Taxonomy (NCBI): domain Eukaryota; kingdom Viridiplantae; phylum Streptophyta; class Pinopsida; order Cupressales; family Cupressaceae; genus Sequoia; species Sequoia sempervirens. The sequence continues at coordinate 74,725,816 of VDFB02075321.1, forward strand.
GGTTAATTAAGCATGAGAAAACATATTTAGTTGTGTTTGAGGTAGTGGAAAGGTGATACAGAGCCTGGAACATAGTTTTTCAATAAACCCCTCCTGAAACTAGGCAAAATGAAGGTTTTCTAATTTGATGACTTAGTGAGGGTTTCCTATTCTAAAAATTGGTGATTTAGGCTATTTGATACCTTTGGAGAAGGTCTTAGTAGAGTTTTGAAATTGGAAAGGTGATTAGAGAGGGGTTTCTTTGTAAAAGTGGCCTAATTAGCCTTGTAGGACAACATACCAGTCAGATTTTGAAGGTGTTGGTCCAAAGTGACCTAAGATGATTTTTAGATATGTTTTGTAAAGGGATCAAGGGTATCTGAAAACCTATTTGGTTTTGTGGGATTGAGTTGGCATTGAGGAGATATAATCAAGTTTGTATATTTGGAGACCTACTAGGAAAGTAGGTTCAAAGAGTGAAAAGTTATTGAGATAGGGTTTTCAAGGTTGCAAGGTTGTGTTAAAAGGCTTGAATTGTGATGAGTAATTGAAAGATTCCTTTCTTTTCATTATTTGAATAGAGTCCTATCTCAAATTTGTGCATTCTTTATGGTGATTTGATTTGATGTGACTTGAAAATATGAAATTTGGAATTTTCCTTTGATGATTGCATTAGTAATAATGGTGATTGGGTGAATATTGATTACTTTAGTACTAGTTTCCTTGATTTTTCTTAACCATTTTAGAATTGATAGATAAAATTAGATTTATCTCTGTCCATTCAATTTACTTTTTCTAAATTTCTCTCTTAACCTAAATATTTTTCTATTTATTTTATGATACTTTGAATCTTTAAAGAGCATAGTAATTATATAGATATATTGTACAAATGATGCAATCTCTAACAAAATATAATTAATTCACTAAGTATATGTTTTACATGATATTGTATGAGTTTGAATATATATTCTAGAAGTTTGAATCAATGAGATCCCTTGTTAAAAATTTTACATAAACCACTAAGCTATCCATCACAGTCTAGACCTAGCCTAAAAAGAACCTTGGAGTAGGAATCCCTACGTTTCAAGAGTAGTGATTTATTGTTACTAAGGATGGTTGTGCTAAACCCACAATCAACAAGATGGTGTTTTGATTCTATGGGCCTTTCAACTCATAGCAATTAAACCATGGTATTCATCCTCTTGTTGCTTATGGGAGGTGTTCAAAAAGTGGGAGATTGCTAGGAAAAATGCTGTCTCAACACCTTGAAATTATAATAGGCTAATATATAGTGTGGAGAGTTGCAAGGGGGTACCCATTTTCTAGATCCAAGGGGATGAACCCCTAGTGAGAAATCTAGGGGTCATATGATCTGATAGAATTTCAAGGGAAATGCCCCCAAAAGCCACATTTTATGTGTATTTTATTATTGTAAATTTGGATCGTTCCTCATTAAGTCTCAAAATTGATGGTAGATATTTTATTGGCTTGTCTTTCCCTAGAAAGAATCCCTATTTTATGAGGGAATTGTATTATTGCTATATATTGTGATGTATTCTGAGAGTCTGATAGTTGTTGTGTTACCTTTGAATCTCTACTTAGTGATACTCTTGTGAGAAAATTTCTCTACAAGTATATTGTAATCTTTGTGATTTCTAAATAATATATTGGGCAGATTTTTGAGTGTAGGGTTTGTCTCCCATAAGGGTTTTTGTTAGATTTTTTTCTGATAGAGTAGAGGAGATAAATTATCAATTATAATTAAGATTTAAAAATGATAGAGAAAATAAATAGAACATAATAGAGGAAAAAATTCACAAAGGCACGAGACAACATATTTTTATGTGGTTCACCCTTTGGACTACATCCACAAATCTTAGTAGTCCAATTTTATTGAACTTGTAGTGATAAAAAAATTACAAATAACTTGCAACAATATGTTAAAACATAAACTTCAAACTATACTAAGAATTTTCTAACGCATTTTTGCATGTTACACACCAAAACCAATGATACATATCCACATACTTTGTTCTTTATATTTTCTCAGAATCGTTACTTTTTTCTTCTTTCGTGTGTTCCTTGTTGTGTGCAATCCAACTTCACATTGCATGACTATTGGTCTTCATTCTATAGAAAATAAAACTTATTATTTTGGTTAATTATGAATTAGTTATTTTAAAAGAAATATAATAGGAATTTGTAGCAAAATATTTTATTAAAAATATAGTGAATTCATGGACTCGACTGCTAATTAATTTGGGGGGAAACTGCACTAGGAAAAGTGACCAAAATCTTAACTCCAAAGTCTAATCAGGCTCCATAGACCAAAAATTTTCCCCACATAAATCACTATGTTGTGGTATTTGTGATACTTATGTTTATTTAAAATTTAATTTATTTAAGTATTGTAAAGATTTTATTGTTTTTGCATTACATTCCTCTCAAGGGTAGTCCAAGAAGTTGTTCCACTACCTTAGCTTCCTTACAATATCCATTGGAAGGATATATTTGAAGTAAATCCTAAAGATCTATAACTTTGATGAATGAACTATGTTGTATCAAACCTCACAATATCAAGAACCATCATTATTTATCAAGAAGAGAAACATTCAAATATTCTTCATAATATGAATTTGGTGTATTATCTATGAAATCCTCAACAATATTTTTTTCCTTGTATTCCTTGTGAACATTATGTTCAGTTTTTTTAGAGGAGAGGGTAGAAGAGGCTTAAGATCATGGTTACGAGTATTTTTTAGAGTTGATATGTTGAAGTAGGAAGGAAGTAATGGCTCATGTGGTTTAGGAGGTAAAGTAAGGGTGTTACTTCACTAGGATTAGAGAGAGAGGATGACTCATAAGAAAGAAAGGACATGGTGAAAGAAGAGATTGTAAGGTGATAAGGATAAATTTAAGAAATAACAAGCATAATGAAAGGGTGATGAATTATAAGAATAAGGAATCATAGGTGAAAGAAATGGATATATTCATAAGAAATAAATATTATTTCAGTGTTATAGTAGTTATAGTAGGAAGAGGAGAAATATATGGTAACTATCGAACCCCAATCCAAATACTTGCAAAACACAACAAAAGAACACATTAGGAGATCATATGCAAGTAAGAACAAGGATTCCCCATGAAATACATTAGCAAAGTTTTAAATAGGAAATAAAGCAAGAATGAGATGAACGAACAAGAAAGCAAGCTAAATCCTATTGAAGACAATGCAAACTCTTGATCCCATGGGGGAATTGGTGCCAATTTGATGTGAAAATTGGCCCTTTCCCAACTCCAAAGCTATCTTTGATGGTGTGATGAAGAATTTAATCCACTTTGATGAAGAGTGATGGATGCTTCAAGACAAAAATCTGCATAACCTAGCTACAAATTCAAAAATATGGATGAAGATTGTTAAATATTTGAGCATAGTAAGTTTACTCAAATTGTGGATGTTAAAATGAGGAGATTAGCCTCTTATTTATAGAATGAGAAGATGGAAGAATGTCCAAAATGGAGCAATGTGGGACTAAGAGTTAGCAAATGACAAAATGCCACTTTTCAACTTGTGAGTGGATGGAGGATGTGCAAGTTTTGAAGAATGTGACAATAATTGCATATATTTGAATTTTGAAATTGTTGAAATGACATGTAAGAGGGAAAGAAGGTGCATTGAATGCCACTTGGCTCAAGGAAAAAGGACTTTGTAAGAGGAGTAAATGCCTTGTTGGAAGGACAAAGTCCACTTGGATAATATTCCTTAAAAGATACTTTGTTGAGGAAAATAGAGATTTAATAAATCAAATAACTCTATTGTCATGTGCAAGTGGTAAAACATGGAGGATGGGACATAAGAAGAGATTAAATTAATCAAGGTTAATTAATTTAATGAAGGGATTAAATGATGTGACCTATTTGACTTAAATTTGTGGATTTATTTAAATCAAATATGAGAAGAATGTGATAAAATGATTAATTAAATAATGACTTTTGATTTATTTAATTAAAAGAGATGATGTTAGATTAAACTAAATAAGGTTTTAATTTATTTAATTTAATAGATAGACTTTAGAGATTTAATCAAATAGAATTAATTATTTAATTAAATAGGATAATTAGATTAGAATGATTAATTTAATTATCGAGAAATGATGACTTAATTAGATAACTGATTTATTTAAGAGAGGAATATTGACAAGCTTTATCAAATAAAGGCATTTGATTAAATGGTTAGACTGAAGGATGATTCAGGATGAAATGATGTTAGTGGTCAGGATCAGATGTCCAATGTCAATCAGTACATTTTACGTGTTTACATTTTGCTCCTCTTTGAAGCAATGCACTTGTTTCGTTGGTTCAAAGAATAAACAGTCTCGATCAAAGCCAAAAAATTTGTTTTTCAAAATCTTGTCCCAATGCTTCCCGGTGAGAGAAAACATGCTACTATACTACCCCCTTGAGAGATTGGACAAAAAATTTGATTTTTGGGTGATCTCACGAAAAAAGAGGACAAGGTGCCTGACAGGTCCAGAAAGGCTCCAGGGGGCCAAAAACGTGTCAAAACTCAATAATACGATGTAAAATAGGCCTCAACTAGACAAAAACAAGTTGAAGAGTTCAAAACCCTAGCAGGATAGCCAATCAAGGTTAAAAACCCTAATTTTCAAGCTTAAAAGGGCTCTGAGGGGTCACTTTCAATTCATTTTCACACACAGCCCTTTAGCAATTTTGAGATTTGAGCTCTGAAATTCTGACAAGATGGCGGAACGACAACTCCTGATGCACATTTTCAATCGATTCTGGACATACCAACGACCACCCGACATTGGGGCACCGATAAGTGATCCTTTCTTGAGCTTTGTTTTTCATTTTTCGCATTCATTTAATACTTTTAAACTTAGTTCTTCTGCAGCAGTGCTATATAGCATCGCTCAAAACACAAACTGCACTACTCGGTGTTCCAAACTGGCTCACCATTGCAGACTGCACTGCGGTGGTGGAGTTTGGAGTTTGGAAACAAACTTCAAACTCCAACACTCATGCCCTCACTAGCGGGGTCATTTTAAAGTGCGACATGGAAATTCTCTTTTAAAGTAGAATCTTCCCAAATTGCGCCGCTCAGTAGAAAAGTGCACTGCGGTGGTGCTTTTTTAGAGTTTAACACTCCAGCATCGCAGTTTGAAAATTTCAAACTGAGACACCTTCACAGATAGCGACGATGGGATGGTTTTTTTGACACTCAAAATGAAAGTTTTCAAAAAATTTAACATGGTGACCTTTCCTGATGCAAGATACGGTGAGGGAGCACAGATCATGGGAGATTTTTAGTTACCTGTGAGATCTTAGCAACAAAGAGCAGGATCGGCTGCGAGACATGGGCCTGTGGTATATTGCATACGCAGTGCCTATGTGGACCCACCTTGGGATGATGTCAACGCTTGCTGAGAGATGGCACAGTGAGACCTTGTCCTTCCACCTTCCTACTGGTGAGGCCACCATCACCTTAGAGGATGTATGGCACATCCTTAGATTGTTGATTCATGGTCAATGAGTTATCTTTGATATGGATGCCAGGCGAGATGCTTGCCACTCAATCCTCGCCACATATGAGGTTATGTTCTGTGAGGTACAAATAGAGTCAGAGAGCCATAGGACACTCACATCACCATTTCATCTAGTGGTTGCAGTGATCATCTCAGGTCTCGTTGCCCTAGATTGATGAGGCCCATATTTTAGTCTCGGCTAGGGACTCTACTAGGAGCGGATGGTTTGTGACAGATCAGTCTGTTTTGCATGGGGGCATGTTCTTCTAGCCTCTCTTTACAGGGATTTACATGAGTACATCTACCTCGATGGAAAAGCACTCAGACTAGGTGTTACACTTCTCCACATGTGGGCATGGGAGCACATTGCCATTCTCTGGCCACGAGTCATTGTAGTGTCAATGGGGCCTGATGATCCCCTAGTGTGGCATTACAAAGGTGGTGTGTCCTTTACACACACGATTGAGCACAAGATTCCTCATTGGAGGAGGGTCCTAGATGAGATGTAGGTTTTTACATGGCACCCATACCTTGGTCACCCTGGATGGGCTGATGACGCAGGGCATATTTTCTTTACCCTCCAGGACTGCTTTATGTAGGAGCGAGAGCATACCACGATGGAGAGATACCTACCCGAGCATGTTCAACATCAGTTTGGTGAGGCAAAAGACCGACTGAATAACGACTATGTGGCCATATTTTCCCGCACTATGTCATAGGGTTCGTGGGGGCGATACATTCCTACTTCTGAGGTAGTGGACAAATTCAAATAGTTGGTGGCTCGACTGTGGGTATATGATCAGGGGCCTACAGATCTATGTGTGACACAGGCCTACAAAGATTGGTTTCAGTCACCCCTGCGGTTGACAGTTCCAGGAGGACCCTCCGCTCGGCGGAGATCGAGGGGAAAAGGGGGGGGACGAGGACAAAGAGATGGTGTGTAGTAGGATCAGCTAGTCTAGGGTGATGTTCAGATACAGGACTAGGAGCAAGTGCTAGCTAGGCAACAAGATTAGGCAGATGCACCACCATGAGCTAAGGGTGAGGATTAGCCTCACATGCAGCCTGCACGAGCACAACCAGTAGGGCAGCCAGATCCTTGAGATGCACTGATTGCACAGCTGCAGGCCTAGGTTTAGACCTTGATGGGGGAGAGGGATCAGACTAGGGCCAAGAGAGACCAGGCCATTTTGCAAAGGTAGGCCGCAAAGCTACAGGCGACCGTAGAGATGGGCCGAAGAGAGACCAGGCCATTTTGCAAAGGCAAGCCACAGAGCTACAGGTAGCCACACGAGCACAACCAGCAGGGCAGCCAGATCCTCGAGATGCACTGATTGCATAGCTTTAAGCCCAGGTTTAGACCTTGATGGGGGAGAGGGATCAGGCTAGGGCTAAGAGAGACCAGGCCGTTTTGCAAAGGCAGGCCGCAGAGCTACAAGCGGCCGCAAAGATGGGCCAGAGACAGTAGTTGGAGAGCATGGCAACCTCTTCCTCTCAGAGCACATTGTCCCTTCGCTCTTATGGGGAGGTCATCCGAGAGGCAGACTATTATCGTATGCATTATCATCAGGTCGTACCCAAAGCAGAGTGGGCCCCAGATTACTCGCAACAGATCAGCCATAGACCAGTAGAGAGTCATGGTGACAAGGGCAAGGGCAGTAGATAGGATGGGTAGAACTCACTTTGATCAAGATGATATATTTTTTTCATGCCATATGGGCTCATTTTTGATAGCCCGTTGAGCCTTTTTGTACTCATTGACACACATGTATAGTGATCCGATTATTTTTTACTATGACAATTACCCGATGATGATATATATATAAGATGAGATGAGATTATGATTTTGATATGATGTGATGTGTATCATTTATTTATGCATTTATGGATGGTTCTATTTCTATATGCTATGCAATCGTGTTATGGTGTGATGTGATGTATATATGGATGCATTTCTTTTTGATGATGTATGCATTATGAATAGATTTATATTATGTTGTTAATACATGATATGTCGATGGATTTATATGATATGTAATATGGATGGATGATGATGTACGTTTTGATGATGATGTAATCTATATGATGATTTATTTATGTTGATGTAAACGATATGATATGTGATATGAAATGGATAATGTAATATGCAAAATGATATGGAGATGATCTATGGTGTATACACAAAATGATATGTGAATCATGCTTATATAATGATTATGGATGGATGTACATTTTTAATGTAATGGATTTTTATGTTCCTATTATGCTTTGAATATTTATAATGGTATGGAATGATTTATGCAATGAAATGAAAAAATGATTGCGATGTGGTTATTTATGAGATATTCTATATGATATGGATGACTGATGGACGATATGTATGTTTTTATGATCTATGTATGATTCAATGTGAATACAATGGTCATGCTTTATATGATATGTATTGATGATGTAAATGAGATGGTTTTAAGATGCTTAGAATAACAAATATATATTAGCCTAAACATGTTAAATGATAATGTAATGTATGTGATGCATTTATTGTGATGTGATATGGTGATGCTTTATGCAAAATGAATGCAGTGTGGTATGTGATGTGACTGTGTATGCTTATAATATGATGGATTATCAATAATGTTCTTGTACCTATTATGTTTGATTATGCAGTAGATGTTAATATAGAATTATTATGAAATGTTTCATGCAAATGAATGTTATGCGATGGTGCAATGTGATGGAAAAAAATGGATGTACCTATTCATGAAAATGCTTATAATAACATACTTATATGATGATGAAAATGCAATGCATGTGTTTCCTATATGATATACATCATGCAATATGCTATTGATTTTTGGATTCAGGATCAATGACGATGATGATGATTAACTATAATAGTACCTTGTTAGCGTGATGAGCAAGAAGGGATGAAAGAGAAGAAGACATTTCAACAAGACATAGAATGATGAATATTCAAATGATGATGACTACTTTCTGAGGAGTTAGGATTTTCAAAGGGATAATTTCCTTATGTTTGATAACACACGTGGTATGATGCATCAAGGTATAGAGAACTAGGATGGCGTGGTACCTAGGTGATGGACTTTGACTTGAAAAATAGATAGGAGTATTCTTGTTCACACCTGACATACGAAAACCTTGTTAGGATGCACTTTAGAAATTTTAAACATCTCAGACCAAAACATGGAAAGGTATAACCTATCAATGCAATAGTCAACAAGCTATCCAAAACACCCTCCATACATTTCTAGCAAAGCAAGTATTCACCAAGTTATATTACAAGAACGTCCAACAAGCACAACAGACAAAAGATAATGATCATTGCCCCATTCCTATTTCTCTAAATCCTCTATTCGGATATCATCAAGAGGTCCTTGGAATGAGCACAATAAGATAATTCAAAAGACAAAGATAAAGTAAATAAACAAGTTGATGTTCTTCAATTCCACTAACCAAAAGGGAATGTGTTTTCAAGGATAAGAACCGAAACTATTGCCAAAAGATAATGCCCATTGTAGGAAGGATACATCCTAGGACATGTTAGTGGATGGCGGCACGTCATTTCATTTATCCTAAGTGTTCTTTCAAATGATTGATATGGGACCAATTGGATGATAGGCTATCGACACAAAGAGTTTGACCACCTTGTTTACGTACTGACTTAAACTTGAGACTTAACATTTTGAGTTTTCACTTTTAACCTGCTAGACTTGTTTCCAATTGTTTCACCAAAGGTTGAGGATGATGATCATTTATTATGAGTGATGTTATTGTGGGTGCAAGCAAGATGAGGCAGATGGATTTTTTTCAAATATTTGGATGTTTTTGGAGTTTTGCAATGTTTTAAGGCTATTTTTGGTATTTTTTGAGATTTTCAAATGTTTTGATTTTTGATTTTCCAATGTTTTGGGGTTTTCTAATATTTTGACCAAGAGACTAACCTAAGGACCTATCATAGGGGCCTCAGGGGTTGATCAATAGATTAGCCTTGCCTACCTTATACACACAAAGACCACGTAGTTGGACTAATGACTTGACCAATTTACAGATGACAATATACATGATGAAATGTATGTTTATTATGACGGACTCCTAAAGGATTGACCTAAGTGTCTCGAGGGATGATCAAAGATCAACCTTTCCTACATTCAAAGCTTAGAGACCCGTAGTTTGACAAGATGACTCTGTTTTTGACTTTTTGACTGACTTTGACCTATTTTAGGATTTTGATAAGTTTTGAATGTTTTTGGATTTTGGTGATTTTTTGATGTTTTTGGATTTTTTGATTTTCTAATGTTTTTGGATTTTTTGATTTTAGGACTTCAAGAATATACACGAATCCAACCATGCCCCTAGCGTGATGCAATAAACTACTTTGATAAAGACAGGACAAACTGACCTTAAGGATGCGTCGAGTAGTACTAGGAGGGATCATGATATGACCAAAAGACCAAGCTATGATGTGGATGCAGGTGGATGAGTGATGGATGGAGATTTGAATGTGATGGATGATGTAGAACAACCGTAAAGATCTTGGTGGATGGAAATTTCTTATTTATACAAGGCGCCTATTTTCTAGGTTTTCACCAAGGTACTTGTCCAAAGTGCCACCGAATTAGTTTTCACTAGAGGACGATTTTTCTCTTTACTATTTTTTTTATCCTTTTTCTAATTTTTTTGGATTTTTTGCTTTTTTGATTTTTTTGTTGTCACTAAGATGGTTGTTTGCCAGGTTTTCACCAAGGTGACCATTTTTTTAGGACATTTTTTGATTTTTTTTATTTTTGGTTCTATACCTTGAACGATTAGGCATAAAACTTTTTGAGATGAGAGCTATTCATGGGCTCTTGCAGGGGTTCCCCTTCAGGTGTTGATAACTAATATGCCCCTGACTTATAGCTTGTTGTGATAAAAAATAGTCCCAACTAGTTGGGTTCAAATTTTCCTTTCTTGTTTGGATTTGGAACATTCTTCTAATTATCCTTTAGTACTAGTTCTCCAACTTGGAATGTTCTGCTTCTGATTTTCTTATTATAGCTCCTCTTGAGTCTATACGCCACTCATCCAATAGCTCCAACTCATTCAATCTTGATACTCAGTACTCCTCATCTGTGATGAGGTTTTGCAATGATATTCTTAGTGACGGGAGCTTGATCTCAATGGGGAGTATTGCTTTTGATCCATAGACTAGGGAGAAGGGGTGGCACCGGTGAGTGTGCGAATATTGGTTCGGTAGGACCAAAGGGTGGATTGAGCTGTAGATGCCAATCATGACCTACGTCATTGACTATTTTCTTGAGGATATTTAAAATGGTTTTATTAGTGGCTTCTGCTTGGCCATTTCCTTGGGGATAGTATGGGGTGGAGAAGTGATGTTGGATTTTGAATTTTTCACACAAGTCACAGACATCTTGATTCTTAAATGGTGTCCCATTATCTGAGATAATGGCTTGTGCGACACCGTAGCGAAAAATGAGATAGTTTAGGATGAACTTTGATATCTGCTTCCTAGTTATATATGTCATAGGTATGGCTTCCACCCACTTGGTAAAGTACTCAGTGGTGGTTATGATGAACATGTGGCCATTAGATGAAGTGGGAGTGATTTTTCCAATGAGATCGAGTCCCCACTACAAAAAGGGCCATGGTGTGATGATGAGATGAAGTTCTTGAGATGGAGCATGGATGAGGTCCCCATGCTGCTGACATTGCATAAACCTTTTGATGTAGTCATGTGCCTCTCTTTCCATTATAGGCTAGTAATACCCCATCCTCAGCAATTTCTTGGCTAGGGTCATTCCACTCGAGTGTGAACCACAGATGTCATGATGTACTTCAGTTAAAGCAGTCAATGCCTCCTCAACATTTAAACAGTGTAATAAGGTTCCCTCTATGCTTCTACAATATAAGGTATTTCCTAGGATGATGAATCAGGATGCCTTTTTGACAAAGGTTCATTTTAAGGTTGAAGGAAAATCGGCAAGTATGACCCCTATTCGCAAGTAGGTATAAATGTCATGGTACCAGGGATCACCGGGACCAACAATTTCACACACAAATTTTGATTTTGGTACCTTGAATGTGGGCACGAGAAGCTTCTCTACCAAGAATTCATGTTTTAGAATGTTACGAGGAATGTCCAGTAGGGATCCAATTGTTGCCATGGTGTCTACTACTCTATTTTTGGCTCTGGGTATCTGCTCAAATGTGATCTTGATAAAGGAATCCTTGAGAGTCTCCACCAGTTTTTGTATGGAGTGAGCTTATCATCCTTAGTCTGGTATTTTCCGTTCACTTGGTTTATTATCAACTGAGAGTCTTTGTATACTATAAGGGCCATGATGTGCCACTGCACTACTATTCTGAGTCCTATGGTTAAAGCCTCGTATTATACTATGTTGTTGGTGCAGGGGAATACCAATTTATAGGACCTTGGTATGCAGTCCCCTTGTGGGGTGATAAAGAAGACACTGGATCCTAATCCATGTTGTGTATATGAGCCATCAAAGTAAAGTTTCTAGTGGTTGGCTATGTTGAGGTTGAAGATGGATTCATCTAGAAACTCTGAGATGATAGGATTCTATGAATAGATTGGTGCTTTTGTAAGCTGATCTACAATGAATTGGCCTTTAATTTCTTTCCACTCTACGTATTCAATGTCATACTCTAATAGTATCATGACCCATTTAGCCATTCTTCTAGTGAGCATTGCCTTTGATAGTAAGTACTTGAGAGGGTCGATTTTGGCAATGAGTTTTATTTTGTGTGCCAACATGTAATGTCTGAATTTTAATGAAGCAAACACTACTGCTAAACATACATTTTCAATGAATGAGTAGTTTATCTCATGACCAACCATTGTTCTGCTGATATAATAGATGGCTCTTTCTGTCCTATTTTTGTCGTGTTGAGCTAGGAGAGTGCCAAGGGCTACTGTAGTTGCTAACACATAGAGAATTAATGGCTTTCTTGGGATCGATGGCATGAGGACTGGTGGTGTAAGAAGATATTCTTTGATCTTATTGAAGGCTTCTTCACACTTGTTATCCCACTTGTAAGCTACTCCCTTGTGAAGTAGGTGAGAGTATGGATTGTGTTTATCTTCCAGCTGTGCTATGAACCTTCAGATGGACTGAAGCCTACCTTGGAGACCTCTCAATTTTTTCAATGTTTTGGGTGCCTCCATCTCAAGGATTTCTTTTACCTTTATTAGATCTACCTCAATACCTCTCATTGATACTATGTATCCTAGCAACTTTCCTGATTGTATGCCAAAGACACACTTCTTTGGATTTAATCAGACCTTGTATTCCTCTAGCCTGTTAAAAATAGTACTCAAAGTTGCTATGTGATCCTTCCTCTTTCTAGATTTGGCTAGTATGCCATCGACATAATCTTTGACAGTTTTATGGATCATGTCATGGAAGATTAATGTCATGGCCCTTTGGTATGTTGCTCCTGCATTCTTCAAGCCGAATAGCATCATATTCCAGTAGTAAGTCCCGCATAGACAAGTGAAGGTTGTTTTATGTTGGTCTTCTTTAGCAATCGTTATTTGGTTGTATCCTGAGAAACCGTCCATCAAGGAAAGCATTTTGTTTCCCACCGTCATGTCTAAGATCATGTCAATGTTGGGCAACGGGAAATAATCTTTTGGATATGCTTTGTTCAAGTCCCTGAAATATGTGTAGATTCTAATGCCCCCATCGGGTTTTGAGACAGGAACTAGGTTTGACACCCATTCTGGATAATCTATCGGTCGAATGAATCCTGCATCTAATAGCTTCTTTAGTTCCATTTTGAATAGCAGGTAAATTTGAGGGTGCATTTTCCTAAGCTTTTGTCTAATGGACTTTTCTTCAAGATACACCGCTAGATGATGAACTCCAATTTTTGGATCGAGCCCTGGCATGTCTGCATAGCTCCATGCAAAGTTAACTTGTCTCTCTCTTAACAAGGCTACTAGGAGTTCTTGTTCTTCTGATAGTAATTATTTCACATAGAATGTGATGTGTGGGGTCTCCTCTATTCCTAGATTAACTGGATTACACTTTTCTACTAGGACTGCTGATTTTTCCTGATGAAGAGCTCTGAAAGGAAGATTGAATCCCCCATTCTCAAGTGCCTCAGAGAGGTTTTCACCATTGGATGTGTCCTTTATTTTTACTTTTTTCATGTCAGAGAGTGCCACGATGTGGTTTTCACTCAAGGACTTAGATATTATTCTTAGTTTCTCGCTTTTGCGACTGGGGGATTCAATCATTTCCCCATAATAGGCTTGTGTATCTAGCTCAATGATAAATCCTACTTTGTGATCCCCACATGGAATGTTATCCTGTATTCCCATGAATTCTGAGAGCGCCTCATCATTTTTGAATGTATCAATAACTGGTGGTCCTCGTTGGTCATAATCAATGAGTTGGGGGTAAACTAGGCAGATTTCATGATTTTGATGGTATGAATAAAAGGATAAGGTGCTAATCATGAGAAGGGTGGTATCCTCAAAGATCCTAGGTAGGTTGGATATGGGATCCTCATCATCACTACTACTACAGACGTTAGTTATGTCAAATGTGAAGTTGTCTATGACTCGACCTGTAGATATGGGGAAGCAAAGTTCAGCTCTAGATAGTTGAGGAGGATTATTGACCTTTCTAACTGGAGGACTTCGGCCACGTATGGTTATACTCAGAGGGGTACATCTAAGGCCAAGATTTCTCATTCGTGTCTTCAGAATGATAGGTATTATAAGCCCATTGTCATTTTTTCCAAGTCTTTGGTTTCTATCATAGCCCATTGCGAGCATCATTTGCAAACCTTTTCTTCTGTCATCCATTGGTAGATCGGTTGCTCATCTATCATCTTGATATAGGAGATGAGATGGGTCCTCCTCTATGACTTCATAGTCAAGATCTCCCCAACTTATGAAGTTGGGATAGTCTTCAGGGGATGTTTGAGATGTGAAAGCTTCATTTGATTGCGGGCGTCCTCATGATCTAGGAGATTATGGTAACTCTCCTACCAAAAAAGCATTTTTGAGAATCATGTAATTTTCGCAACCATTATCCTAGATGATGAGTTTGATATCAAAGATGGTGGGAATGGCGGGAGTGGTGGGTGTCTCTGTCATAGAAGTGGATGTGAGAGTGGCTAGATCAATGTATGGTGTTGATGGGCCTTCATAATTTTTAGGAACTTGAGGGATTTTGTAGTAATTTTCCTCAAGGTTCTTGTAGTAGGAGAATGGCTCAGGATCTCCATGGACGGTGACCTCTTGTCCTTCATATGTGAATTTGACACATTGATGGAAAGTTGATGCTATCACTTGTATTGCATGGATCCATGGACGTCCTAGGAGAATTTTATAGGGTAAGTCGAGGTCTAGGACCTGATAGGTGGTTTCCATGATAGATGGCCCTACTTGAACAGGGATTTTGATTGTGCCTTGGGACACTCTTTCCTAATCATCATATGCTCTGATTGTGATACCTTTTCCTTTGTCGATGGAATCCTCTGAGATTTTTAACTACTTAATGAGCTTGAGGGAACAAATATTCAAGCTTGCACCTGCATCCACCAAGACTCGCTTAACTTTACTTTTTTGCACTAGGACTTCTAAGTGGAGTGCACGGTTATGAGATGGTTGAGCGGGAAAGTCCTGGTCGGAGAATGTAAGGAGGTTAGGGGTAATGATATTTCTGACCATAGCTTGGAATTGTTATGCATCAAGATTTGTGGGGACAGTGGATGAAGCCAATGCTTCCTCAAGGATTTTCTTGTGGGTGGATGAGATTTTTAATAACTCCATGATGGAAATTTGCACTGGCATTCTTTTTAGCTGATCAAATACATTGTAACCATTGGGAACGGATCTTGAATTGGACATGAAAGTTCTGTTTGGTTGGGATGATCCTATGATAGTAAAATTTTTGCCTCTTGTGGTGACTCCACAATCGGCTTGAGCTCCTTTGATAGTGATTACTGTGCAATATTCATCTAGGGAGGTGATGAAAATTTCATACACATGATTCACATTTTTTAAGGTGCCTTTCCCCTTATCAATGTTATTGTTCCCTTTATTGTTATGGTTAGGCATCGAATTTTTGTATATTTTTAGATTTTGATTCCCTATTGGTTTTTCCACATTTATGATTCTTTGATCAATGAGATCTTGGACTATGTTCTTTAGTCTCGTGTAGTTGTTTGTGGTGTGCCCTTTGATTTTGTGGGAATCACAGAGCTGATTTTTGTTGTACCAAGGAGGTTTAACATCTGGTTCTTGGTAGTTCTTGTAGGTGGGAATCTTGATGAGGTTTTCGTTTAGTAATTTCTTCATGATGACTTCAAGTGGTTCCCCAAGAGCGGTGTATTTTCGCTTGATGAAGTTCTTGTTTCACTAGGGAGGTCCTCTTTGGTCATTGATGTTATTGATTGCTTGTTTGTTGGGTTGTTGTGTTATTGTGTTCACTTGATGGTGGTTTTGGATTTGTTGTTGAGGTGTGGGTGATTTCTGCCGAGGGGTAGTGATGACAACTTTGGCATCGACGACACCATCGTTGGTAATATTTTTTTTATTGCCCATGTGTGAGGTTTGTCATTTTAATTAGTGGGTGGGCAATTATTCTGTTGTTTAGGATATGAATTTGATCCTCCTGGTTGTGTCATAAGGGCTCATTTGATACTAAGCGTGTTGGAAATCAACTGGTCATACGTCGTGATCCCTTGGACCTTGAGATGGAATGCCAAGAGGCCGTCAAGGTTGGATATGATGGTGCATACTTGTTGTTCCTTGGGCATGACCCATTTGCTTTGATTGGCCTTGGATCACCATCGTTGTAGGATTGAAGCGAATGACTCATTCTTACCTTGTTTCAGAGCTAAGAGTTCCTCTAGACTAACACCCATGGCGATATTGCATGTGTAGTTTTTGATGAATGTGTCTATGATTTCTTGGAATGTTTTGATGCCTGTGGGTAGGCGAGAGAACCATTTCATAGCATGGCCAGCCAAACTCCTAGGAAATAGCCGCATCAAATAGGTATCGTCATACGCGACTTCCATACAATGAACCTGGAATTCCCTGATGTGATCTTCAGGGTTTCCCATCCCACGGTACTTGTCAAATTTAGGGATCTCAAATCCCTTTGGGAATGGTTTCATCACAAGGCTCCTTTCGAATGAATAAGGACACAAGTTACTAGATGTTCTTGTGGTTCACCCTGATTGAAGATCGATCACTTGTTGTGAGAGCAACCTGATTTGTGTTGTCACATCGTTTTGTGGATCAAGAGGTGGGATGAAAGTGTTCTGAGGTGGTTCACTTGTGGATGTGATGGGTGGATTGGTTGATGTGTTGATTGGTGGTATCTACACATTCTGCTGAGCCATGTATGCTTGCACTTGCTACTGTATAAACAACATTTGTTGTTGGTCTTGTTGTTGCTATGCTAAGATTGCCTATTGCTGAGCCTCTTGTTGTGCTTGTTGTTCCACCAACAATGCTTGTTGTTGGGTTGCTTCTTGTTGCTCTTGGTATTTTTTTATTATTTGCTGATATGCTTGTAGTTGTGTTGCTTGTTTTTGTGCAAGAAACTATACTTGTGTTTGTGCTTGTTGTGCTTGATATTGGGTATGCGCCTAAGCTTGACCTTGAGCTTGTGCTTGTGCTTGTGTAGCTTGAGCAGCTTGTTCGGCAGCTAATTGCGCGGCTTGTTGAGCAGCTAATTGCGCGGCTTGTTGAGCAACTATTTGCACAACTTTTTTCTTTTGTACTTGCAGGAATGCCTTTTGATAAGCAGCTTGTTGAGCTACTTGTAATGCCATATTGTATTGGCTTGATATGCTGGAGCTTGGTGGTGGTGGTTGATTTAGAATGGTGCTTGTGGTGGTGGTGAGAGGTGATGTTGTGTTGGTAATTTGAGTGGTGAATGGTGTGATCGATGTGGTTGGTCCTTGAGAGCCCATGCTTTGAGATGTTAGGGAGTGGTTGATGATGTCGTGTTTGCTTGTGTAGTTGTCATCTGTTGTTGCGATATCGATGAAAAGTTTTGAGAGTTTGGCGTGATGTTTTGATTGATTTTTGGGATGTTGGTTTGATTTTGATTGATATTTAGTAAAGGTGGGAACCCCAAGCCAAGTAATGGTGTGGATAATGGTGGTAATGGTAGAAGAGGTGAAAATATGAGGGATGTGATCTCTTGAGGAAATGATGTGGTGTTGAAAATGCCCCCAGGTCTGATCATGTCACCTTCTCCTTGCAAAGTTTGGGGTGTTGCGCGGAAGGATGATGATGATGGATCATTAGGATCATGGAAAGTGAGAGGGGCATACTTATGTAATGGATTTTGGGGTATATTTTGTTCCAAAATGATGTTTGCATCCAAGTCTTGATTATTGACAAGGGGGTGTGTTTGAATGGCATTAAGAAATGCACTTCCCTTATTAACATTAGGTTGAGTTGGAGCAAAAGATGTGATTTGCGGGATGTTTAGTGTGATGCTTTGGGATGGGGAGTGTGGATGAAATTGGAGGCATGACCTCCAAATATGGTTCCACTAAAGAGCTCACGTCAAAATCAGAAGGCAATTGGCCCCTTGTTTTGCTAGTTCAAGCATGTATAGTGAAGGGTTAAGCCTCATCATGATATTGACAATCTTATGGTTTTCTCGATTTTGGATCATTTCGATGATTTCCTCATGTGACATCCCAAAGGTAAGATCCTCTTCTTGGCTTTCCTCTTGTGGATTTTTTGATGATGAGAGAAAGTTAGTCAAAGGATTGCTTGATTCGACGGGATTCATTTTGGAGTTCGTTTGGCTTAGGTCACTTGAAGCAGTTGTTTCTCTGTCGACTTCCATGTTCTTCATGTATTGAGATCTAGTCTGCACCATAAAATAGGGATCAATTTTTGAAGAATATAGGAGATGAATCTCTAATTCTTTGGATTGATATATCTTAAAAGAGAAAAATTTAGGATGATGCTAAGATCAAAGGATGATAATGATATGGATGTTTAGATGGATGTTTGATGGATGATTGGAACTCTTTTGAGAAAATCTTGAAGGGCATGTTAAACTTTAGGACTTGATTTAGGATTGATTTGTTTCAGATTTGGTGAATTCATGAACTCTAAGAGGTTGGATGTTGTCCTAGAGTTAAATCGTTCACAAGATGATAATTTGTCTAGGTGTGAGAAGGATTCATCTAAACACTCCTATCCAAACAAGATGATTTTAATAATGAGCTCCTAAATCCCTAGATGTTGGATGTTATCAAGCGATGAATTTGTTCACAATTTTTGATAATTTAATCAAACATGTGGAGAAGGATGCATCTACAAACATTCAATCAAACAAGGTGATTTTGGATTGATTTCAAATGATTTTTCCAAAGTTTAACATAAAGGATTTTTTCAAGACTTTTGAAGAGTTGATGATGAGATGATTTTGGTTTTGATGTTTGAAGATGGGTGGGGGTTTCATTTTGATCCTAGGATGTACCTAAAAAGACACGTGTTTACTAGATCTTGGTATTGAAGAACATACGATACTCCTAAGGACCTCTATAACTAAGAAGTGGTTCAAATTAAGCATACATTTCCAGATTGTTCAAAAGAATGAGTCTATAGAACCTTGTGAATTTTTTGCTTATTTTGATATGTTGCTTTTGATTGCACTTCCTCTTGTATTTCTTGATGACCTTCGAGTGTGACTCCTAAATTTTGAACTTTGAGTCAAGGACTTTCGTTTTGGGATTTTGACTTTCTTGGAAATCATGAGGTTTCAACACATGTGAGAGCCAATTTTGTTATCTTTGCTTAGTGACTTTGTTTTACCACAAACACTTCTTTGATTAGGTTTTCCAAACTAGATGTCGAATGTCTTAATTTCCTCAAATCCCACAAAGTATGTTATGTGAAAATTTGATGAATTCAAGGCAAGGGTTACCTATTGTTTATTTTTAGTAGGAAAATTCAGATGTAAGTTCAAGTGTTTAGAAACCTCTAAGGATGCGAATCCCAAGGGCAAGAAATAACACATGAATTTGGTCAATTGTATTTGCCTCCTAAAGGGTTTGAAATTTTGATAATGATGTTAAGTGTTTGTTTTCAAATGTTTTCAAACAAGCAAAACATTTTTTCACCAAGAATAAGCACAACCCTATGGATATGAAAGACAATATTTGTTGAGTCCCCACTTGGACAAGTCTAGCTACACTTTTCTTTAGCGAATGGTTAGATGCTTGACCCCATTGGCTCCCCTCCACGACACTCACTTATACGGGGTATCCAAGCATCAACACCCATGAAACTCCCATGGCATGCTTTCCATTTCTATTAAAAGATCGTAAAAGTGTGGGGCAGCTTCAAAACGACCGTTCTTGCACCAACAAATAGATCAAGGAATTTGGCAATTCTAAAACATGGGTTTTAATTAGGACTTTCTGTTCATAGGAGTTGACCCAACATGGCGAGAGACCATTGTTTCCATTCTCATCGAATCCAACTGCATGATATTGGCATTTATTCCAATACCCACATTTACATCCTGGCTAGAAATACTCTCAGGTTCAAAGTGTTACCAGTTGAGTTGTTCCCTTGGGTGAGTACTTTTCCCCCAAGGTAGGCCCTCTAAGATAAAAAATAGCGAGTAAATGTATTCATAGTTCGATCAACCTTTGTTTAGAAACAAAGGGAGAACACATGCAATAGATTTACTCACATTCTCATAATTTGTTCAATTTTAAACCCAAATTGAAGTGTGTATGGGCAATTATTTATGCAACTTAATGTCACCAAAATCCTTTTGATTCTCAAGATCGTCGTGAGGTGCAAGAGAATCACATACGTCTTTTGATGATATTACTTTGTGTACGTAATTGCAAAACAATGTAAACACTTGTTTATTTTAAATCCTCAAAGAAAAAGTGAGTTCGTTTTAAAAGCACCAAAGTAAGTGTGACAATTTGTCTTGTTCAATTTTTAATCCCAAAACAAACTTTAGTAAATTTGAGTCCTAATGTTCTTTTTAATCCTTTTTGTAACAAGAATTCAAAAGTTCTTTTTAAAGCCCAAATGAAATTAGTAAATCCTAAGCATAAAAGGATGAAAAAAAATTCCTTAAGAGGAATAATGAATCCTCCAAGAGTGTTTAAAAGCACTTATTTTTATGAAATGACATCATCATGCTTCTCTTCCTTTTCATCCTTGATCGATCCAACCTACAAGAAAATCAATTAGATTATGCAAAAACAAAGGTCAAAAAGGCAAAAAATAGATAGAAGAACCATATTTGAAAAAAATCACATCCTACAAATAAAATTTCACTTCATACTCCCCTCCAACAGTGCAATCCATGAAGGCATCACAGTTTGATTTCCCCAGCGGTGCTATATAATGTCGCTTGCCAGTCAGCGTTGCTCTCCAGCCAGGCTAGTGAGCATGAATGCATCACACTTCTGTCCTGTGGTGTAGTTTGGGTTTTTGAAAGATTCCCGCGGGTCAAACAAGTTTAGTGGCGTAGTTTGGAATTCAAATTTCTAGGCGAGAAGACTAAGGCATCACAGTTTGAATTTTCAGTGGTCCTATATAGCAAAGCTGGAGAACCAACGATGCTGAACAATGACGCTGAGCTTCTAGTGGTGGAATTGTCCTGTAGACAAAGAAAAATGCATAATTTTTGACAAAAACGTGATTAAAATGTGAGATTCCCCTCCCTCTAGCACAAAATGTCGAACCCCAATCCAAATACCTACAAAACACAACAAAAGAACACATTAGGAGATCATATGCAAGTAAGAACAAGGATTCCCCATGAAATACATTAGCAAAGTTTTAAATAGGAAATAAAGCAAGAATGAGATGAACGAACAAGAAAGCAAGCTAAATCCTATTGAAGACAATGCAAACTCTTGATCCCATGGGGGAATTGGTGCCAATTTGATGTGAAAATTGGCCCTTTCCCAACTCCAATGCTAGCTTTGATGGTGTGATGAAGAATGTAATCCACTTTGATGAAGAGTGATGGGTGCTTCAAGACAAAAATCTGCATAACCTAGCTACAAATTCAAAAATATGGATGAAGATTGCTAAATATTTGAGCATAGTAAGTTTACTCAAATTGTGGATGTTAAAATGAGGAGATTAGCCTCTTATTTATAGAATGAGAAGATGGAAGAATGCCCAAAATGGAGCAATGTGGGACTAAGAGTTAGCAAATGACAAAGGTCCACTTGTCAACTTGTGAGTGGATGGAGGATGTGCAAGTTTTGAAGAATGTGACAATAAATGCATATATTTGAATTTTGAAATTGTTGAAATGACATGTAAGAGGGAAAGAAGGTGCATTGAATGCCACTTGGCTCAAGGCAAAAGGACTTTGTAATAGGATTAAATTCCTTGTTGGAAGGACAAATTCCACTTGGATTTTGAATTCAAACTTGAGGAATATTCCTTAAAAGATGCCTTGTTGAGGAAAATAGAGATTTAATAAATCAAATAACTCTATTTTCATGTGCAAGTGGTAAAAGATGGAGGATGGGACATGAGAAGAGATTAACTTAATCAAAGTTAATTAATTTAATGAAGGGATTAAATGATGTGACCTATTTGACTTAAATTTGTGGATTTATTTAAATCAAATATGAGAAGAATGTGATAAAATGATTAATTAAATAATGACTTTTGATATATTGAATTAAAAGAGATGATGTTAGATTAAAATAAATAAGGTTTTAATTTATTTAATTTAATAGATAGACTTTAGAGATTTAATCAAATAAAATTAATTATTTAATTAAATAGGATAATTAGATTAGAATGATTAATTTAATTATCGAGAAAGGATGACTTAATTAGATAATTGATTTATTTAGTTAAGAGAGGAATATTGACAACCTTAATCAAATAAATGCATTTGATTAAATGGTTAGACCGAAGGACGATTCAGGATGAAACGATGTTAGTGGTTAGGATTAGATGTCCAATGCCAATCAGTACATTTTATGTGTCTATAGTGACATAGTGCAAGGAATAGTAAAGGTATTTGAGAAACATGAGCTAGATTTATCTTTATGGGAAATATTTTAAATAGAGAGGAGAATGAGCGAGAACAAAGATAAAGGGGAATAAAGGGGAAGAGAGGATATATCATAGAAATAAGTATAAGAGATAGGATCTAAGGTAGGTGTATCATCAATTTGGGAAGACTTAATAATATATTTTATGGAGTTATCTTCAAGAATAGTATAGGATTCACCATCTATTGAGTAGTAATAATAATTAAATTAGCCAATTTTAAGAATAGGGATCTTTATTTTTGGGTAAGGATATACACGTATGAGTAGGTGAGGTGGATGGTGAAGCAACTATACATGTATAATTCTTAAGTGAGGTCGAGGAATCATGGTGTTGGGTATGAGTAATAAGA
Source organism: Sequoia sempervirens (assembly GCA_007258455.2). Classification (NCBI taxonomy): domain Eukaryota; kingdom Viridiplantae; phylum Streptophyta; class Pinopsida; order Cupressales; family Cupressaceae; genus Sequoia; species Sequoia sempervirens. The sequence continues at coordinate 74,748,788 of VDFB02075321.1, forward strand.
ATAGTAGAAGTAGGAAAATGTTGTTGTTTGAATAAGGAAAAGATATGAGTCATCATAGAAGAGTTATTAGGAGATCGATTAGGTAAATAATTTAGGTGAAAAGGAGAATGAGAAGCATGATCAATGGTAGAATATATTAGAGTTAGGAGAAAAATAATTAAGGAAATATTAACAAAGGTAAGTATATACAGTGATAATTTAAACACAAAAATTAGAAGTGGAAATGAAAAAGTACCAGGCTCACTAAAACAAAGAAATAAAATTAGTTCTTTCTTTCTAAGTGTGTGATTAAATTAGATAAAAATATATATTGAAAATTGCATAAATGAACTAAAATATAATCCATTTCAATCACATGGGAGCTAAGAATATCAATAACTAAAAACATAGATTTGAGAAAAGAAAATTTAGAAATAGGACTAACTTCAATCTAGGACTAGGAGATAGAAAAGTGGAAATAAAAGGTACAAATAAACCTAGATTATATCTATGTAGTTATAGTAGATGCTTGGAATGGTGAGAGGATCCTCTTGTTGAATTTTTAGAATAAAAATAGGGTGGGAAAATGTGTGTAGAAACAAAATCCTTGTCTTAAGGAAAAAAATGCTAGTTTTGGGTGTAGAAGCTTTATATTATGTTGAATATAATATATTTTTATATTTAGTAGGTATAGTGATTAGATAATTTATTAGGTTTTGTCAATTTTATTTAGTAATAGAAATAAAAAAATTATTAGAGAGTTTTAGTCTAATACTAATGAAAATGAAGAGGAAAATGACATGTAAGAAAGAGAAATAGAAATAGTAATTTGATATCCTAGAAACAATTAGAAATTGATTTATATGGAAAAATGATATAAAAATAATAAAAAAGAAACTCCCTATGAAATATATAAGTTTTAGGTTCAAACTTGGAGCTAGTACAAGTGAAATAGGAACAAAATCCTTTTCCTAGGGGGTTCAAATGAAAGAACTTAGAATGATGTAAGAAAATTAAGATTTGTTCATCTCAACCTTATGATCACTTATTATAACTACCAAACCTATCCAAAATATTTAACATAATATATATATGATGAAGAGGATAAACACACATACTCCCTTTTTCATACAACTACTCCTGACAAAATAAAATGCATTGGAAATGCAACAAATTAGATTTAAAAATTTGCAACATGACCACTAGTTTGTTCATTCAAAACCACCTGCAACAACTACAAAATATTCTCCAAATTGATTTTAACAATATTACAGCCTCTTAATCTGAGAAAATTAGTCTCAAAAATGACATTCAAAACCAATAATCAACCTTCACCAATCTGATTTATACATCATAAAATAGGATTGATCTAAACACCCAATTTATGTAAGCAAAATCATAGAAATTCTCATTGAAATTTAGAACAACACTACAGAACAACATGCCAAGCATATTAGATTCATGATTTAGGTTTTATATTATACCTATAACAATGGTGTATTACAACAACATATGGATTCCACAAGCCTTCCTCAAACTCTCTTAACTTCATCTCACCAAAACCTCATCCTATAGCTTCAAAATTAATCTTTAACTAAATCAATCTTCAAACATGGTCTCAAAGGGCCTCTTTGCTATTGTCTTCACCTTCTCACACCTGAAACAAAAATGCTACCAAAATATAGTCTTTAAATCTGAAAACTATCTCCTTTTCCTCCAACCCCCATTCTTCATCCTCCCCAAATCTTTAAATGAAATGAAAATACTTGATCTTTCTTTACACAACATGAAATGACATTTAATTTCATTTGGGATCATTTCCCTCCCAAATTCCATGACCTAGCCTCCATATTCCCTCCAAATTAGCTTTGAAATTCATTAAAAGACAAAGAGAAAGTGCTCTTACAATGTTATGACAATTTTCCCAAAATAGGAGATTCTTGTCATACCACTATCTCCACAATATGCCTTTCAAATTAAAATATTTTTAACTCCCAATTTGAGTGCCCAAATTTGAAGAAAATATTTTTTAATAAATGATTTCTTGCATCCACATATTTCTCCCATTTCCAATGTCCAAGTTTGGGTAGGTGAAAGGTCACTATGAGATGCCACCAAAATGACATGAAATTCACCAAAAAGCTAATGAAAACTTGTCAACTCATTTTGCAAGAATAATAACATTATTTCAATTATTCTAAACATTATTCCACTCAAAATATTAATCTACTAAACAAAAAAATTAAATATTTCTTTTGGTTGACGAGGATAGCCTGCCAACCATGGTAGAAAAGAAATATTTCATGAGTTGCACTCAAAAATATTTATAGAACCCATATTTGTCCTGGGTCCACCTCACTGCCTTGTCCATTGGGATTTTCCCATTCACCAAATTTTGCAACCTCACAATATTATATCCTTTCATCTTTACTTTTCTACCCTTCATGTATTTCAAAAAATTTAATCTAACCTCCCACCAATATATTCCATCAGAATTAACAATCAAACATATGCCTCCACCTTCAACAAAAAAAAATATACTTCATTACCTCTATTGCTATTTTACCTTTTTCCTCCTCCTTTACCTGGCTTGCAATGTGGTTTGTCACTCCTATTATGCCTTCAAAAAGACATATTGTTGCTGCAATTTGATATTCAACACCCAATTTAATGTTAGCACCACAATCCACAGATTTATTATCCACATTTTGTAACAAATAGTCAAGATCTGTTATCAAGGAATCTTCATCTTCAATAATTTCAATCAAACAATCATAAGAAAACTTCATTTTTACTTCAGTCTATTCACCACTCTTATCTACTTCCAAAGGATTTATTGCTGCAACCTTTGACTCTACTTTTACATTCTCAATATCATCAAAACATGTACTAAAATTTGAAATTATCTCTTTACCTTTTGCTACAACCTTTGCATTAACTGAAATTTTCTCATTCCACTCTCTTTCAATTGTTTCCAATTGTATTAGCAAATCATCTTTCTCTTCCTTGATGTCACATACATGAGATTCTGCCACACCCTCTTTCTTTCCTACAATCAAAATATCATTAGAAAGAAAAAAATACCTTCAAATCTTCTATTCTCCATTTGCAAGACCTCTCAATGCCTTAACAACACAAATCTTCAAACCCTCGGGTTTTACTTATGTAAACTACCTCCTTCGGTGATCTATTTACAAAACGCTCTTCCAATATTCACTAATATTATTGTAAACTACCTCCTTCGGTGATATTTCTACAATCATGGGAACCTCAGCTCCTCAAATCCTCTTAAAATTTATTCTTACTACTTGCACATTCATCTGCAAACAAAATCCACACATTCTCCACCCTTAGGTCCTGGTGCAAACTACCTCCAATCGACGCTTCTTCCTACACACTTGAGAACTCCCACTCTGATACCACTAATGAAGAGGATAAATATGCATACTCCCTTTTTCATACAAATACTCTCGACAAAATAAAATGCATTGGAAATGCCACAAATCAGATTTAAAAATTTGCAACATGACCACTAGTTTGTTCATTCAAAACTGCCTACAACAACTACAAAATCTTCTCCAAATTGATTTTACCAATATTGCAGCCTCTTGATCTGAGAAAATTATTCTAATAAATTATATTCAAAACCAATAATCAACCTTCACCAATCGGATTTATACATCATAAAATAGGATTGATCTAAACACCCAATTTATGCAAGCAAAATCATAGAAATTCTCATTGAATTTTAGAACAACATGCCAAGCCTATTGGCTTCTCATTTTAGAATACCAATATGATTGAGATCCAATCTTAGACCTGTAACAATGGTGTATTACAACAAAATATGGCTTCCACAAGCCTTCCTCAAACTCTCTTATCTTCATCTCACCAAAACCTCATCCTATAGCTTCAAAATCAATCTTCAACTAAATCAATCTTTAAACACGGTCTCAAAGGACCTCTTTGATTTTTTCTTCACCTTCTCACACCTGAAACAAAAATGTTACCAAAATATAGTATTCGAATCTGAAAACTATCTCCTTTTCCTCCAACCCCCATTCTTCATCCTCCCCAAATCTTTAAATGAAATGAAAATACTTGATATTTCTTTGCACAACATGAAATTTCATTTCATTTCATTTGGGATCATTTCCCTCCAAAATGACATGACCTAACCTCCATATTCCCTCCAAATTAACTTTTAAATTTTTTAAAATACAAAGAGAAAGTGCTCTTACAATGTTATGACAATTTTCCCAAAATAGGAAATTCTTGTCATACCACCATCTCCACAATATGCCTTTCAAATTCAAATATTTTTAACTCCCAATTTGAGTGCCCAAATTTGAAGAAAATATTTTTTCATAAATGATTTCTTGCATCCACATATTCCTCCCATTTCCAACGTCCAAGGTTGGGTAGGTGAAGGGTCACTATGAGATGCCACCGAAATGACATGAAATTCACCAAAAAACTCATGAAAACTTGTCAACTCATTTTGCAAGAATAATGAGATTATTTAAATTATTCCAAACATTATTCCACTCAAAATATTAATCTACTAAAAAAAATAAAAAATTATTTTGGTTGATGAGGATAGCCTGCCAACATGGATGCTCCTGCATCAATATATCACCTACAAGACATATTTATCATAGAAAACCATAGAAAATGGTTAGGTTAAAAAGGAAGCTACCATGGTCAACACCTTAGTGGGTATTCAAACATGGATCTATATGGGAAAAAAATTACAGTAATAAAATGAAAGTTGATCTATGACAATATTGTGCACTTCAAAATTAAACCACAACCTCTATTTTTTATTATATAAGAAATGGATAAAAGAAGGAGACGGAAGTGGGAGAAGGAAATTAGAGATCAAATGGAAAAAAATGAAAGGAAAAGTGTATAAAGATGAAAAAGGATGAGATGGAAAGGAAGATGAGAGAAAATTGGGATAAATTGAGTTAATATAATGGAAATTAGGAAGAGGGAATAAATAAAGTGATAGAAAGGAGAGAGAAAGGACTACACAAAAGGCTATATGAAGGTTATAAATTATGATAAAAATAAACTCCAAATATTGAGAATGATTATTCAATAGAATGAAAATACTCTAAGGATCCAAGGATATAAAATTGAAAAATAATAATAATATAATGTTGTATACACCTAAAAATGGTCACATCACGATAGTCTGGTAATTAATTAAATATTTTTAATATTTAATTAAATCTCTGAATTCAATCTGCATATAAATAAATCTAAATAATTTATTTATATTGTTCATTCTTTCATTTCGATTAAATAAATAAGTTTATTTAATCACTTTTCTTATCCATTTCTTAATTTATTAAATAAACATTATGATTTATTTATATTAATTATCATATAATCTTGGCTTGAATATTTTATTCAAATAAAAATTAAATATTCTTCTCTTCTAAAAATATTCCATTCACAATTAAATATTCTAAATATTTAATTAATTCTTCCAAATTTCATTCACATTTAAATATTCCAAATATTTAATTAATTCTTTTAAAGTCTATTTGCAATTAAATATTCCAAATTTTTAATTAAAACTTCTAATGTTCATTCACATCAAATATTTCAAAAATATTTTAAATCCTCAAACTCACACAAAATTAAATAAATTTATTTATTTAATTTGGATTATCTACAACAACCGTGAAATAACTTCAAAACAGAAAATCAAACAAATTTCTCTGTTTCTAAGTAAAGTTGTTCTCGTGGGTTGAAGACAAACCTCCATTCTTCTCTCCAACCTCCCAACATCTTCCATCTCCCTCTCAACCTCTCCATCTCTCACCATTCAAAATTACCAGACAATCTCATAGCCATTAATCTTTGCCAGCCAGGCTCTTACCTGTAAAAATCTATAAAAGGGATTGTCGGGTCTTTGAAAAAAGGAGAGAAGCTTTTCGTACGGGAAAACTATAGTCAATCAGCCTTCGAGCATCCATAGCCTCTAGAATCATAGCATAGCATAGCTTAGCATATTAGCAATCCATATCATGGCCTATCATCCTCATATCATAGCTTCAAAAGCATTCATAATCCATAGCCCCTGTGCATAATCTACAGCCCCTGTGCATAATCTACAACCCCTGTGCATATCCATATATCAACATTTCACTCCACTAGCATATAGGATAGAGAAGTACTCTCTCTTTGCATACTCATTCTACAGGTTGCCATTCTGAGAAGCTTTGCTTATACAATCTGAGAGTAGCAGCTTCAAACAAATCACTGGAGATAGAGGACAATGAAACAATTCTAAAGAAGCTCTGTTTGATTTCTTTGATTTCATTCTATTTAGCTTTCTTTAGTTTAATGTTGCATTGGTGTGTTTTTGTTATCTTATTTTGATACTAACATTTCCCATACACATTTTTGGTGCCCACCGTGGGGCTCTTGCCCCAATTTTAACATCTTTTCATAGATTTTTTTACAGGTTATGGCTAAAAGAGCGTATTAGCGCATCAAACATGCTTTAGCGCAGATCACACCCAGTTTAGCGCTCTTTAACTCTGTTACAACTCCCTTTAAGGATTCTACAGTGCCCGTTAAAGATTCTACAATGCCCATTAATGATTCTGTAGCGCCCTTTAATGATCTTGTAGCGCCCTTTAATGATCCTATAGCACCCTTTACTGATTCTGTAGTGCTCTTTACTATTTTCATAGAGCATTTTTGTTTTAGCGCTCTTGATTTCTGTTTTAGCACAGAATTTGGAAGTCTACAATTGTAATATGTAACTTAAGTAGGATTTGACTGGATCCGACGCGACCGCGGCCAGTAAGAGCTTTAAAAAAATAACCAATTCTAGGATAGTCACTTAATTAGAATGAATCAATCCTAGGATAGTCACTTAATTCAAAATCAAGCAATCCTGGGATAGTCACCTCATTTTCTATGTTGGACTAAAAAGAACTCCATGTCTTTGTGAAGCAATATCTTCACCTAGCATAGAAAACTATTTATTTGGGCTTAAAATTGAACTCTTGCTTGCCATGATTAAACAGTGATAGGCCTATGCTCTCCCCTTAACTGGGTGATCAAAATGCCAGACTCATCTATTCTATTTCATGCAGTTTTAAGTTTTGTTAAAACCTTTTAGAAGGCCTGTCGTAGTGGGAAAAAGTACTCACCCTATGGGAACAGCCTAAGTGGGAACAACTAAAGCCAAGTTTTCCAGCCCACTTTAATCAAATGTGGATGTTTGATGAAAATACCATTCGACGGTAGTGTGCAAGATAACCATCCCCAAAGCCTTTGTTCTAAAGGTTGGGAGGTCTCCTGAGGGAGTTTATTATTGCCACACGGAATGGAAACCCTTACTACAAACTTAGTGTAGTATCTAGCTGAAGTCAGTTTCTGAACATCATAATAATCATAGTGCAAGGGAGGGAACAATCTACCCCCAAGATACTCACCATATAACTTCCAAGGACCGTTTGCTCAGGTGATCCGATATCCACTTCTGTCACTCTGAGTACGCGCCTAGAAAAGACAAAAACATGGGCGCCCTTTCGGGGGTGACACGGCAATGTGAGTCGACGTAGTTCTAAGATGTGAGTTGTTGATTATTATGGTGACCTGCCTAAGTAATAAGAGTGAGTCTGCTTGAACTATTTGTCATGTGTAAAACCTGTGAAAACAATTTTTGAAAAACATTTTGATCATACACTTAATGTTTAGTATAGGACTTAAAAACAACTATTCTACAACTTGCTTGATGTGTTTTCAAAACATTAATTCAGTAAAGATCATCCAAAACTCACAATTACATTGATTACTCTCATGTTAAGAGACTGGAAATCCACAACCTTTGTTAAGAAATCCATTCTCAAACGAATCAAAAAGCCAAAGAAACCACTTAGCTACAAGAAACTATTGAAGAAAAGATGATTCTTATACCAAAGTCGAAAGGTTTTACTTAAACATAGAACCTTTATCCATCGATATCATGACTGTGTTAGAGGTTTTACTGATGATTATTTTGTAGAACCATTATACTCACAAGCTTTCTTTCAAAGAAGATCCCTTTCTCAAAGGCACAACCACAATCAATGTATTTGTTCTTCTTATATTCCCCAACCTGCAATTGAATATTCTACTCATCCAAATCAATTTATGCAATAGAGAACTCAATCACATTAGGCATTTCTCACAAATCCATCTTTTTACGAAGCTACGATCAAACTTCATAAAGTGCAAAATCATTTTTTCTTGATCTTTTGCTTAAATTCCTGCCAACATGATTTTCATCCTTTCAATCAGAGAAAAACACGAGCTAAAGACTAGAAATATTTTAAGTCATAGAATCTTCATTCTATTCTGACTTTCATATCCATAAAAAATTGCACTATTTCATTCTTTTGATTAAAAGTTAGTAGAATTTGGGGCAAAGCTTATGCTTGTTGTCACGAGATCTCGAAAGCACAAAAAGATGAAAGAGAAAGTACCACAAGCAAAATGGGTGATAATAGTGAGAAGGAAGAGAATCCATTTCATATTGAAGAGATAACAGAAGAAAAACTTCAAGAAGCAGAGCAGGATCCCCAATTCCATACTTTTATGGAAAGAATTTTAGAACGAAATAAAGAAAGATATTTTCTTTCATTAGCTAATCAAGGAGCTAAGTTACCTTCCAATTTTGATATAGAATGGATTAAAGAGAATCCTGAAACTCCTCCTAATGATTTTAGTGCCCTTACTCATTCGATAAAATAATTACAAGGGAAAATAAAGGAAATGCAAGGGGGTGCAACAAAGAAGTATGTTTTGGATGACATATCTCCTTATCCATTTGATAGGAATCTTCAAATGATCCCTTTTCCAAAACATTACGAAATCCGTAAATTTGATAGGTACAATGGGAAAATTGACCCCATTGAACATGTGAGGGATTTCCAAAATATGAGTCTAGAATTCGCTTATGAAGATACCTACTTAATGCGATTGTTTCCATGAAGTTTGGGTGGACAATCCATGGAGTGGCTTTCCAAGATCACTCCCCCCATCAAAACCTTTGAGGAGTTAATAAATCAATTTATGTCACAATACGCCTACAACATCCAAAACCAGATAACCATGCTTGATCTTTGTAAAGTGAAACAAAAAGTAGGGGAATCTTTCACTACATTTTTGCAAAGATGGAGAAGATTGTTTGCACGATATTCCCACCCTATTCTTGAAAAGGAAAAGATGGATATCTTCATCAATAGCCTAGATCAAGAATTAAGCTATAGGCTTAATCTTCATTGTCCTCATAACTTTGAAAAATTGATTGAAAATGCAATCACCATTGAAGGGGCCTTAGTCAAAAGAGGAGTGATAAAACTTGATAATCCAAGTTCATCCAACCATAACAACAATGATAAAACAAGGTTTTGGAACAGAAATAAAAATGTCGTCAATGATGGTATAGTGGATGCAAACAATCTATGAACAAGACCATCTATCTTCAACCTATCAAGTGCTCCAAGAAACAACCAACAAGGAAATACCAACCAACAACTTGGAAACAACAATCAACAAGGACAAAACTCCAATCAAGAAAGCATGACCAATCAAAACAACAAGGATAATCGTGGTAATTTCAATAAAAATCTTGGCAATACCCAAACATCAAATCTACCAAGACCTCCATTCTTTTCAAATCGACGGAATTTTACCACTTTGGGTCAATCTCTTGAGTCTGCTCTCAAGGAGCTTCTCGATAATAAGGTTATCACCTTACCACCACAAATAGATTATGAGCCACGAGTCAAACCACCATCATGGAATGACTCGTATTATTGCAATTATCATCAATGTAAAGGTCATAGAACAAATAACTGTCAAGCCTTGCAAAATCTAGTACAAGATTTGATTGGCAATGGCACCATAAAATTGAAGGAAATCATACCAATGACGATCATCAAGCATTCAAAGATCCTTTACCAAACTATCAAAAGGGGGAAACATCAGATACCAAAGCGAAAAGTATAAATAATGTTGAAGACAACATAATCTGCCACATCTGTGCAAATGATCAACGGGTTAATGTTATCAAAATCAAGGAAAAACAAGAATATCAACAGGTTAATGTGACTATGAGAGGACAAGCAAAAGTTGTCTAAAAAGGAAGTTCATCTAAGATAGCTATTCCTCCTCCAAATCATTATAATCTAGTTGATCAATTGAGAAAAATATTAGCTCAAATCTCCATCCTTGAACTTCTCAAAATATCTCCCGTGCACAAGAATATTTTAGAAGAAGCTCTTGTAAACACAACTGTCGACACAGATCTGGATGTAGAAAAATTTCAAGCCATGGTGGGACATTTGTCTTCCCCCACTTGTCTTTCATTCTCTAAAAAAGATGATGCCTCCATGACACATCCACATAATTCATCACTTTATCTTGAAGTCATGATCCATAAACACTGAATCAGACGTGTCTTGATAGATGGAGGACCCAGTTTAAACATTTGTACCTTAAAGCTAATAAATTCCTTAGGAATATTAGAAAATTCCATTGATCCACGAAGGAAAATAACTATCAAGGCATATGATGATGAAGAAAGAGCTTCTAAGGGACTAATAATGCTACCTATCAGAGTGGGACTTGTTGTGAAAAATACCTTTTGTCAAGTTCTAGATCGTGATCTTTCCTATAACATACTTTTGGGTCATCCATGGATTCATGATATGCAAGCGGTACCATCAACGTACCATCAATGCCTCAAGTTTATGTATGATGGACATGAAATAACTATACAAGTTGACTACAATAGCACCCAAACTTGTTCAAATCTCCAAGCAACTCAAGATGCCTTTGTGTCACACAATAGGGAGGCTCTTACTGCCTCTTCTTCCAATCTACAAGGTCAATTGCAAGAATTGACAAAGAATCTTGACACCAAGCTACACTTAAAAGAAAAAGGAGTAGGCGAATATTCGCTATCCCTTTCTAGCTTACCTCCTTCTCCGAGGTCATATGGTCAGCCAACCCTATCAAATCAAAAGATCGCAACAGCCTCTACATCCCAAGCTTCTGTGCCAATCACAAAGTTTGATGGACAATTCATTAAAGCTAACACCACCGAGGAAGAAGCTGAAGATAGTGACATCCTAAGCTGGCTATACAAAGATGAAGATGAATCTCTCTTGCACATCAAGTTACCTACCGAACAATATGGTAAAGGGTATACCATCATGCAAAGAATGGGCTATGAAGGAAATGGTCTTATAGGAAAAAGAAAAGAAGGAATCATTGAGCCAATTCAACCTATTTCAATACATCCAAAAGATAAAACAAGACTTGGATATGGTAAGGATACAAAAGAGTCAACTTCACAGTAAGCACAACAAACTCATGAAGGAGAATCAATTTCAGATAAACCCCATGAAGATGTCACTCTACAAAAAATTTATGGATCAGTTTTCCAATTGCAGAATAGTTCAGACACTGATTCCAATGAATACGAATGGGATGATGTCTCTGATGATACATTCTTAATAGAGAAAAGGGTGGATGTCATACACAAATTCGCACCCACATTCTTACAAGGGGAGGGCTCAAGGCCTCCACTTGATTATGTTTTACAAAGCGATCATGACTCAAGTGAGGACGATTTAGATTTTAACGAGATTGATAATCGACAGGAGAATACCATCATAGATCTTGTCCATCATGAAAATGACAACTATGTCATGACTTTGACTACTCAAGACCTTACCCAACCTAATGATCCCATCCCTTTAGTCTATCCAGAACTTATTGATTGGGACAACGATGCATCTATCCATATCCCTACATTCCATGATGATGAGGATATTGTAAATTGCCTTTGTTCATCTAATCAAGAAAACAAGTGTTCCATCGAAGAATCTCATACTCAAGATTTTGATAGGGAGGGTGTCAAGTATCTTAGCTGCAAAATAAATGAAATAAAAGATGGATCTATCGGTGAAAACCAAAAAACGGCAATGGTAGGTCACAACAAGAGAAAAATAAAGAGCAAATTCGATGGTGAAAAACTTTTTGAGGCACTGAAGGATGAGAAACTTGACACTCTTCCCAAACATTATCAAGAAAGATCTGTTTTGATTGAGCCCACAGAATCAATCAACATAAACACAACATAGTAGCCAATTTTTTTGCAACTAGCAGCATCATTAATAGTGGAAGAAGTATTGAAATTCATAGAGTTCTTGAAGGAGAATCAAATCAATTTCACTTGGTCATATGCTGATATGCCAGGGTTAGATCCTAATCTGATAATACATCATTTATCTATAAACATAGGGGCAAAACTTGTGAAGCAAAAACTCAAAAAAATGCATCCACATGTTGCATTATTGGTTAAAGAAGAGTTAAAGAAGCTTTTAGATGTTGGATTCATTTGGTTTATTGACTATGCAGAATGGATCTCCAATATCGTACCTGTTTCAAAGCTGGATGGAAGGATTAGAATTTGTACAGATTTTAGAGATTTGAACAAAGTGTGTCCTAAAGATGACTTTCCTTTGCCAAACATAGATATGGTTGTTGATTTAACTACTGGCCATGCAATGTATTCATTAATGGATGGATTTTTCAGGATACAACTTGATAAAGATTGCACTAGAGGATCAAGATAAAACAACATTCACGTGCCCTTGGGGTACCTATTGTTGGAATGTCATGCCATTTGGGCTTAAAAATGCAGGAGTGACTTATCAAAGAGAAATGACAACCATTTTCCATGACATGATGCACACCTTCATGGAAGACTATGTGGATGACTTATTGGAAAAATCCAACACAAGAGAAGGACATCTAGAAATTTTGTCAAAGATCTTTATCATAATGGAGAAGTTCAATGTTCGACTCAATCCAAAGAAATGTGTCTTCGGTGTTAAATCTGGAAAACTCCTAGGATACATTGTTTCATAAAAGGGCATAGAGGTTGATCCAAGAAAATTACAAACTATAATGGACATGCCGCCACCACGAAATATCAGTCAGCTTTGATCATTGCAAGGAAGACTACAATCCATCAGGAGGTTTATAGCTCAACTGGCAGACAAAAGTTTACCATTTACACATCTATTGCATAAAAATGTCTAATTCAAATGGGAGGAAAAGTGTGAAGTAGCATTTAATCAAATCAAGCAATATCTCATGAATACACCAGTCCTAATTCCACCAGTTCCAGGAAAGCCACTCATACTTTATATTTCAGCATTAGAAGTATCTTTGGGAGTATTACTAGCACAAGAGGATTCTACAGGCAAAGAAAGGGCCATATACTATATCAGCAGAACTTTAACAAGTCATGAACTAAACTACACTTTCATTGAAAAAGCTTTACTAGCAGTAGTGTTTTCTTCTCAAAAGTTGCACCACTATATGTTGGCTCCTACAGTTAAGCTTATAACCAAAATTGATCCACTAAAATACCTCTTAAGCAAAGCTACCTTAACAGGAAGACTTGCAAAATGGGTAATGATCTTAAGTGAGTTTTACATTCACTATGTAGATCGAAGAGCTATAAAAGGACAAGTCATAGCAGATTAGTTGGCTGAAGCACCTTTACAAGAAGAAAACCCAATGCACATTGAATTTCTTGATGCAGAAATCTTCACAGCAACAATTAAGAAATCATGGACATTGTACTCTGATGGATCTTACACGCAACATGGCTCAGGGGCAAGAATTGTTTTTATCACACCTGAAGGACATACCATTCCAAAATCATATCGGATGATGCTTCCCTACACAAATAACATAGCTGAATATGAAGCATTGCTCATAGGAATGAAGATAGCATTAGACTGGCAGATTACAGAGTTGCAAGTCTACGGTGATTCACAACTTGTCATTAATCAAATCAATGATGATTATCAGACTAAAGATGATAAGCTCCTACCTTACAAGAACATGGTGGATGATTTTAAAAAGTATTTTGTGGCAATCAAGTTTTCACAAATCTCAAGGATTGATAATAAAGCTGCAGATGCAATGGCTACAATTGCTTCCTTGTTACAATTATCAAAAAATGAAAAATAGTACGAATTCTTGGTGGAACAATTTTTTTCTCCCGCCTATGATAATCCAGAGACCCAAGTCATATGCCATTTAACCGGTTCTGATTCACCTTTCTATGGCAAGATTTATACCTACCTAAAAAATAACATCTTACCTTCAGACTTATCCCAAAACCAAAAAAGGAATTTCATACGCCAATCATCCTGTTATACCTTGATCGCCAATATCCTTTACTGACGTGGCCTTGATGGTACACTTCTTCGATGTCTTGAATGTGACGAATCTAAACAAGCCTTACAAGAGGTTCATGGTGGTATTTGTGGAACTCATTCAAGCGGTTTAACCTTAGCCAAGAAACTTGTTAGAATGGGATATTATTTTCCTACCATGGAGAGAGAATCTTTTACTTTTGTCAAGAAGTGTTCTAAATGCCAGATTCATGGGAATCTTATTCATGCACCTGCACAGGAACTGCATCCTTTCACTCCAACATGGCCTTTTTCTCAGTGGGGACTAGATCTTGTTGGAAAAATTCATCATCATGGCTATAGAGTATTTTACAAAATGGATCAAAGTTGTTCCTTTGACAACTGTGACTGGTAAACAAATCTCTTCATTTATCTTGAATTACATCATCTGCCGATATGGAATTCCTAATTCTATCATCACTGATAATGGGAGGCCTTTCAAGAATTAGGATGTTGATGAACTTTGTGAAAGATTTCACATCTAACACAGGTTCTCTACACCTTACTATCCACAAGGAAATGGTCAAGTAGAAGCTTCAAACAAAATAATCTTGAAGATCTTGAAGAAGACGGTAAATGATGCTAGTCGTGATTGGCATGTCCAGTTAAATCCAACTTTGTGGGCATATAGAACCAGCATTCACACACCGATAGGGGCTACCCCATATGCCTTGGTATATGGAGCAGAAGCGATTTTACCATTAGAGGTTGAAATACCTTCGCTTAGGGTCTCATTGAAAGGATTGATAAATGATGAAGACTACCAAGTATCTCATCTGCAAGAGCTAGAACTGTTAGATGAAAGACATCAACATGTAGCTGATCATTTGAGGGGTTATTAAAAAGTTATGTCCCATAGCTACAATCATAGAGTTAAACCAAAGACATTTCAAGTAGGTGATTTAGTCTTGAAATAAAATCCATGCAATCAACAAGACAGAGAAAAGAAAGGAAAAATTGAACCAAATTGGCTTGGTCCATTTGTCATCATTGCAGCATACGGCTCTAGAGCATATCAGTTATCTACATCAGAAGGGGACCTGTTTGAAGAACCGATCAACAACATTTATTTGAAGAATTTCTATGTCTGAATCATCAAAAGTCCTGAAAAAATACATAAAAATAAAAAAAGCAGAAAATAAAAAAACAAAAAAAAAATCACATGATCTAAAAAAGTGCAATAAAAATAAGTGGTGAAAACCTGGCAAACAGGTGCTACTTGTGATCAAAATGGGCTCCTCTATCTATTAGCTTATGTCATCCATTCACTTTACAACATCATCATCATCTATCTATATCTATCATCTATACATATCTATCATATCCATATCATGCAATGAGAATCCTTGTGTTTCATCATGGCTTGATGAAATTTGTACATATCCATAATATTCAGGTTGTGTTTACACTGGGGGAAAAAACACAAACTAAACAAGAGAGGGGCAACGAGCTTTTAGAACATCACAAACAGAAAAATGATGGTTTGACAAAGCACAACATACATTGACACATCAAATCAACCACAACACCAAAACAATCACTCAATGCCAATGAAATCAAACAACATGGTCAAAAACAATGTTAATCAAAACATAAACATCAATGTTGATAACCAAGTTGGATGATCTTAATCTGAATAATGTTTGAAATACTTTAGGAAAATTTTGAATTGTTGGTTGATTTTCTATCATATCTCTGGAGCAATTCGATGATGTACTGAACTAGAAAAGCAAGGAAGGAGTATGATTTTTCTTTGTATGTTGTTTGTGAGGAAACCATTAGTACTATGCAAATTGGTCGTGAGACATGCTCTACTAAGTATCATTGATGAAATTTTAGAATTTTCATGGGAAATGGGTTAACTCTTGTCTGTTTATGCAAGCGATACTCAGGTCATCTTAGTTCAATTATACCTAGATTCTTGTATTATCTTGCTATATCAAAATTCATGAAAGCAATACTCAGGTCATCACTGGTGCTAACATACCCTTTGATGCTTGTATTAAATTTCAACATTTCAATGCTCTATGATGACACAAAAAGCACAAATAAGCTCTCAGAATGGAAATATTGTACAGATACCCTGCATGGTTAGTATAGATTACATTCATTTTAGAATCTGGATTATGCATTTATAGATTTTTTCCAAAAGCTAGCAAAGTATCAAAGTTTCATATCTTTCCAATAAATGACTGAGTACATTTTGACATTCACAAAAACATCATCACATACATTTTTCATACATATTTGCATCAGAAAATCATAAAAAAAACAAAGCATATATCTTAATCAAAACATTCATGGGCATTCATAAATTGTACCATCCATCATTTCACATTCATATTCATAAACATCATTCATCAATAGATTGCAATCATATCATAACATTGCACTTGCATTTTCATATATACGAATCATGCATACATATACATCATGAGCATAATATTATGAAACCATCACATAAAACATCATGCATATAGAAAATAGACACATTCATCACATAAGGAATCATCACTGCATATCATATATCTCAAAAATGAAGGTCAAAATGTACAAAGATGTCAGCTATGCATGACATAACATCATCCAAAATGGGATCATATCAGTGTGTATATAGACATCTCAACAGAAAATTGATAACACATCATATAAAAAGCACTACAAAGTGTTATCCTCTAATGGTACTGGTCTGGGACCTACCCCACCTGTACCTGATGGACCTGCTCCACCTGCTCCTGATGACCCTCCTAGAGGTAATGGCTAAGATACACCCCTGCTGGTAGCCCGAGAGCGACTATGTGTAGACCGAGACTATGTATAACTCATTCTCTGCTCAGGTGGCACTGCATCATGATACCTGGTTCTATAGAACTCTGCCTCCCGGGTGGCCCTGGTCACCTCTCTCATCATGTCACCAATCGAGGTACCTGCTGCTACTCTCTACAGAATGTCAGCTATGGCCATGGCCTACTCACCCTACCATCTGGATGTATCTCTCTCGGCTATCACTATTGTCAACTGTCCTTGTAGCTGTGTAACCAAGGCCTGTGCCTATGCTAATTGATCCTGTAAGGTTTGCACTCTACTCTATAAGGTAGTTATCTGACTTGGCACCACTGGATCTACTGAAGATGATGGAGCTGAATGTATCATCCATGATCCACCTCTGCCACCACCTCTGCCACCACCTTTACCACCACCTCTGTCGCTACCTCTACCACCTCCTCCACCACTATCACCTCCACTCTCCTCATCACTACTATCTCCATCCCCATCTGACTCATCATCATCATCCTCCTCAAAGTCATCACCCTCTGAAGCCGCCTCTCCCTATCGCTTATGTCCCCCTATATGTGGTCTCTACTCTGCAACTAGAGCGGTAGGCTCATCAGGATCAAATAATCATGGCATAGGATTTTCCAACACATACTGACCATACTCTAGAGTCATCCCCCCATCAAGAATATCAGCTCTTTAGTCCCACATCTGTACTCCCAAAATGGTGAACTCTGCCACTGTTGCATCATATGCAA
The DNA here is from genome assembly GCA_007258455.2 of Sequoia sempervirens. Taxonomy (NCBI): domain Eukaryota; kingdom Viridiplantae; phylum Streptophyta; class Pinopsida; order Cupressales; family Cupressaceae; genus Sequoia; species Sequoia sempervirens. The sequence continues at coordinate 74,766,597 of VDFB02075321.1, forward strand.
TCCATGGACCCCACACTATAACCTCCTGTTGCTGACGCGCATAAATAGAAGAACCCTATGGCATACCCTGAGGCTGACCATACTGTCACCATACCCAACCAAGAAGAAACCTCTCAATAATCCCAGGAGTGTGACCAATAAGATATCTGGTGGTAAAGACATAGGGCATCTCCCTAACATCCTTTGGCCATGCCTCACAATCTACATAGGGCCACCAGCATACTGTATCAAGATCATCTAGAAGAGGCTTCCAATGATCTAATTTGACCAGCCTCAACTGAGCAATGACATTGGTATATCTGAATCTATACGGTCAACTGATAGACCGTCGTCCATGAGTCAATGGTCGCATAATGGCAAAATGCTCCCATGCCCATATCTATAAAAGCAAACAACCAACAGCTAAACTCTGGCCTCGACCGTACACAACATGGTGTAACTCATCATATAAATGTGCAAGCATGCACGATCCCCAAGCATATGGTGTACCCTACATCACCATATTCTCAAGTACACGACCCCACCCGACTATAAAACCCTTTGACCTATGGTCGGGGCACAAAACACCTCCAATGAAGCCTGCAAGTACATAGGGTAAGGGTGCATACGAATCTGTCATCTCCACCCATGAGATATAATATCCTGTAATATGATCATCTCTGAATATCTGTCTCAAATCATCAATACCTCCCACCTCTCGGCCGTCAAATCTCACTATCTCACCCATCACTGGAATCTTCAGGATGCGATACACATCCTCAGGAGTCACGGTAATCTCTCCTGTCAGCAAATGAAAGGTGTTTGTGTTGCTGTTCCGCCTCTCTACAAGTACTGTCAATAAGGCTTTGTTGAGATGCACCTCAGGCATCTCAAGTAATGAGGTCAGTCTGCATGCCTCGATCACATCTCTATCCACCTGTACAAGTTGTAGAATCAATCTCCATGTCTTCGGGAATTTCTCCCGTAACTGCAAGACACTCAATCTCTCCTGTTGAATAGGAAGAATCATCAAGTCAAAGAAAAAACAATATCGATTCATCAAGACAAATCAATCAAATCTGAATATCAACAAACTATTTTGTTTTTCATTTTCATGAAAGCAAATTTATCAAAATCCTGTTTGTTTTTAACAACTTTAGAAGAAAACTTATCAACAAATTATTTTGTTTTTCATTTTCATGAAAACAAATTTATCAAAATCCTATTTGTTTTTAACAACTTTAGAAGCAAACTTATCAACCAAAACTATTTTGTTTTTCATTTTCATGAAAGCAAATTTATCAAAATCCTGTTTGTTTTTAACAACTTTAGAAGCAAACTTATCAACAAATTATTTTGTTTTTCATTTTCATGAAAACAAATTTATCAAAATCCTATTTGTTTTTAACAACTTTAGAAGCAAACTTATCAACCAAAACTATTTTGTTTTTCATTTTCATGAAAACAAATTCATCAAAATTCTGATTGTTTTTAACAACTTTAGAAGCAAACCTATCAACAACTATTTATATTTAACAACTTTAAAAGAAAATTTATCAGCTATTATTTGTTTTCCAACAACCTTGGGAATAAATTAATCACACAAAATATCATAAATCGGGACAACGCAATACGCAACCAATCAATACAAGGTCATGCATTGTCAAATTGTTAATGGGCGCTACAAAACACTTAATGGGAACTACAGAATGAAGGGCGCTATGGAAAACATAATGGGCGCTACAAAAAGACTAAAGGGCACTAAAAGAATGCATGAAGGTCCATAAATGTTGGAAAACGTGCCCTAAACGGAAAATTTTTAAACACTGAAAGTTTAACGGGGTACATACCGTGGGTCCATAGTGTGCTAGCCGCTGATGTCATTGGATGCACTCAAAATGGTGCTGGTGGGTAGGAAGTGCCATCTTTCTCACTCCATAGCTCAAAAATTTCAATTTTTACTAGGTTAAAATGGGAAAATGACATGGAAAATGACATTTTTAACCTATTTTAAGGCAAAATTGGGGCATTTTATCACATTCTATCATTACAGGGGCAATTTAGGTCATCAATTTTTCATCTCACATCTTTTCACGTCAATTTCTTCATATCATCATTTTCGAACGATGAATCGACATCTTAAAAATCATAAAAATCAAAAAATTCCAACAAAATTTAAAAATTCAAAAAAGTTTTCAAAAAAATCAAAATCTTATCGATTCATCATCCGAGGGGGCATATATCTATCAACATTTGACAATCAGCATCTGGGGAAAATTTCAATTTCTTTGAAGCAATGCGTGAAACACATCACTTCAAAGAGGGGCAAAATGTATACACCTAAAAATGGTCACATCACAATAGTCTGTAATTAATTAAATATTTTTAATATTTAATTAAATCTCTAAATTCAATCTGCGTATAAATAAATCTAAATAATTTATTTATATTGTTCATTCTTTCATTTTGATTAAATAAATAAGTTTATTTAATCACTTTTCTTATCCATTTCTTAATTTATTAAATAAACATTATGATTTATTTATATTAATTATCATATAATCTTGGCTTGAATATTTTATTCAAATAAAGATTAAATATTCTTCTCTTCTAAAAATATTCCATTCACAATTAAATATTCTAAATATTTAATTAATTCTTCCAAATTTCATTCACAATTAAATATTCCAAATATTTAATTAATTCTTCTAAAGTCTATTTGCAATTAAATATTCCAAATATTTAATTAAAACTTCTAATGTCCATTCACATCAAATAATTTAAAAATATTTTAAATCCTCAAACTCACACAAAATTAAATAAATTTATTTATTTAATTTGGATTATCTACAACAACCGTGAAATAACTTCAAAACAAAAAATCAAACAAATTTCTCTGTTTCTAAGCAAAGTTGTTCCCGTGGGTTGAAGACAAACCTCCATTCTTCTCTCCAACCTCCCAACATCTTCCATCTTCCTCTCAACCTCTCCATCTCTCACCATTCAAAATTACCAGACAATCTCATTGCCATTGATCTTTGCCAGCCAGGCTCTTGCCTGTAAAAATCTATAAAAGGGACTACCGAGTCTTTGAAAAAATGAGAGAAGCTTTTTGTATGGGAAAACTATAGTCAATCAGCCTTCGAGCATCCATAGCCTCTAGAATCATAGCATAGCATAGATTAGCATATTAGCAATCCATATCATGGCCTATCATCCTCATATCATAGCTTCAAAAGCATTCATAATCCACAGCCCCTGTGCATAATCTACAGCCCTTGTGCATATCCGTATATCAACATTTCACTCCACCAGCATATAGGATAGAGAAGTACTCTCTCTTTGCATACTCGTTCTGTAGGTTGCCATTCTGAGAAGCTTTGCTTATACAATCTGAGAGCAACAGCTTCAAGCAAATCACTGGAGATAGAGGACAATGGAACGATTTTGAAGAAGCTTTGTTTGATTTCTTTGATTTCATTCTATTTAGCTATCTTTAGTTCAATGTTGCATTGGTGTGTTTTTGTTATCTTATTTTGATACTAACATTTCCCACACACAAATGTAATTAATAAAATAGAGTGTATGCTTGTGTGATGTCTAAATTGGTGAAAATGTTCTTCTTTTATAGATTTTTGAGGAAATTTTAAGTGGGAGCATATGTAAAAATGGTATGTCAATTGTGATATCCTTGTGTTAAATTTTGGGAGCTAAAACATGGTGGTATAAACCTACAAGACATGCTTGAGCCATGCCATGAGGAAGCTCAACTCTAAGGGGAAGGGAGAGGTGAAAATAATATGGTTAGCAATTGTTTTAACTAGTTTGGAGTTATAATATTTTAGACATGGATAATGGGAAGGGTAAGCTACACATGAGAGGGGATAAGAGAGAATTTGATTTTATGTGTAATAGATAGAAATCACCTAGCATATTAAGATAAGAATAGCTTAAGGGTGAAGGATTACATGGGAGAGGGGAAAACATGTAGGAAAGGGAAAATAGACATGATGTAGGAGCATCCAACAGTGTAGGGAAATCTTGCATCACCCAAAAAAAAAATATTTATTTTCTTTAGTTGTTTTGAGTCCCATGATGGCACTTAAGGGGTATAAGGCTGTCAGACATCAAAAATAGCAAAAATCAAGCACTTACTATTTTTAGTAAGTCAGCCTAAACAGGCTCGTATGGACATGAAAATTTACCCCAAGGAGTAAAGTTGAAAACCATTTTCGTTCACGAAAGAATCACCTCAATACCCTACATGGTTTGGGAGAAATTAAAGTTTCCATCCCAAGAAATTTCTCCAATGTAGCTTCAAATTCAGTTATAAAACTTTAGAGGCCCTGAAACAACTCAAAAAGTGGCCAAACCGACCTACAGTGGGTTCCTATGTTGTAGAGATCATTGAAAACTTTCCAATGATATGCAATAATAGAAAATCAGACACTCAGATCAAAAGTTATGGCCCCGTGAAGTTGGTCCTCAAAAAAAGTGAATTTTATAAAAAAAACTTTTTAGGCCAAAAATCAATTGGCGGGACTTTTGGCACCAAAACAAAAGGGGAAATTTGAACTTTATAGAACATTCTAGAGTGGTTATTGGGGAAAATAAAAAGGGTTAAGTGGGGGTTGTAGAAGGTGGCCCTGATAGTGCAGATTGTGGCTCTGAATAGTAGATTTTCTTTACAGAGTTGATTTTTTTGTAATGAATCGAGCCCACGAGGCTGTAGCATGTAAGCTTTGAATCTGTAATTGCATTTTCTAAAAATAATTGAAAGTGAGTCATTTTTTTGTCTCGCATTTTTTGTGTTGATATTTGTTGTGATTTTTGTGGGTTTTGGGCAATGTGGCCCTCATCAAGTGGTATTAGAGTAAGAGTTCCTGAGCCTGTAACAAAGTATTGAACATGAGGTAGTTGCAACAAGACCTGTGAGTGTGGGTTGAGTTAAATATTCCTCCAAGAGTTTCCCAATGTGGAAGAGGTGGAGGAGGTCCATCTAGAGATGAAATCAAATCCCTTAGAAGGAAATTAGAAACCTTGCAACAAGAGTTTTGAAGAAGAGATCTGCAATGAGACAGAGATGGCAATAAAGATGAAATACAAGAGGAAATGGAAGAGGAACGACAGGATCCAATGGATCCTGGAGAAAGAAGATTGTTGCGAGTGATCTCAAGCATTGGGAAGAGACCTAAAATGGAAGTTTCAACTTTTAGTGGAAATATGAATCCTAAGGAATTGATTGATTGGATCAATGACATGGAGGAATTTTTCGAGTTTGAGGAGATTGAAGATCCTCACTGAGTGAGGTTTGCAAAGACAAAATTGAAAGGTCACACCAGGTTATGGTGGAAAGAGGTCTAGTTAGAAAGAGGAAGACAAGGAAAAGTTAAAATTTCCAGATGGAACATAATGGTGTCAAAATTGAAGAAACAATTTATTCCAGTCGATTACGAATTGGAGCTGCTCAAGAAGATGCAAAGCTTGAGGCAAGGGACAAGGACGGTGAAAGAATACACAAAGGAATTTAATAAGGTCCTAATTTAGATAGGACATTTTGAGGCAAATAAAGAGAAATTTTCTTGTTATATTAACGGGTTGAAGCCAAGCATATAGGAAGAATTGGCACTGGTAAGAATGACCACCATTGAGGACGCTTATCAGTTTTCTCTAAAGGTTGAAGAATGACTGAATAAGAGGTTTGAGAACAAACAACGAGGTGGAGGCCATGGAGGAAAGACCAGTGGATGGTCATATGGAGGTCAAAATGAAGATCAAAAGAAGGGTGAAGGCTCCAATAGCAGCTAGAACCAGAAAGGAGATAACACCTACCATCCTTGTGATTAGAATAATGGAGACCAAAGAGGAAGGGGAAGATCTAGATTAGGAATGGGAGGAGGGGGCTTCTATGGAACTTGTTTCTATTGTGGAGAAGAAGGACATAGACCATATGAGTGTCCTCAACATAAAGGAAGGAAAAATAAAAGAACTGAGGGTAATGCACTAGTTGCACATGTTGATGAAGATGTTGAGTCTTCACATTCTGAGGATGCAAAAAGAGGAGAGGTTCTTGTTACTAGAAGAGCCTTATTGAATGAGGAGAAGGAGCCAACTCAAAGGAATAATTTTTTACACACTAGATGTAAGTGTGAAGGTAAAGTTTGCAATGTTATTATTGATGGAAGTAGGACTAATAACCTGGTTTCAGAAGAAATGGTTAGTAAGTTGCAGTTGGAGAGAAGGCATCCAAACCCGTATTGGATTGCTTGGTTGTATAAGGATCATAAATCCTTGGTAAATGAACAATGTTTGGTAAAGTTCAAGATTGGAAATTACCATGATGAGGTATTGTGTGATATTATGCCCACGGATGTTTTTCATATGTTGTTAGGCAGACTGTGGCAGTTTGATTGACGAGCAGTACATGATGGACATGCCAACACCTATTCTTTGACAAAGGATGGAGTTCATCATAAGCTGAAGCCCTTGAAAAAGGCAGAGGAAAAGGTATGTATTAATGCAAGAATTTTTTTGGTTGATGGAAAAAAGTTCCTAGAAGGTATGAAGCATGAGCATATGTGTTTTGCATTGATCCCTAGAGTTGATAAAGAAGATACTACTGAGGTACCTGTAGAGGTTTCAAATTTGTTGAATGAGTTTCAAGCTATTATTTCTGATAACATACCTGAAGGTTTTCCTCCATAAGAAAGATTAGTCATCAGATGGACTTGATTCCTAGAGCCAGTTTGCCGAATAAGGTAGCTCATCATATGACTCCAACAGAGAGTGAAGAGTTGAACATACAAGTGCAAGAGTTGTTGTGGAAGGGATTGATCAGAGAGAGTTTGATCCCATGTATACTACCTACAGTACTAGCACCAAAGAATGACGGGGAATGTTGGATGTGTACAGATTCTAGAGCCATCAACAAGATCACCATCAAGTATAGATTCCCCTTGTCAAGAATGGATGACATTATGGATTGTTTGAGTGGAGCTGAGTACTTCACAAAGATAGATTTGAAGAGCATCTATCACCAGATTCATATTAGAGAAGGAGATGAATGGAAATCAGCCTTTAAAACCAAGGAGGGCTTGTACGAGTGGTTAGTCATGCCTTTTTGGGCTAACCAATGCACTGAGCACATTTATGTGGCTTATGAATGAGGTATTGAAAGATTTTTTAGGAAAATTTGTTATTGTTTATTTGGATGATATTTTGATTTTCAATAAGACATTGAAGGAGCACTTGATGCATATCCAATTTTTTTTTGAGAAGCTAAGAGAGGAGAAGTTGTTGATTAATTTGAAGAAATGTAGTTTTGTGAAGAGAGAGTTGGTGTATCTGGGATTTGTTGTCTCAATAGACAGTCTTAAAATGGATCAAGAGAAGGTGAAAGCTATCATTGAATGGCCTACCCCAAGGAATGTTAGAGAGGTAAGATAATTTCATGGTCTAGCAAGTTTTTCAAAAAAATTATTAAGAATTTCAGTAGTATTTGTACACCTCTAACTGAAGCGATGAGAGGGGATAAGAAAGAGTTTAAGTGGACCACAGGAGCAGCCAAAATTTTTGATATGTTGAAGAAAGTTACAAAGCAACCTATTTTGGCACTTCTAGATTTCAATAAGGTATTTCAGGTAGATTATGATGCTAGTGGCACTACCACGGGAGTTGTTTTGAGTCAAGAAGGCAAACTCGTTGCCTATTTTAGTGAGAATTTGAATGATTCCAAGAAGAAATATTCTCTATGGTCAAGAGTTTTATGGTATAGTTCAAGCTTTGAAGAAATGGAGACACTATTTGTTTCCAAAAGACTTTTTTTTATATACTGATTGCTAGGATTTGTAGTATCTCAATAGTCAAGGAAACTTAAGTCAAAGGCACTTAAAGTGGGTTGAGTTTTTATAGAGTTATGCTTTTGTTTTGAAGCATAGGAGTGGAAGGTCAAATAGAGTTGCAAATGCCTTAAGTAGAAGGAATTTTTTTTTTTTAGAGATGAATATAGAGGTTGTTGGGTTCACTGAACTCGAGAGTTTGTGTCCAAAAGATCCAGACTTTGTAGAAGCTTGGAAGGCTTGTTTGGAACCTATTATATTGGATAGGACAAGATGGTTAGATTTCTTAATCCAAGATGGGAAATTGTTTAGAGGAAGCCAATTGTGCATTCCAAGGAGTTCTATGAGAGATAATCTAATCAAGAAGAAGCATAGTGGAGGATTGGCTAGACATTTTGGTCGAGATAAGACCATTGCTCTTGTCAGTGAGAATTATTATTGACCACAATTACAACAAGATGTGAAGAAGTTTGTACAAAGTTGCATAGTATGTCAGATGGCGAAAGGAACAAGTCAAAATACTAGATTGTATCAGCCATTACCTATACCTAAGAGGCCATGGGAGGATATTAGCATGGATTTTGTTCTTGGCTTGCCAAGGACACAGAGAGGGAATAATTCCATATTTGCGGTGGTGGATAGATTTTAAAGATGGCACATTTCATTTTGTGTTATAAGACTAGTGATGTTGTTCATGTTGTAGAGTTGTTTTTCAGAGAGGTGGTGAGACTACATGGTCTACCAAAGAGTATAGTTTCAAATAGAGATACCAAATTTGTTGGTTATTTCTAGAGGACATTATGGAAGAAGTTGAAGATAGATTTGAAGTTCAGTTCCACACACCATCCACATACTGATGGACAAACAGAAGTGGTGAATAGGATTTTGGATAACCTGCTAAGATGCTTAGTAGGAGATAATCCTAAGGGATGGGATTTGATTATACCATAGGAAAAAAATTCTTATAATAATTCTATCAATATGGTGCAGGAGCACCTTTGCAAAACCATGTTCCAATTTTGGAAAAATTTAGCAAATTTGATATCTTTACTTTGTAATGAGATTAAAAGAGTCACCTTGTATATTTATAGGTCATTAAAGGTTATTAGGATGGTTCAAGTTTATTTGTTTTGTGGAAAATTGCAAAAAATGCAAAAGTTGTCAACAATTATTGATAGGATTGCAAAATTATGTAAAAGTTGCATTAAGAAGTTGAAGGGTCATTGTTAGTTCTAGGCATTAGGAAGTAGTTAGAAGGTTAAAAGATAGTTGAATTTCATTTATAAAGGTTTTGTACATCATTTTGAAGATGAGGATGATTGAATGTTTGAAAAGGAATAAAGAGTAACTCTGTATTTCTGTTATTTCTTCTTATTTCTATAGTTTCCTTGTAGTGTACGGACTTGTACGAGATTATATGCATAAATAAATGTCTGTAAGTGTTAGTACACTCAATCACCTCCCATTCTAAACATGTTTTGGTGGTCATTTTTTAAAGTTATTGTGATTTCTCTGAAAACTACTAAAACCCTGATTAGGGTAACCAGTGGCATGCAAATTTTGAATTTCTCACGTTCTCATTGAAAAGTACTAAAATTTGGTGGAGATGATATTATTAGCATCTTCTTTAACATTCTTTCAAAGTTTTAGATTGAGTGAATAATTTTTTTTTGTGGAAACTTGAAAGTTTATGACTGTAAATCTGGCACAGAATGGTAAAAAGCAAAGTTCAAGAAGGTCATCACTTAGGGTTTGATAAAATGCTCATGTAAATGAACTTTTTATGGTAAATTAAGTTTATTCAGGTCCAAAATGAGATTTTTGAAAGAATGGTAAAGGATATTTGTGTTTGGAGATATCAAAATTAATAAGCCTAAGTCTGTAGAACATGAAAAGGACTAGTAAAGACAGTGTATAGTGTGATTTCATAAGTTTGTTCATAGTTATTGACTTCTTCATGAGTTATATTGTTATTGAATTGAGCGTGGATGTTTAAGAGTCATTTATTAATAGGATTTGAGGGGTTAAGAGACCTTTTATACATGTTTTTTACCGATTTTGCTCGACAGTCTGATTTACAGTCACATTTGGGAGTATAAAAGGTAAGCCTAATAAAGTTGTTGGGTAAAGTATCTGAATGAAATGTGGGAGATGATTTTAGTGATTTTACAAATATTTTTGAACCTGTTTATTCCATTAAGGAAGAGTAATGGATTTGGGATGTTGAGATTGCTTCTTGATGGGGCCTAATGGGCATGATTTGTTGTTAGGACAGTCCACTTTTGTGAATTCTCTTATTTGAGGTGTTTGAGTTGGAAATTGGTTTTGGTATCTATTATTTGAAGATGTTTAAGGTGTTTATGGAATCGACAAGTGGTTTGGTGCTTTGGAACACAGTTTGGTGAACTAAAACTATAGCTTTGTGAAGGAAATGTGAAGTCCTAAATGAAAGGACAATCAAATTTTGTTTGAGAGTTTGTCAAGGTGTGTTTACTTCCTCTTGTATTGCATCACAATAGAAGCATTGGTAAATCACCATTCCAAGTTGTATATGGGAGTAGTCCAAGAACTGCTTCTAAACTAAGAAATATGGATAAGGGGGAAAAGAGTAGTGTCGAGGCTAAAGATTTTGCTGAGCACCTAAAGAATTTGCATGAAGAGGTGAAGAAACATATCAATAAGATGAATTCACACTATAAGGCTCAGGAAGATTAGGAAATGAGATATAAGGAGTTCCAGGTAGGAGATGAAGTCATGGTTCATTTGTGAAAGGAAAGGTTTCCAGTTGGTACATACAACAAGTTAAAGATGAAGAAGTTTGGACCATGCAAGATTCTAAAGAAGCACATGATTTAGGAAATGCTTATGAGGTAGAGTTTCCTAGTGGAATAAACATTTCTCATATGTTCAACATTGTTGATTTGATAGAGTATCATGAAGGTGATATAAAGGAGGGGATGATAAAAGAACAGTGAAAAATTCTGGTACCTACTTCAGAGAAGGAAGAGATAGAAGAAATCTTAGATAGTCATGTGGGTAGTAAAAGCACAAGAAACATGAAATATGCAAAGTACTTGGTGAAATGGAGAGGAAGGTCTGTTGAAGATTCATCATGGTTATCTAAGGCTGAGGTTAACCATATTGGTTTCCCTCTAACTCCTGAGAAGTGACAGGGTCACTTTTCAAATTACCTTGGGTGTCTGATGCAGGAGCATCCAACGGTGTAGGGCAATCTTGCATCACCAAAAAAAAAAAATCTTTATTTTCTTTAGTTTTTTGAGTCACATGATGGCACTAAGGGGTATAAGACTGTCAGGCGTCAAAAATAGTGAAAATCAGGCAATTACTATTTTTAGTAAGTTGATCTAAATGGGCTCGTATGGACGTGAAAATTTACCCCAAGGAGTAGAGCTGAAAAAAAATTTCGGTCGCAAAAGAATCACCTCAATACCCTACATGGTTTGGGAGAAATTAAAGTTTTTGTCCCAAGAAATTTCTCCAATGTAGCTTCAAGTTCAAATATAAAACTTTAGAGGCCTCGAAAGAGCTCAAAAAGTGGTTGAACTGACCTACAATGGGTTCTCATGTTGTAGAACTCGTCAAGAGCTTTCCAACGATATGCAATAATAGAAAATAGAACACCCATATCAAAAGTTATGGCCCCATGAAGTTGGCCCTCAAAAAAAGTGAATTTTATAAAAAATTCTTTCTAGGCTAGAAATCAATCAGCGAGACTTTTGGCGCCAAAACAAAAGGGGAAATTTAAACTTTCTAGAACATTCTAGGGCGGTTATTGGGGAAAATAAAAAGGGTTAAGTGGGGGTTGTAGAAGGTGGCCTTGATAGTGCAAATTGTTGCTCTAAATAGTAGATTTTCTTTATAGAGCTGATTTTGTTGTAATGAATCAAGCCCATGAGGTTGTAACATGTAAGCTTTGAATCTTTAATTGCATTTTCTGAAAATAATTGAAAGTGAATCATTTTTCTATCTCGTATCTTCTGTGTTGGTATCTATTATTTTGATTTTTATGGGTTTTGGGCAGTGTGGCCCTCATCAAGACATGGGGATAAAAAAATAAGACTTAGAAAGGTCTAAAACATATGGAGGGAAAAAAATAAAGGATAGGAAAAAATAAATAGAAAATATGAGAAAATAAGGGCTAAAACTATTTAAATGGGTACAATATCAAAAACACTAAAATAGGTGCAAAACATAGTAAAATGAATTACAAATTATTATAAATTATAATAGTGAAAAGTCTCATATTGGATCTTCAATTAGATTTGGAATTGTTCGAAGAAGTATAATCAACTATATGTTGAGTTTTGGTATTTTGTAAAGCAATGAGAATGAGAGAAAACAAAAGAAGAATTAATTAGCAACCCCAAGTCATCAAACACACTTGGCTTTGAGCATAAGAAAGTATTTTTGCATTTGAACTTTCTCATTCACTCCCTATTAGTATGCATCAACACTCAAATCAAGATAGATGGAAAGAAAAACCAAAGGAATAGATTGTAAACATAAAGGTAAAAATGTAAATATATATATTATTTTTAATCATGTAGTTCATTTGGTTAATCACCATGTAATATAATCTCAAAGATTATTATGGTCAAAGGGGGAGTTACTTTGGGGCGAGGATCTTGGCTCGATTGGCTAAAGCATCTTGTTGCAGGTAAGAGGTCCAGTCTCCCCTCATCCCTATGGTACCAAAGGGTGTGTCACGCTAGCTTCACTTGTATGAAAAAAATTTACCAGACATTACATTTTATAGGGGGCTACCCAATTCCTACAGTCTAAAAAAATGGTGGGGAGTAATACTAACGAATGAATTTGTGTAGTTAGTTTTAGTTCATGAAGTATAGTTGTTAATGTTAGTAAATAAGTTGTAATATTAATAGTAGGTTAGTTTTATTTTTAAATAAGTGTTTTTAGTAACACAATGTTTAATAGGAAAACTTTATTAGTCAAGTTGTGGCAGCTTGAGAGTAGAGTGTGTTACAACAAAAGGTTTGTGATTTTTCTCAGTGTTTTAGTTTCAATATCACTTGGGACAACTTGAAGATATTTTCTTAATTCAATTTTAGAAATCTCTAATTTTACTTTTATGTCTATTTAACTCCATAACCTACATGATAAAGGTAGATTTCTAGGTTTAACATGTGAAGGCATGTCTCTTTTATAAGTCATTGGAAACTATATTGTAATTTATTGTACTCCATTTTAAAATTAATTGCATGTGCAATTTAATTTTTAGATATATCATTATTTGTTGTTCATGATCATCAATGCAATTGTATTTACAAAAAAAATCTCTTAAAAAATTCATAAGAAAACTATTATAATTTTTTCTTCAAAAGAACATGAAATTCATATATATATAAATTCAACAATTTATTAAAGAATATGATTTTCTATTTTAAATAATATATTTTTACTTATAATAGAAATTAATTCTTACTTTACTTACAAATTATCTAATACAATTAATGGCTTCCCATAAAAAAGTCAAGATAAGAACAAAATAAACAAGTTTATTGACTAATTATTTACATCTAGTACCTAGATTCAATTTAGAGACATAATAAAAGCCATGGATAAATTTCAAGAAGCTTGTATTCGTTTTTAATAAGACAAAGTGAAATAACTCTAAAACAAAAAAGCACAAATACCATTCATCTCAATCTAGATCAATAATTTGTGCAACGACAAAAACTCATTTTCAATGGTATCAAAATGTAATTTCACTAGCCGCCCAATTAAAATAGTCCAAGCTCATCTCCAATGGGTGCATCCTCAAAAGAGGAATTAAATACACACTTTTGGGTAAAGAAAAAAAGGATGTAGAATATGGAGGGCCCATTTCCTTGCTTATGTGAGGAAGTAATCAATAGTGGATAAATAATAAATCTTATAAGAAATAATAAGATGGTTGCACAAGCATACATATAAATGACACACATATGGCAAAGATAAGTTTATAAAACTTGTGTAATATTTTAATGCAAGGTTTGTGTGGAAAATGTATCCATTGTGGAAGATGACCATGTAATTAAAGGAAATAAAAGTTAATAAATGGAGGTTATAAATTGAGTTTATAAAATTAGCAATCAATATAAGATACAATAAAGTTAGTCAAATAAGGGTGGAGGGCCTAGTTTGATTGGCTAAAGCATCTTGTTGTAAGCAAGAGGTCATGAGGTTTAGTCTCCCCTCAGTCCATGTGGTACTAGAGGGCATGTTGCGTCAGCATCACCACTCACGTGAAAAAAGTTTACCAGGTGCACTACAATTTATAAGGGGCTACCCGATTCAATAAAATAATGACAAAGATTAGCATAGTAATATGACAAGATGTAAGGAAGTCAGAACATAAGTTTAGATATTATTTATAGCAAGGTGTGGCATATAGAAATATTATTTCTATATCAACATAATAATGAGAAATTTGTAGTAATGTGGAGCATGGAAATGCTCAAGATTCTAGAAAAGGGATTGACAGGGTAGCATATATATCTGAAGGCAACATTCCACCAAATAAAGACAAAAACATAATTTTCAAATAATAGTATGGCATATGCAATATATAAACAATGCTCAACATTCATTGGACGTGAATTAATGCAATGGATTTTGCAATCTTGGAAGTGAATCCTCAATAACATTATCATTCCCATGAAAATGAATCTATGGTCCTCACACTTCCCATTGAAAACTTTAGAAAGATCTGACTAGTTGGAATAGATGAAGTGGGCCCAACAAGAAGTTTTGAATTTCACAAGCTCGTGATATATTAAAAAGGGATTGAAAATCAAAGGGGGGCCACATTATCATCAAATCAAAGGTAAAGGCTAAAACATTTTCTTATAAACTAATAAAGATTCACTATTTAATATCTAAATGATTTTTCATTAAATAAAAAGTATGTGAAATAAATAATTAGCTCACAAATGTTTTCATATTTCATATGAGAAGTGGAACCCATGACTTAGTAGACAAAATTAAATGAGCTAGTGATTTAAAAGTAAAAGCTAAGTAAACATTGAAAGCTCATAAGATATAAAGAGAAGGGGAGATTGTATGAGGATGAGGAAATTATTAAAGGGATAGCTCATATAATTAATTTTTATATAATAACCATAAAAATGTTCACAAGAATTCATCATGAGAAGGGAATGAACGAAAATGTAGTAATAATGAGTAGTTACAAATTTACTTATAAGAAGGTTTTATTGGTAGTTTAGATTGATTACGATTATGGAGAATTAATTATTGGTGTTCTTAGAGTTTTTTAGTTAGTTTATTTTTTCATAAACAAAAATGTAGTAATAATGATTAGTTATAAGTTTACTTATAAGGAGGTTTTATTGGTAGTTTAGATTGATTAAGATTATGTAGAATTAATTATTGGTGTTCTTAGAGTTTTTTAGTTAGTTTATTTTTTCATAAACGAAAATGTAGTAGTAATGATTAGTTATAAGTTTACTTATAAGGAGGTTTTATTGGTAGTTTAGATTGATTAAGATTATGTAGAATTAATTACTGGTGTTCCTAGAGTTTTTTCGTTAGTTTATTTCTCATAAACAAAAATGTAGTAGTAATGATTAGTTATGAGTTTACTTATAAGGAGGTTTTATTGGTAGTTTAGATTTATTAAGATTATGTAGAATTAATTATTGGTGTTCCTAGAGATTTTTCATTACTTTATTTTTTCATAAACAAAAATGTAGTAGTAATGATTAGTTATGAGTTTACTTATAAGGAGATTTTATTGGTAGTTTAGATTGATTAAGATTATGTAGAATTAATTATTGGTGTTCCTAGAGTTTTTTCGTTACTTTATTTTTTCATAATGATACTTGTGAGAAAATTGTTTAAATTCTATCATAATAGGCATGCCTATGTTCTTATAACTCTACAAATTTTATATGCTCTCAATTACTTCTTAATTTCATTTGTCTTTCGATTTTCAAAAATACTCCAATGATTATATGGGTTTGTAATTGTACTAAATAAAATGACCAATATAGTAAGTTATGATCGTCATGTCCTTATTGTCCAAGAGACTACTCTTTTGCTAATTTCTTAAATCATAGATTTGTTGATTTTTTTATTTTCCTTAGCTAAAATATAGGAGTGGTATACATTTGTCAAATGAGTAGATTGTTAAGTTATTTATATTGAATTTATTTTCATCATTCACTTTCTTTTCCCTCCATTAAAGGAAATATGAAATCAATGAAATCAATAAGTACTTGACCTTATAATCCTAGTAGTTATTATGTGAATCATGTCCCACATTTATAAATATCCCATGATTATATCCATATGAACATAGATTCAGAGTGAAAAAAATATTGATATCAACGAACATAGTGCTAAGATGTTTAAGTGAAAAAGAATCCCAAAATGTTACACCTAAATATAATCAACGAGATTGTGGAGGCCATTTTATGGCCAAAATCACAACACATAAAATCATTAGAGCTAGTTGCTAGTGACCTTTGTTATTTGAAGATATTGACAAATTGATTATATGTTATTCAAACTAGAATAGTTTTATGAAACTTAAAGAATATAGTGTTCTTCCTCTCAAAATTATCATAATGGAGTCTCCTTTATAATAATAGGTCAATGGTTTCATTAGTCAAAATAGAAAAATATAGTAGTTAGTTTAAGTAGATTTTTGTTACAATTATTTACTTCACTAAATGGATGGAGGTTATTCTTTCCAAAAAAATCTACCACCAATATTGTCATAAATTTTTTGATGAATAAATCATTACCAAAATTGGTGTTCCATAAAGAATTATTACTAATAATATAATATAATTTTAGATGGGTTAATATATATATATATATATATATATATATATATATATATATATATATATATACACCTTACTCATTTCCTTAGCATCCCCAAGGGAATGAATGAGCTAAATAAAATAATAAAAAACATCATGAAAATCATTGACAAAACCTTGTAGTGTAAGAAGTAGTGAAACATCGACATAAGGATAATAACGAAGGAATGATAGAATAACTCCCAAGAATAATATAGTGAGAAAAGGATCATTTGAACTATTTCATAGGTTAAATTTTTTCTTTCTAATCATCATTACTAGTTTTAAGTTACTACAAGTGAGAAAATGGATAATATTGTTAGTCAAATACTGAAATAGATAGTAGAATTGGATGAGGAAATAAGAAAAGATCATAAGAATAATTTTAAAATATAGTAGAAATTCAATTTACTTTTTAACAAGGATAATTTCAGCTAGGAGATATGATAGCAAACAATAAAGGAAAATATGGTAAGTTTGATGCTTTATGGCTTTGGCCTCTTTTTATTGAAAATTTCTAGGTGTTGAAATATTCTATTTGAGAATTTTAGATGAATAATTTTTTTTTCATTTCATTCATGATAATCATCTAAAACATTATTTAATCTAATATAACTACTAGAACATTATGTGTATATTCTAACCTTATGTTCTTGTATGTAGTTATTATTGTTGTTTTACTCATGGATAACTACTTGGTCCCTTCTATTTTTTGTACTTTATTTTATGATGAAAAACCTATTAAGACCTATTTTACCATAGATTATTATATTTTTTCATCATTCCTACACGAGGTACACATCCTTGAATATGATCCTATGTTAGCATCCTTTCAATACTATACAATTTCTTTTACAATATTATTATTGGAACCATCTTTGAAGATGTTCTAGATGTTTTTATTTTATAAAAATTAAAAAACCATAATAAAAAGATTCTTCACTTATGCATAAAAATAATTTATTTATCTCCTAAAACTATTGGTGTATTCCTTCATTAACTTGTAGCAAACACTCATAACATAAAATACAAGCTATGATTTTTTCTTCATTAATTATTGACTTAGTCTATTGCATGTCACTCCCCTATGCAAGCGCTTTCAATTAGAATACCATTATTGAGAAATCATTTTTAAAAACTTCAGTTTTTCTTATTATTTTCTAGCCTTTGATGTTAAAGACTAATCAATACTCCAATTTTCTACTAGTTTACACCTTGTGAATTTATAACACATGCACTGTCACTCTTTTATTGGTCTAAGACATCATAAGGTTGGTCCATAGTTATTTTTATTACCACCTATGTAAAGAATCTATGTGGCATGCTTTCATTGAACTAATTAGGGTTCCCCATTGCCTAGTTTTCTTTAGGAAACTCAATTTGTCCTACCATATATTGGCCATTGATTTGGTAGCTTAATGAAAAATTTAATACTTTCAAATCTTAATTCCTCTAGAAATGTAGAAATAATAAAGACTCACTTCTTATATACTATCTTGCAAAATATAAAGTGCATAGTCATGATCTCATTTCAAGGATGAAAATTAGGTGATGTCTGATGGGAGATATAAAATACTTTCATTTAAGGATTTTTATTTTTAAAAAAACTTCTTGTTATTGTTAATTGACATGACTGGCAGTAGACAATAGATTAACATATTTGCTTATTTTACTTTATGTTTAACTAAATTAGCGAATATTTTGGAAGTAATAGCTTATGTTAAATGTGTTGTTTTATGATGACTTTGGATAAGATAATTATGTTGCATTGATCTTTATTACCATGATTGTTGTCTTTTTCATAAGGGTTTTTAACAGGGTATCTTAAAGGTTGATGAGACGGTTTAACTCTCTTTCTAATCATGAGGAATGACTATACCATAGATGGGCTCTACTGGATGATGAGTCACTCAAAGTCTAAATCAACTTTTTCATAGTCGGTTGAGGAAATTTTACTTCCAACGCCAATCTGGCGTAGTTCTGGCATAGTCCTCCTTAGTCCACTTCAGTTCTATTTTTAGTTTCATTTTGTAATCTGTAGTTGGCCACCTTAAGTTTTGGCAGTTAACCTTATAATCCTAGTAGTTATTATGTGAATCATGTCCCACATTTATAAATATCCCATGATTATATCCATATGAACATAGATTCAGAGTGAAAAAAATATTGATATCAACGAACATAGTGCTAAGATGTTTAAGTGAAAAAGAATCCCAAAATGTTACACTTAAATATAATCAACGAGATTGTGGAGGCCAATTTATGGCCAAAATCACAACACATAAAATCATTAGAGCTAGTTGCTAGTGACCTTTGTTATTTGAAGATATTGACAAATTGATTATATGTTATTCAAACTAGAATAGTTTTATGAAACTTAAAGAATATAGTGTTCTTCCTCTCAAAATTATCATAATGGAGTCTCCTTTATAATAATAGGTCAATGGTTTCATTAGTCAAAATAGAAAAATATAGTAGTTAGTTTAAGTATATTTTTGTTACAATTATTTACTTCACTAAATGGATGGAGGTTATTCTTTCCAAAAAAAATCTACCACCAATATTGTCATAAATTTTTTGATGAATAAATCATTACTAAAATTGGTGTTCCATAAAGAATTATTACTAATAATATAATATAATTTTAGATGGGTTAATATATATATATATATATATATATATATATATATATATACCTTACTCATTTCCTTAGCATCCCCAAGGGAATGAATGAGCTAAATAAAATAATAAAAAACATCATGAAAATCGTTGACAAAACCTTGTAGTGTAAGAAGTAGTGAAACATCGACATAAGGATAATAACGAAGGAATAATAGAATAACTCCCAAGAATAATATAGTGAGAAAAGGATCATTTGAACTATTTCATAGGTTAAATTTTTTCTTTCTAATTATCATTACTAGTTTTAAGTTACTACAAGTGAGAAAATGGATAATATTGTTAGTCAAATACTGAAATAGATAGTAGAATTGGATGAGGAAATAAGAAAAGATCATAAGAATAATTTTAAAATATAGTAGAAATTCAATTTACTTTTTAACAAGGATAATTTCAGCTAGGAGATATGATAGCAAACAATAAAGGAAAATATGGTAAGTTTGATGCTTTATGGCTTTGGCCTCTTTTTATTGAAAATTTCTAGGGTGTTGAAATATTCTATTTGAGAATTTTAGATGAATAATTTTTTTTTCATTTCATTCATGATAATCATCTAAAACATTATTTAATCTAATATAACTACTAGAACATTATGTGTATATTCTAACCTTATGTTCTTGTATGTAGTTATTATTGTTGTTTTACTCATGGATAACTACTTGGTCCCTTCTATTTTTTGTACTTTATTTTATGATGAAAGACCTATTAAGACCTATTTTACCATAGATTATTATATGTTTTCATCATTCCTACACGAGGTACACATCCTTGAATATGATCCTATGTTAGCATCCTTTCAATACTATACAATTTCTTTTACAATATTATTATTGGAACCATCTTTGAAGATGTTCTAGATGTTTTTATTTTATAAGAATTAAAAAACCATAATAAAAAGATTCTTCACTTATGCATAAAAATAATTTATTTATCTCCTAAAACTATTGGTGTATTCCTTCATTAACTTGTAGCAAACACTCATAACATAAAATATGAGCTATGATTTTTTCTTCATTAATTATTGACTTAGTCTATTGCATGTCACTCCCCTATGCAAGCGCTTTCAATTAGAATACCATTATTGAGAAATCATTTTTAAGAACTTCATTTTTTCTTATTATTTTCTAGCCTTTGATGTTAAAGACTAATCAATACTCCAATTTTCTACTAGTTTACACCTTGTGAATTTATAACACATGCACTATCACTCTTTTATTGGTCTAAGACATCATAAGGTTGGTCCATAGTTATTTTTATTACCACCTATGTAAAGAATCTATGTGGCATGCTTTCATTGAACTAATTAGGGTTCCCCATTGCCTAATTTTCTTTTGGAAACTCAATTTGTCCTACCATATATTGGCCATTGATTTGGTAGCTTAATGAAAAATTTAATCCTTTCAAATTCTAATTCCTCTAGAAATGTAGAAATAATAAAGACTCACTTCTTATATACTATCTTGCAAAATATAAAGTGCGTAGTCATGATCTCATTTCAAGGATGAAAATTAGGTGATGTCTAATGGGAGATATAAAATACTTTCATTTAAGGATTTTTATGTTTAAAAAAACTTGTTGTTATTGTTAATTGACATGACTAGCAGTAGACAATAGATTAACATATTTGCTTATTTTACTTTATGTTTAACTAAATTAGAAAATATTTTGGAAGTAATAGCTTATGTTAAATGTGTTGCTTTATGATGACTTTGGATAAGATAATTATGTTGCATTGATCTTTATTACCATGATTGTTGTCCTTTTCATAAGGGTTTTTAACAGGGTATCTTAAAGGTTGATGGGACGGTTTAACTCTCTTTCTAATCATGAGGAATGACTATGCCATAGATGGGCTCTACTGGATGATGAGTCACTCAAATTCTAAATCAACTTCTTCATAGTCAGTTGAGGAAATTTTACTTCCAACGCCAATCTGGCGTAGTTCTGGCATAGTCCTCCTTAGTGCACTTCAGTTCTATTTTTAGTTTCATTTTGTAATCTATAGTTGGCCATCTTAAGTTTTGGCAGTTAACGCCATGTTAGAAGCTAATAAGGATATTTTATAAATATCCATATTTTGGTCTTAGTTAGGAGTTAGATAATTTGCAATCAGAATTTATGTAATCACAAGCAATACTTTGTTTTGCGTTCTACTTTTGATCAATGAGAAGGGAAGCAAGAAGTTAATCAATTCACTATGTTAAAGGATCTTACCTAAGGAAGAGTAGGGCCTGCTCAACCTTTGGAACGATCTTATGGTATTTTTGTTAAGTGTTGTTATTTTCAAATTCATTAATATTAAATTTGTAGTAGAAACTAATTTTGAATTGTTCAATCATTGAAATCATCTTCTACCTTGGTAAATGTTAAAATTGGATAATTACTTTTGTTTACAATTACATTTCGAAGTTTCAGTTTATTATGGTTAAGATCAAATTGTTAGAATGGTTAGATTTGTTTATTATAAATGTTGAATTGAACCATTAGAATCGTTAACATGTTTCTTAGATAAATTATATTTAGATGTTGTTTGAATCGATTAAACTTGATGTTTGTTTGTTGAGTTTCATTAAAGCAATGTTAGGAATTTATGGAAAGATGGAGTTGAAGTATGTTTAGAATATGTTCATGGATATTAGTCTTTATGCTTTTTAGAATAATCGTCATTTTCTTGCAATTCATTCTTGCTCTTAAATTAGCGTTTACTTTCCAGCAATTAAGTTATGGATTTCTTTTGAATCAAAATAGAATTAATTTGAATTCCATGTTTTAGATTAGGAATTAAAGTAATCATTAATTTTCTCCATGAATTGGTCTAAATCAAAGTCAATAAAGTCATAATTAAGTCAATAGGATTTTAAATTAGAAGCTAAAATAGATTTAAATCTTAGGAATCGGTCGCTATAGTTTACCTCCTGAAAGCTTCTGAAGTCATTGTTTACAATGCAAACCCCCCAAAGAATCCGTGACAACTATCCTTATCGTATATTACTCTAAGACACACCCAGTTCGATAAAAGAATTAATTAAATGATGCAATTTGTGACATCAACGACCTTTCCCATCATTTTTGGTGTCGTTGTCGGGGATACTTAAACAATCTGGCTATTTAGTGTGAAGCCTTAGTGTTGATAGGGAAGAGAGATTTGAAATTGTGGATGAGATGAAACAAAGACCAACTAGGAATGTTTCTTCCACGAAATTTTGACATTAGAAGAAATATTGATTTTGATCAAGAGGAGAATAAAAATCCATTTCTAGGAGAAGAAATAGGTGACCAACCAGTACATCCCCTAGCAAATAGGACCTTTTCAAATCCTATCGATCTTGAAAGACAACTTGATGAACCCTCTATGAAAAACATTTAGCCCTCAGTTCTTCCAACATTTAGGGGAAAGAATGCAAAAGACCCTGATCAATTCTTGTTTGAATTCAAAATCTTATGCCAAACCTATGATTATTCAATTGATAATCAGAAGTTGAAGTTGTTTCCTTCTACTTTGAAAGAATCAACTTTAAGATGGTTTATGGGTTTAGGATCAAGAATGATTCAGACTTGGTAGCAGATGGAGACCGAATTCTTGGACAAATACCAGAATTACTATTGAGTGAGAGATAGAAAGGAGGAACTATTTCACATAAGGCAACTAGAAGACAAAAGTCTAGAAGACTATGTTGATAGATTTCAATTTGTGCATCAACGGTACACTAATGGACTAGATGATGAAATCAACAAAACAATTTTCCTAAGAGGGATTGAAGATGAGTCTAGAGAATCCTTGAACCTGATGGGAAAGGGAGACATTAACAAGCTTTCCTCATATGCCATTGTGGAGATCTGTAGAAACTACTCTAGAACTAGAGTGGGACTCGAAACTCCAGAAGGAACAAGGCTCACACCACTAATGTATCAGAAGTAATGGAAGAATTGTCGAACATGAAGAATGATCCGATACTACATCTTAACAGGAAAGGAGAAAAGAGAACCATTGAACCCTTGTCAATTTATTGTTCCAAATGTAGGGGAAAACACCTTTTGAGGGAATGCCCATTAAATCAGGTTGAAATCTATGAAATTTGTGAAAAAACACACCCAACCAGTTCCTATAATCTTTTGGCAGGAATAAAAATCAATATCAAGAAACCACCAGTGGTCAAAGAAGAGCTCAATTATGTCAGCCAAAGAACTCAAAACCAAGGGTATAACATAAATCAAAGACAATATGGTTCATAGTCAAACTGGAATCAAAACCCATGGCAAAACCAAAATCAATGGACCCCCTAATATCAGCCACAACCCCGACCTACATATTGGGGACAACTAGAATGGATGAATCCCCAATGGAACCAATCCCAGTGGTAGGCTAACCAACAACGACAATGGCAAGCAAACCAATCCTCATGGCAACAGAATCAAAACCAATTCCAACCGTGGAAAAATCAAGGACAAAAATGACCCTGGGGACAAACACCTCCGGCCCTTAATGCCCCTAATGCTTCCAATGATCAAGTGAATCAACCCCAAATGCCAGCTCAACCAATTCCCAATCCAAAAAACAAATGAACTAATACAAACAACCCTAATGTAAATGTAGTAGATGTTAATGACATACAGTTGCGAAGTCAAAATGTGCAAAATGCACCAAGACAATTCTAGAAAGAGAGGAAGAAAACAAAGAACAAATGTTGGAAGGGAAAAAAACTATCGAACAAGCTCCCTATCCCAAGAGATTGCACGAAGGGAAAACTAATCCTCAAACCTCTTCCCCTAACTACATGAATGTAATCAATTCACAACTTCTTAAAGAGTTGAAAAAGATTAACATTGAGATACCTCTATTATAGGAAATCAAAGATATACCCGAGATCAATTAGATAGTAAAATCCCTTTGCATGAAGACACCAGGAAGGAAAAATAAAATTCCTTCAACAATTCAAGTAGGGACTAAACTTACTGATGTGTTATCAGGAAGACTGCTTCCATAGAAATATAATGATTTTGGTAGCCCTATCATAACATTGATTATTAATGGAATTGAAATACCAAATGTCCTAATTGACTTAGGAGATGCCATAAATGTCATTACATCTAATACAGTTGAAAAGCTAGGAATGACAACAATTCAGCCAACAACAACTATTTTACAGTTGGCTGATCAATCAACTACAAAACCAGAAAGTATTATAGAAGAAATCATGGTCACATTTGATACATGGGATTACCCAGTCAAATTTTTGGTTCTCAAAGCCAGAAGGAAAGATTCTGGATACCCAATCATATTAGGCAGACCATAGTTGGCTACTGCTGCAACCTTAATTGACTATAGATCAGGAAGCATGATAATCACAAATGGAAAAAAACAAAAAGAATTGTCACTTTATCCACCTATACAACCATCAATTCAAACAAACACTCAACTTTGGGTGGATGAGGATTTGGATTCAAAAGGTGATGGTATTGTGGAATTAGCAATGGTAACCATAAGCGAACATATCCGAGAATGTGAAGAAAAAGAGATAATTTCATAAAATGAGGAAGATAATTGTCAAACAACATTTCTTGAACAACATTGTTGTCCTCTGAATACTCTTGTTGAGAAATCAATAAATTCTAAAATGGACACAAAGGAGATTACACTAGAAGGAGATAAACCCCTTAATATCAATTCAACCTTATCCCCAACGCAAGAGGAAAAATTGAAAGAAATTTTAGAAAAACACACCAGAGCGTTTGCTTGGGAATATACTAATATGAGAGGTATCCATCCTTCAATCTGTAGTCATCACATCTACACAGAAGATGTTAGACCAATAAGACAAGGAAAAAGGTGAATTAATCCCATTCTTTGTGACATTGTTAAAAAATAAATTGAGAAGTTGCTTAACATAGGATTCATATACCCAATATCTAATAGTCAGTGAGTCTCTCCACTAGCTATAGTTCCAAACAAAAATGGTAAATGGCGAGTTTGCATAGACTATAGAGAATTGAATAAGGCCACAAAAAAAGACCATTTTCCATTGCCATTTATCGACCAAGTACTAGACAACCTAGCAGGCAGCAACTACTTCTCATTTCTTGATGGCTTTAGTGGATATAACCAAATCCAAGTAGCCCCTGAAGATCAAGACAAAACTACCTTTACCTGTCCTTGGGGTATGTATGCATATACAGTCTTACCATTTGGACTATGTAATGCACCTACGACATTTCAAAGAGCAGTACTTGCAATATTTGCATATTTCACCACTTCATGTGTAGAAATCTATATGGATGACTTTACAGTCCATGCTAAAACATTTGATGAAGCATTACAAAACCTAGAAAAGGTTTTACAATGCTGCAAAGATCATAGGTTATCACTCAATCATGAAAAAAGTTCCATTATGATGATAAAGGGAATTTTTCTAGGACATCACATCTCAAAAGAGGGGATAAAGGTTGATCCCATGAAAGTTGAGATCATACAAAACATTGAAATACCTAAGAACCAAACTGGAGTATGAAGTTTACTTGGGCATGCAGGGTATTACAGAAGATTTATAGAAGGATTTAGTAAAATTGCATCACCACTATTTACCCTACTCAAGAAAGAAGAAGAATTTGTATGGACAAAGGATTGTCAGAAATCCTTTGAAACAATCAAAATAGCCCTAACAACTTCACCCATTATCAAAGGACCAATTTGGGGAGAGCCTTTTCACATACATGTAGATGCATCTAATTTGGCCATTGGTGCAGTATTAGGACAACAAGATGAAAACGATGCCATGCATGCAATTTACTATGTTAGTAAAAACTTAAATCCTACTGAAAGAAAGTACACAACAACAGAAAAGGAATTTTTAGCTGTAGTATATGCAATAAATAAATTCAGACATTGTATTACAAGCTATAAAATCTATGTACATACAAACCATACTACAATCAGATATCTAATGAATAAACAAGTGGTAGGTGGACACATTATCAAATGGTTACTCTTATTACAAGAATTTGATGTAACTATCATTGATAAGCCTAGAAAGGACAATGTTGTTGTTGATTTTCTTTCCAGAATTGTTTTACAGGATAACCAAGAACTAGTGGATGATGCATTTCTAGATGAACACTTATTTTCTATATCAATTTATCCACCATGGTTTGCTAATTTAGAAAATTACCTTGTTACAAGAAAATGTACAAGTCAATTCAGTCATAAGCAAAAAAAGAGGTTAATCCGTGAAAGTTCCAGATTTCAATGGATTAATGGTTTTCTATTTAAATTATGTCCTGACCATGTTTTATGCAAATGTGTAATAGAATTGGAATTTTATGATGTAGTGTATGTCTTCAATCACGAACCTGAAGGGGGACACTTTTTAGTTGTAAGAACAATTCACAAAATCTTGGGGTTTGGCTACTTTTGGCCAATAATGACAAAGAATGTAACATTCTTTGTCAAACACTATGATGAGTTCCAAAGAATGGGGAGGCCTACAACAACCATGGAGATGTCGTTACAGCCACAAATAGCTCTTGAACCATTTGAAAAATGGGGCATCAATTTTTTGGGACTGATAGATCCACCTTCAAGAGGGAAACAATATATCCTTGTTTGTACCGATTATGATACAAAATGGGCTAAGGTGAAGGCACTACCAGTAGCAAAAGAAGATAAAGTTGCAAACTTTCTATACAAGCAAATTCTTCAAAGGTTTGGTGCACCCAAAGAGATTGTTTCATATCAGGGACCGCAATTTGTGTCAGCAAGGATGGAAGCATTTTTACAGAGGTGCCAAATAACTCACAGAAAATATTCACCTTATCACCCACAGGTGAATGGACAAGTACATGTCACAAATAGAGAATTAGAGAATATTCTAACAAAAATAATTTCTTTGAGGAAAATAGATTAGGCAGATAGGCTAGATGAAGCAGTTTGGGCCTATAACACTACATGGAAAACAATGACTGGGTTCTCCCCATATGAACTTGTGTATGGAAAGAAACTAGTCATGCCAATTGAATTTGAGTTGAAAATATTGAAGACAACAGTAGAAGTTGGGGATGACCTGCCAGAAGAAGAGAAAAGAAAAATTTTGCAGCTTAATAGACTTGATGAAATGAGAATGGAGGCACTTCAAAATAAGAAGTGATTCAAAAGCAAAGGAAGGAATGGCACGATAAACATATTGTGTCTAGATAGTTTAGAGAGGGAGATTGGGTGTTGTTATTTGACTCCATATTTGAAGAGTTTAAAGGAAAGTTCCATACCAGATGGTTAGGACTGTATGAGATACAACAAGTGTTCAAGAATGTAGTTGTCTAGTTAGTTCCAATTGATGGAGATAAGAGAGTTATGTTGGTCAATGGTCATCGATTGAAAACTTACCATGAGCAAGCAACAAAGGAGGAATTTCTAGATGAACTGCAACACAAAATTGAACATTTTCTCATGGAAGATATCTCTTCCATGAGAGAAGATATTTGAACCTTTGAAGAAGGCATAAATAAACAAGGTAAATTGAAAACCATCAAATGGCGGTTTACTTTCAGTAAAAAAAATTAAAAAAATTGATGATTGAAAACCAAAAATGGTGGTCTATCTAAGTTAACTTCTAAAATCTCCTGAAGGCTCTTGAAGAGCCCCTCAAAAGCTCCTAAAGGCTCCTAAAGATCTTGAAGACTCCATTTTTGCTCGAAAGCTCCTGAAGACTCCTGATGAACTCCTGAAGGCTCCTAAAGAAATCAAAGGCTCAAAATAAATTAAGGTGTGCATTTAATGTGAATATTATTTTCAAAGTTATTTTCTAAAGTAGTTAGACTAATTTAAAATAGGTAAATATTTACGAATCTAGACATCTCCACCATAATGTTAATTAATGATAGTAATAAATCCACTTTTAATCATTTCAAAAAAAGTGGCGGATTGTCAGAATAAGGAATGATGTGACATGGATGATGTCAGTCGAGGACAACAAATCTCTTCATGATTTGGTTGTATTTTCAAAAATCCTCCCAAGTACATGATGACATGTGTGATGAATGCCGCCAACCTTTCGAATTGAATTGCAAGTGTCAAGTTATGGCATGTGAATCATCCAGAGTAGTAAAGGAAATAAAAGCAAGAGATTAATGGCATGTTATGCCATTTTCAAAATTGCCTGCTTCCAAATCAAGAAACAAATCATTTCACATTTTTGGTAAGTAATTCAAACTACCAGTTGAAGTCCGCTAGTGAAGTCCACCATTTTTGATAGAGAAAGATGGGGAATAAGAGAAATTATGAACCAAAGTACTTCAATCTTGATTCAGAGACCAAAAGATTGTTAGAAGAAGCTGGGTGGCTAAATTTTGTGATGCAGTATGAAGGCTTCCAGCCAGAAATGGTTAGGGAATTTGTGACAAACTTCAATGTGAATGTCACCAAGGTAAGGGGAGAAATAATTGAAGTCACACCAGAAATTATAAGTGAAATTTTTGGGATTCCAAATGAAGGAAAACTAGTTAACAAAGGCTGAGTTAAGTTTGAGAAATTGGTGGTTGCATTTCACCAGGAGCCAAAAAGAAGGCCAAAGATACAAATGCACAAAGGAGACCAGCGTGGAATAGCTCGTAATAGTTTGGACGATCCATGGAGGACTTCTATGACTTGGCTTATGAAGTTCTTCACTTGTGATGGGTAGTATGGTATGATATTGGGTCCAAGAATGCAACTTTTAATACATTTAAGGTATGGTCAGACAAAACCTTCAGTTAGGATAAATTTGTCAACATTTTTATTTCAGCAAATTTCTTCCATGATTTTGAGAGTGAAAGCTAGGGGGGAATCTTCTATGAAATACCAGGGGTTGATACATTTGATAATTAAATACCATTTCTTAAAAAAAGAAACTAGGAAGTAGGGCTGGTTAGAATTTTTGTTTGTGCCTGTAGGAAAGCAAAAAGGGAGACCCACAAGAGGACCCTCAGCCAAAAAGACAAAAATGGAGGAAGGAGAATCTTCCAAGAAAAAGGGAAAAAGAAAATTTCCAGAGATATCTAGGGTAACCCATACTAGGTCAAAAAAGAAGAGACAAGAAGTACATGAGGAAAACCCTAGTCATGTTGAAACAGTTGTGTCTACTCCTAAAGAGGCACTTATAAATCAAACACCTATTTCTAGAAGCCCTATTAAATCCCCTGAACATGAAGATACCTGTACCCTTGTACAATCTCATGAGAGACCTCAAAGTCCTCCTGAAAACCCAATGTCGACTCTTGAAGACAACCCTATTTTTGAAGTCTACGATTCTGCTGAAGAGTTTGGTGCACAATTCAAAGAACAAGAGGCCTCTAAAGAATTTGAACAAGAAGAGACTATGAAATCCCCTATACCTTCCCCACAACATGAGAAGAGGAAAGGGAAAGAGCCTTTAATTGAAGAAGGACCCCACGAAGCATTGAATACAAAGGAATTAGAGGCTAAGGAATTATTGAGAACAATGAAAATGTCCTGATAAAAGGATGAATTAGAACAAGAAAGAAGAAATGTGAAATTCTTTGAAGAAAAATTAAGAATAAAAGAAGAAGAATTGCAACAATTAGTCTACAAAAATCAAGCAATAGAAAGGAAAGTTGAAAAAAATGACACAAGGATTAGAGAACAGTTAAGTAAAATAGAGGATGCCCTGCAACAAGCTAGTGTGCAAGCATTAGTAAGTGTTGAGGAAATTTCAACATTAAAAGAAGAGTTGCAATGGAAAGAAGAAGAATTAAAGCAGCAATCCATGCGGTTCTATGCGCAAGAATCCTCTACTTCCACTGCTCCTCCACGCAGCCTTGCATTACCTTTTGTTATCCCTCGTATTCCTCCCAC
The DNA here is from genome assembly GCA_007258455.2 of Sequoia sempervirens. Taxonomy (NCBI): domain Eukaryota; kingdom Viridiplantae; phylum Streptophyta; class Pinopsida; order Cupressales; family Cupressaceae; genus Sequoia; species Sequoia sempervirens. The sequence continues at coordinate 74,796,782 of VDFB02075321.1, forward strand.
TCCTCCAGTGCAACCTACTCCAATTCAGCCTCAATACCATTCTTTGGCAGTTTTTAAATATAAGGAAGAGAACAAAGTGTTGAAAGAGAAAATACAAAATTTAGAAAAAGAAAAGAATGAGACTGAGAGAAGACTTAAATAGGTGGCGGAAGTCAGTTCTGCCATGTTGTCCATGAGAAGAATAACTGCAACATATTCTTTGTTTCTTAGAAAAAATTTTGAGAATGGAAAATAAATCAGTTAATTTTGGGGAGTCTGGATTACAATGAAGATCATGATTTCTTTAAAGATTACTTTAACAGCCACCCTGACATTCATAATTTAATGTGCGAGTTTTACCAACATGGATTTTCAATGGGGATAAATGATGATTCAATGTTGAATATATACATTGGTGAGCTTCAGATAAGATCATTTGTTTCTTTAATGCAAAATCAGGTGGATTGGTCAAATAGAATGGATAAGTACAATAAAGCTCAAAGAAAATATGGGTTACCATGAGACTTGACAAGCCCCTTGCTAAATTATATATCAAAGCTGTAAGATCAGTGGTCAAGTTAAATGATGTTAATCCCCTCTATGTCTCAAATTTTTTTGATAGCATTGCAACATTCCAAAATGTTGAAGCAAGACTCCCGCTGTTAGCACTATGGTCATGTGAGGAAAGGTACCAGCTTATTCCAGAATCAGTCAGGAGAAGGGAGCCAATTAGTTTGAATAATATCAATTGGAGTTTAGTAAGAGTCAGGCATGTCATCACTCTAATCCAATAGTAGAAAGAATTTTGGGTAGGCATGAGATTTAGAATGCCAATAATTATTATGCCAACACCAAAGCTAAAGGAAATGAAAAATATACCAGCTCCAGTAATGAGGGTGTGGTTTGAGAACTTGAGACAAAACTATGGCTATGCACTTAATACCAAATTGTGAGAATAGTACAAGGAAGGTGTATTTGACTGTTGCATTTGGATGGAGGCACTAAACAGAGAGAAAGTGAACACCATAGTTTTTGATGAACCATGAGGACATGGTCCAAAGCAAGTTGGGGAGAAATGATGGGAGATATAAAATAATTTCATTTAAGGCTTTTTATGTTTAAAAATACTTGTTAATGTTAATTGACATGACTGGTGGTAGACAATAGATTAACATATTTTCTTATTTTACTTTATGTTTAACTAAATTAGCGAATATTTTGGAAGTAATAGCTTATGTTAAATGTGTTGATTTATGATGACTTTGGATGAGATAATTATGCTGCATTGATCTTTATTACCATGATTTTTTTCCTTTTCATAAGGGTTTTTAATAGGGTATCTTAAAGGTTGATGAGACAGCTTAACTCTCTTTCTAATCATGAGGAATGACTATGCCATAGATGGGCTCTGATGTGTTGTGCAGTTTTTTGCACACATGCCCCGCTGAAAGCAGGGACCCTCTTTTGCTTTCATTCTTGGTGTTTTGGCCATTTAATTTTGAGGATTTTTTGCTTGGACATGTGCTTGGGTGTTTATATTGCTTGCATTTGTGATCCCCTTGTGATATTGATTAAAAATATTAAGTGTTAGACAATTTTTGGGTTTTTCACTACTCTCGAGAAAATCCACTCTTGGCAGAATTCCTTGGATACTCTGAAAACCCTATGGTGACTACTTTGCATTGTGGTTCAGAAATTCCAGGACCTCGCAGAATTCTGCATGGATTGGATTTTCCTAAACTTTCGTCGCCCTGTCGGATTCCTGGGTTTTGGTTTGGCCTATCTTGTCGACTGCATTAATGCTTGTTTGTATGACCTTTGTGGCAGGTATTAAAACAATTTTGGGGATTTTTATGCTATTAATTTTTATCATTTGATTTCTACTGATCTGGAGTGCTTGATCTTGAGTGTTTGGTTGGATTTGGCATGTTCGATTTGTGAATTCTTGGATTTAGTGGTGATTTTCCTAGGCATCATCATAACTGTTGTTGTTTGTTGGGGCGTTAAAGATTCTTACCGGTCATTGTTGTAATCAAGTTTCACTTCATCAATGGTATGTACGCATTTCCTTTCTTTTGATTATTGAATGTGAGTGATTCTTTGGCGTCCTGAGTGTGCTTAGAGTTAGAATTTCTGTGTTTGGGCATTGAGCATCTAAAGCTAGGGTTGTTCGATTCTGATAGATTGATGATCCCCAAGTGAGTTTTTTGAGCTTTTTTTTAATTTCATTATGAGGTAGCTCGCTTGTGTATGCCATAAAGAACCTTTAGAAATCCTAGCAATCGAGTAAGTCGAGCCCAAGCTTGTCATGTGCATTCATGGCAGAATTTTAGGGTTTCGAGTTTAGGGCATCACCAATTCCTTTCAATTTACTTTAGGTTGAGCCTCAAATTTAAAGATGATCCATAGGAGGTTCAAATCAAGTAGGTTTCAAGCCCAAGATCCTCAAATTTGTTATTTTTTGATCAATTTGAGTGAGGTCACGAGAAAACATCGACATTCAGGTTTTCCTTCAACTTCTAGATTTTCCTCTACTAGCAGAATTCTCTGACTTTCCGTTTTCTCTTTGTTTTCCCGAAATGTGCTATAATCCAGAGTTTTCCCTGCTTCGCAGATTTCCGTTCCTTCCATATTTTACCAAAATTTCCTTTGTTCCTTCATTTTTCCAAAATTCATAGACTATTGTTGTTTTCACGGATTTCTGTCCTGGGAAAAATTCTCTGAAACTTTGTTGAAAATGAGGAATTGAGAAATATCATGGTTTATTAGCTGGTGATTATGCATTATATGATCAATTTGAGTTGTTTAAAGATGTATCATGTTGTTTCTAGTTAATGATGCATGACTACATGATTATTGGATGCTTTTATGTTTATTTCGCTAAAATCTTCCTAGTTGGGAATTTTCCAAAATTCCTCTCTAGCCTGGATTCTGTGGGAGGACTGAAAACCCGAACTTTGATATGATTAATTCTTATGAGGTTTTCGAGAGTTTTGTTTATCATGGGACTTATATTGAGGTTGAATATGTCATTTTTGATTAATTAACTTGGGTTTCATGTGATCTTTATTATGGTTTCTTTGTTATTGATGCATGCTAAGTCAAGTAAGGTAGTGACAAGTGGAACCAAGGGTAGAGTGATGGATCCAAGTGCAAAGGGGTCTTCTATTTCTAAGGCATAAAGAATCAAAATGGATATCAAGAGCAGAATTCCTGAGAGAAAGTTGACTTCCATCTTATCAGAGGTCACTAATACCAATGTTGGATTGTGGGATTATGAATAGTTCAAGACAAGGATGGCATCACAAAACCTTCATGTGCTAGCTAGAAGAATGTTGGAATTAGGGTTGGCACATGTAGTTGGATTCCCTCCTACAGTGCAATGTTATGAGTTGGTGCTTGAATGTGCTAGACACTATGACAGGGATATGCAAAGGATAGTTGGTCCTCAAGGAATAATTGTGGAAAATCTTAATCATGTGTCTATAGCTTAGACCTTTGACATGCTTGACAGATCTCATGTGGTGGCTTTTGATATGGATATGGCAAAGAAGTTCTACGAGGAAGATACTATAAAGTCCCAATAGGTCATCAATTCCTGGTTGGAGAAGACTAAGTCCCACTTTTCCAAGCTACCCAAGCAACTATTCAAAGCTAAATTCAAGAAGGAATACTATGATGTTAACACCCTTCTCAGTAGGGTGGTACGATTGAAGAGTACAAGAGTATTCGAGAATTGGATGTTCCATGTCATTGTGAGGATGGAGCAGAATTTTAATTATCATTGGGCAAGAGTTATAAGTGCCATGATTCATGAACAAATGTGTAATGTCCTACAAATGAATACCTTCACAATGACCTCCTACCTAGTTTATGCACTTGCAAGATTTCATCCATACAAAGGACTAAGTACAAGGGGTGTGTTTGGGTAGGATGTAATCTATGAGGTCTATCCATAGCTGCACCTTGGTAATTCAAGCTATAGGAGGTTGAATGATGCATTCACCATGTATATCACTAGATTATTGCAAGGTGCAGAGCATGTAAGGATATCTAGCAATGCCAAGGAGCTAATCAAAAGGTATGGGGCTTTGTTCATACAGTTTCCCACCTTTTCATATATAAGGATAGATGGTTGTCAAAGGGCTCCATATAGACTTCATAGGTATCCCACATATCACATTATACTTCTAGAGGTCACAAGGAAAAGATGCAATTTTGATGCAATTGTGAAAAAGGATAAGCATAAGACTGGATTCAGTGGATATTTTCCTTTGAGGATAGGCACTAGTGAGGCATGCCCTTCTATCAATTTGGCCTATGCTTCTAAGGAAGAAATTAGTACTCTAGGTTTGATAGGACTGGCGAAGCACAAAAGAAGGTCAGTAGGGAATATAGTCATAAGGATGATATAGAGGACTATTGGTCCAATGGTAGTGATGAATTTGAGATCAGAAAGAAGAAGTTTTCTAGGCTACCAGTGAACTTAGTCCGGCTATATAATGTGAAGGCCATTCTAGATCAAGTTGAAGATGATGGAGATTTGATTCAAGGCCATGAATATGAAGCTGTGAAAGATAAATCAGTGGGAGGAGTAGACTGGTTGGAGGAAGAGAAAATAGAGTTAGAGAAACTTATGACTCTAGTGATTAAGTATACAAAGCTATGTCTCAAGCATAAGATGTGGGAACTAGAAAGTGAAGGTGTACAGAGCACCTATGATCTAATGGGAGACATGGAGTCTCATTCCACTTCTGAGGATTTAGCTGAGTAGGATCCTTAGGGTAAGGGAAAGGTTAGCTCTCCTTTTAAGATCAAGATTAAAGATGTTCAAGCAAAGGAAGTACAAGAGGTAGAAAAACAAAGAAAGCCTATTGCAAAGAAAAGGAGCACATTTCAAGGACCAAGAAGCCAAAAAAAGATGAAGCTGAAAAGGAAGATAAAGAGGTTAGTGTTCCTGTGCCCAAGAGAAGAAGGGTGGTGATATTGCCACAGAAGGAGAAGGAACGTTCCAAGGTAGGGGAGGAAGTTAGCCCACTTGTGATAAATGTGGAGAACTTGGGAGAAAGGACACAAGTATATACAAGGAGATCAAGAACACCTTCTCCTAAGGATAGTATGCTGAGAAAGGATGCTCCTCTAGCCACTCTTGCTATAGAACAATGTGATGATGTTCCTCTTTCCCATGAGGCTCACGATGAACTAGGTGAGTCCAAAGAAGTAGAAATTCATCAAGATACAGAAGGAGAAGAATTTCAAGAAGGTGAGCTCTATAGTACTGAGGCAAAAATAGAGAGGGTGTTGCAGTCCCCTCTAGTGACTTATGATGATTCACCTGCTAGAAGTGAACAAGATAGACCTCCTTAGAGGGAGGAAATACCAGTTAGGACTCCATCACTAGTGCATGAATAAGAACATAATAAAGAAAAGGAAGAAACAGTTGAGGAGATTCCTGAGAAGCAGGATTTGAGCAAAGATACACCCAGGGATCAACAGGATGAAGTTGGACAGATAAAAGTACAATCAAAATCTACTATTCTAGGTTTGCTGGATAAAGAATTAAAGAGTAAGCAGATTTTTGTAGATGACACCCCTTCCAAATTGGGATGAGCTATTGGCAAATATAGGAAAGGGTAAAGGAAAGAAGAAATCCAGGGTCATCTCCAAGATTGAGAGAGATGAAGCAAATAATAGGGTGGTTCACATTGCTACTCCCACTCCTGATAAGAATAGGGATGATGTGACTAGAAGTGCTTATAATGTGTAGACCATCAACCTAGGGCCTACTTCCATGGAACAAGAGATTGAAGAATATGAGGGCTCTAGTGCTGTGATTTTGGGTAGGTTGAGGAAAGAAGTACAGACCAAATAGGAATTAAAGAAGGAAAATGATAAAATCAAGAGATATTTGCAAGACTTGATGAAACCTTTGCAATCCATTAGTTCCTCATCATCTGCTGCAAGTTTCCTGCCACAAGAAACAATATCAGAGTTGGAAAGAATGAAAAGCACCACACATGCTACAATCGGCTGGTTACAAGGGGTACAAGCCAAGGGAGATGATGCTATCAAGGACATCCTTTCAACTGGAGATGCAATGAGATCAATATATTGGCTAAGAAATGTACTAGCACAGGATAAGGAAGACGTAGATACACTGTTGCAAAAAACCAAGACCATCATGGAATAAACTAAGGATAAATTGATAAGTAATGGAATTCTTCCTTCCTTCAGAGTTGTAGAACCTTGGGAGTGGTATGAGGCTTTGCAAATAAGGTAGAATTTTTTAAAGAAAGTATATAAACAGGGGAAATAGATTAAGGACACCTTGACTGAAATTTACAATAAGTGTATTTCCTTCTATGAGGTGATGATAGGGAGAAAGAGATTTGTACCAAAGCATTTTAGCTTGGAGCAGTTGATAAAATGGTGGCGAGATGTGTATGGTCTAGTCAATAAGGGCCCAATCACTGAACATAAGTTGGATGATGCAACTACCTATATTGCAATTATTGATAAATATCAAACCAGTAAGGTAGATTGGGATAAATGGTAAAACAGTCAAGAGATGATATCAGGTCCATTGAGAGGAAAGTTAAGATTTTACCTATGCCACCTATGGCCGACTTGGACAAGGTATTTTTGATGGTACAAGATAAGATGGAGTGCACTAAGGATAAAGGGGGAAGTAGCTAATGTAATGCTACATCGAAATTTGTGCTTCCCCATTATTTCTCTTCTTCCTTCACATGCATTGGACTGAGTTTTTTTGGAGACCCCAGGCCAACCTGGATGGAGTACTTGCATTTAATGCCCACTTTTTTTATTTTGAATTCTCCTTGGATGACTTGTTGTGTGGCCGATTATTATTGTAAACCTAAATTGGGCTGACATATCTTGGGGGGTTTCTATAAATATGGCATTCTACCTCATTTGTAAGGGCTAGATAGTTTTGATATTAGAGCGAATTAAGCAGCATAGTAAGAGTTAGAGTTAGGAGTTAGTCTTATTTTCAAGAAATCAAGTGTTGTAATAGAATACTGGAATTGTTGCTACTTTGGGTAATTTAATGCAAGTAAAGACATTGTGATTTGGTGCCTTTCTTGTGTTGAATTTTATCTTGTATGGTTCTTGTGATTCTATCTTTGGAATTGCTTAAGTTTATTTGATATATTTGTTAAGTTTAATGTTAGATGAATTGATAGTGTTTATGATTTGATGCTTGAGGTGTTGTAGCAATCTCTAGTCCATACTTTTCACAACCAGTTGATTGTTAGTTTCTTTGCAAAGTTAGCCTGGACTTTAAATTCACTGTGCTTAGTTCAATTGTGGATGCTTGTTCATTTCGATTGCAATAGGATTTTTTTGGATGAATGTTCATGATCTAAAAATATTTAATGCCTTAGAAGATTGCACTATTTCTGAAAGATTATAGATTCATCTGAGTCAAGCAGAAATCAGTTTCTGAGGGATTGGTCCATTTCAAGTGTTTCATCATTTGCATTGTTAATTTTAGGAGTAGTTTTAAATTTAGGAATCTCTCTGGAACCATATTTCTTTTTCTCTTTCTTTGTCATTTGGGTTAGATTTAGGATTGGAAGTATCATCATATTACTAGATTTGATAAATCTAAGGATTCAATATTTGCTTGTAGTAAGGTCCCTTTGTGATTACCAGCATTTTCACATTTATCACTGAGTTGTTTATGCATTGTCAAGACTTGGCATTAGAGACCTTGGGGTTATCTCTTAAGGCTTGCTAATAGAGATTTACCTTTCAAGAGAGATAGGATACTTGTATCTTGTCTGAGTTGTTGCTATGTAGAAAACACCATCAATAGATTAGCACTCGAAGGAGGGCCTGAATAAGCAAGCTAGATCGATTTCTATCTTCCATCTCTCCTGAAAGATTTAGAAGAAGAACTAGATCTACTCTAGGGAAAGAGGAATTTCAAGAATTTCTAGTTCCTACCAGGTCAAGAAGGACCAGAAGAAAGGAAGAATCATCATCTACCCAGCCACTTCCATCATCCCCATCATCCTCATCTTCATCAAGTCCATCTTTATCTGATTCAGAAGCCATTCCTATTTCACAGCCCCAACAAGCCATTACCACCCCCACCTCCACCAATGGCTTTCCTTGCCAATAATTCATCTCCCTTGACCTTCAATAATTACAATGTTATGCCCAAGAACCCAGAGCATTTTTGTTCCAAATTCCATGCTAATGACCCCAATAGAAATGCTAAGGAACACATCAGGATCTTTCAGACTTACCTTAAAGATAGAGGAATCAATCATGAGGATGCACCGTGTAGGCTCTTTCCTTATTCTTTATGAGAAGATGTGTTCTACTGGTACAATCATTTGTCTACTAGGTCTATTCAAAATTGGACTGAATTAGAGACTGCATTTGTGTAGAATTTTAGGATTCCCATTAGTCCCAATGAGCTTTATCTTCAGTTCGCCAATGTTAAGAGAGAAGTCCATGAGCCCATAGGGTCCTTTAACAACAGGTTTCATCATGCCTATACCTGACTGTAGGCTCCTTATGCTATTGATGAAGCCACTTCTTTAGAAGTTTATTATGAGGGACTTGACAGTTTGACAGCTACCTTCATGAAATGGAGAAACAACCCCCCTACTACCTTACTTGATGCATACGCAGAGGCTGTGAAGGTTAGCACTACTTTAAGAGGACACTTATCTTGCCCTTTACCGTCACTAGGACCCACTGCTCACCCTGGGTAGGGCCTAGCTTTCAATCAGGCTCTCACCAATCACACTCCTATCATGAATCCGATACCTCAGTTGCCTCTGGTTCCTCACCTAGGACCTCCTATGAGTCAAGTTCCACCCACAATCAGCTACCCTCATCAAAATGTAAATCAACCTCTTCATCCATAGCCTCAGGCTAGTTTTCCCACCTATTTGCATAATTTTGAAGTACTGAATCAGTCACTAAATACCAGTACTAAAGTAGGATATTCCCAAAATAATGTGAATCAACCTCCATATAGAAATATTGACAAGGAGAGACTAGATAAATTGACTGAACAAGTGAAGAATTTGAATATGGAGGTAACTTATTTGAGGAACCAGAACAGTCAGCTCCAAGCTACTCAAAGAAGTATGTAATCCAATCATAACAAAGAAAATCAAGAAATTCAACAAGGACAACATTTTGATAGGGAACAACATCTTGAAAGAGAATATAATAATGATAGAGGATAAAATTATGATAAAGGACAATCTTTAAGCCAAAAATTTGATAGAGGGAAAGTTGGTGGACAAGGGTTCAACAAGAGACAACCACCCAGACAGAACATAACTTGGAATACAAGGCCTAACAATGGAGGTATCCCCACCACATTGGATCAGCCAGTTAATCAAGAAAAGCCTCCAAGTGGTGTATATTTAGTTGAGGCTACTTTATCAAGATGGTGTAGGCTCCATAAAACAAGTCAGCATTTTGAGTCAGACTATCCAAAGTTCCAAACAACAACTTCAATTTTTCAGTATGAGGTGGAGAATAATGCAAGTAGTCAGGAAATGGTGCCATCTACTCCCTATGATTCATCAGTGTTGGTGCTAAATCATGCTCCTTTCCATAGAGCAAGGAGAATGTGCCAGAAGAAGAATCAGACTAGCTTAAAGAAACAATGGATCGGGTGTGCAATGGAGATGAGATTACATAGTTGTTCAATGAAAATCCTATGAATGACAATGGCCCCATGGATGAAGGAGAAACAAAAGAAACTTATGTTGAAAAGGTACAAACATTCCAGCGGTCTATTAAAAAATATGATATGAGGGACTTGCCACATAGGCATCCACAGGCTAGAGGTCCCTTCACCACTTCCATTCCTCCAAACAACTTCACCATGCCTCCAGATCCCAATGCCAACAATAATCCAACATATCCTCATGTGTCTAGGTAGTACTTATCTAAGGATCAAGGACCAATAGATGCATCAAAAGGGCGGAATACTAAAACAAGCAAGGATAAAATAGTGGAATACCCAAAGGAGGCCCCTACTGATATGAGTACAGAACAACTGGCCATATATGTTGCAGAAGAATTCAAAAAGCTAAAGGTAAGTCTCTCTACATATGAATTATTAAGAGTTCCAACTATTAGAAATGCATTTTTAGGAGCTTACAATGCTAGCTTTGTATCACAAGATAAATCAGTCAATGAGAGTGTCAATAAAGCATCCAGTTCCCAAGTAGTGAAAGGCTAGAATTAGATTCATAATCAGATCCATATACCACTTGGAGATAATGGGAAAGAGAAGGATAAAACTCAAGTTGCTCAGGTGGATACTCCTCTGACTCTGCTTCAAGGGAAAACTAACACTCCTTCCTTTTTTTATCTTTGTCCGCATATTTGGCAAGAACTTGCACAATTTCTTGTTAGATTCAGGTGCTTCTACCAATGTAATGCCTTTTGGTGTCCGTAGAGCCCTAGGTATTACTCCTGATGACTCCCAAAAGAAAGTTAGTCAATTGGATCGAACTGAGGTTAATGTTGTAGGGGAGTTGAACATGACTCATATGTAGGTTTCCTCTAGCCCTAGAATTCAACAAGTTATTAATATATAGGTGGCAGATATACCTGATGCTTATGGTCTGATTTTGGGAAGAGACTTTATCAGGGCTTTGAATGGATATGTATCAACCGATCACTCTCATATGTGGCTTCCTTGGAAGCGAGTGCCAAATCAGATCAAGATTGAAAGAGAACCTAGGATGAAATATATGATCACAGAATATCAAAATACCTCCAATGAAAATTTGATATCAGAGGTGAGTATGGGTAATTACATTCTTGCAACCCCCTTTGAGGAATCTGATGTAGAAGAAATCCTTATGCTACATGCTACACCTATTGATCTCATAGCTGAATGATGATTCATCATCAACATGCTTGATGATGAGTCACTCAAAGTATGAATCAACTTCTTCATAGTCGATTGAGGAAATTTTACTTCCAGCGCCAATCTGGTGTAGTTCTGGCATAGTCCTCCTTAGTCCACTTCAGTTCTATTTTTAGTTTCATTTTGTAATCTGTAGTTGGTTGCCTTAAGTTTTGGAAGTTAATGCCATGTTAGAAGCTAATAAGGATATTTTATAAATATCCATATTTCGGTCTTAGTTAGGAGTTAGATAATTTGCAATCAGAATTTATGTAATCACAAACAATACTTTGTTATGCGTTCTACTTTTGATCAATGAGAAGGGAAGCAAGAAGTTAATCAATTCACTATGTTAAAGGATCTTACCTGAGGAAGAGCAGGGCCCGCTCAACCTTTGGAATGATCTAATGGTATTTTTGTTAAGTTTTGTTATTTTCAAATTCATTAATATTAAATTTGTAGTAGAAACTGGTTTTGAATTGTTCAATCGTTGAAATCATCTTCTACCTTGGTAAATGTTAAAATCGGATAATTACTTTTGTTTACAATTACGTTTCAAAGTTTTAGTTTATTATGGTTAAGATCAAATTGTTAGAATGGTTAGATTTTTTTATTAGAAATGTTGAATTGAACCATTAGAATCATTAACAGGTTTCTTAGATAAATTAGATTTAGATGTTGTTCGAATTGGTTAAACTTAATGTTTGTTTGTTGAGTTTCATTAAAGAAATGTTAAGAATTTATGGAAAGATGGAGTTGAAGTCTATTTAGAATCTGTTCATGGAGATTAGTCTTTATGCTTTTTAGAATAATCGTCATTTTCTTGCAATTCATTCCTACTCTTAAATTAGCATTTACTTTCCAACAATTAAGTTATGGATTTCTTTTGAATCAAAATAGAATTAATTTGAATTTCATGTTTTAGATCTGGAATTAAAGTAATCATTAATTGTCTCTATGAATTGGTCTAAAACAAAGTCAATAAAGTCATAATTAAGTCAATGGGATTTTAAATTAGAAGCTAAAATAGATTTAAATCTTAGGAATCAGTCGCTACAGTTTAGCTCCTGAAAGCTCATGAAGAGTCCCAAGAGCTCCTAAAAGCTCTTGAATAGGAAAAATGATACCTGAAGTCGTTGTTTATAGTGTAAACCACCCCAAAGAATCCATGACAATTATCCTTATTGCATATTGCTCTAAGACACGCCCAGTTTGATAAAAGAATTAATTAAATGATGCAATTTGTGACATCAACGACCTTGCCCATCAATATCACTTGGATCTTAGTGAAAAATAATTAAATCATCAATAATGGGTCTAAGATTTATGACTTGTAATCTCATGGAGGATACATTATTGATTTGGATCGGGTGATAGGTATATTTAGAAATTTTGATAAAAATGCTCTTATTCCAGTTATCTAGTCTAGAATAGTCGTCTAAATTTCTTAAATTTCAAAGTGTCCCTCATGATCCTTTATTCACTAATTTTTTCAAAAAAAATATTACATTAATTAACATCTCATGTTTTTTTGAAATACTAACTTAAGAAAGTAATTAATGATTTGATGTTATATATTCAATAAATATTTCCATTCATAGAACTATTGAGATCATCTATGAATTTTCACCCTTTTTTTCATGCACTAACTCTCAAAGAGACAACACTTGTTAATTTTGTGATCTTCCTAAAGAAAACTGAACACACTTCCTAGGTATCTGTGAATTGTTCAAGGGTTATTTTTTTATAAAGGATTTCATAAATTTTTAAGAGTTTCTAACTGAAGAGGGTTAGAAAATATTAAAGGTAAACAAAGGAAGATAAAAGAAAAACAAATCATAATACCTTCACCTAGAATCTTTTCTCCTCTCCTTGATGAATGGAAATGGAATGCACTCCATTTGTTTTTCTCTTGATGTTGATAGATGGATTGCTCAATACTCTAGCATAACCTTGATATGATTTTGTGATGATTGCAAGATAAAATCTCAAAATGATAGCATGTAAGTATGATATCTCAAGGATGATAAAATGAAGGATGAGAGTCTCTAGATATAGAGTCTTGAAGAGGAAAAATCAATGGTTAGAGATTGATGCAAGAGCATCCTGGGTGAAGAGCAATATGACATCATCAAACTCTATGTTTGTTTTGAATAAGGGCCAAGGTTGTGAGAAGTCACAAGGTTTCAAGTTTTCCTAACCTATCTCACAAGAATTCAAGTTTTCCCAACCTTTGTCATAGGGTTTTGGAGTTTTGAAACCTTTTGACTTGGTGATCTCTTTATTGTCGATGTGTCGTAGGTTTTTAAAACTTCACAACCTCTGACAAGAGGTTCTAAAGTTCAGATTTTTGGTGACTTAGCAATGTACATAGGAAGTTGGTGGGACTAGGAGGCAATAGGGTGATAAGGATGGATGGTGACATGAACAAGCAGATGGAAATTATCGATTGGATGATCATGCAATTCACATCCTTGTGAATTATGTGGTAGTGAGCTGGAATGGTGGACCCGTAGGTAGTAAAAGCGTATGTAAATCTTCATCAAGGAGAAAGGGTGATGTTACTGGGAGAAGGTTGTTGGTCCCTCTAACATAATGATGGATGTTAAGCTAAAGGTGATCAACAGTGCTGAGTTGAAGGATGGAAAATCTAATGGCTCTGTTTTAAAGATGTCGAGATGAATGGAGAGCCTGAGGTTCGTGGCATGAAAGAGAAGATCGATGATCATAATTCAAAGGTAGAAATTTGAAATGGATACGACAGTATGAACAAGGGTTTGGGACAACAAATCGACATAGAGGAAGAAATTAATTGGTCCAATTGCACTAGCAACCAATGTAAATGAGGATTTGATCTTCAAGGGGGCAAAAAAAATAATGAGGTAATCGAGATCAAAATCAGATTGAAGGATCATAAGAGAGCATTAAATGCATATCTGATATTAGGGTTGGCGGGAAGAGAATGAAGGAAATTTCTCTACAACAAATGAATTAAATGTTGGGCGGCGCAACGTAGAATAGGGGAGATCTGAAAAACCCTATCAAGTATCCTAAGGGGGAGAGGGATAGTGGTGTGTGGCTCAAGGTGAGGAAGCTTGTTGGTGAAGTTAGTAGGGAAGAAAACCCTAAGGGAAAGAAAAAAGGAGGACCTAGGAGGAAAGGGAACAAGGATCAATAGTAAGAGAAAAAGGGTGTGTAGTCTGTAATGGTAGAAGGAAGATTAGCATATGTAGATCCTATCAGGATTGGCATGAGATTGTTGAAGACAAGTTTGTTGCATATGTTGCATGTGAGATTATAGAGGAACTCATGAGCTTTGAATATTTGTAATCTTTTGCATGTTTGAAGATAATATAAGTTGCAAATTTTATCTTCCAAATTTTGTTCCTATTATGTATTTGTAGTCTTTTCCTATTGTGTTTGTGAGACTTTGCAATCAAATTTGAAAGGGAGAGTTTACATCCCCTAATCAATGGTATCAGAGCTAGTTTTTCTAAGTTTGTAACAAAGCATTGAATGTGAGGCAATTGTAGCAGGACCTGTGAGTGTGGGTCGAGAAAAGGCTGAAAGATCTTGAGAGTGCAGAGTATGCATCAAGAGAAAGAGTTTTGGAAAGGAATTCTTGTTGCAGGCATGAAAGAGGGTCTATAATTGCTATCCTCCACCAAAGATAAATTTGGGTAAAAGGTGTAGAGTTCCTTCATCGAGATATAGTGGGTAGAGGAAGCATCTTCTAGGATCTTTGTTGGGTAGAGGATAGTTTTATGAGTGAGATATTGTTGCAAGGAGTACTTTTAACTCCAAAGTGTCTGAAGCTTTCTTAATAAAGCATTGAGAGTTTATGGAAAGTGATTGATGAAATGCCGAAGAATAAAGGAAACAAGTTCTTCATAGTTGTGTATGCACGTGAAGAAGATGAGGAAAATATTACATAAGTATGTTTTGAGGATAACATGAAAGAGGATGAGATGAAGGATGTAGTTGTTGCAAATACTGAGGTTGCAAAATTTGAGGGTGATGCAGTGATGTATAAGGATCCAGTGTTTGACGAAGAACCTAATGAAGACCAAGAGCTTCTTGAGGAAGAGATCACAGAGATAGAGAAGTTGTTCAATGCAACAACAAAGACAATGGCATTCGGTTAGGGAAAAATATGTGACAGAAGAATTCACTGATGGATAAGTAGATGTAGCATTACTAGCGAAGGAGGTAATGCATAATGTTGAGATGGATAAGGTAGTGAATGCATATGAATTTTTTTGAAATGATTGGTATGCGAGGAAGGATTTGCATGGTGTTGCAGAGTTAAGTGTAGATGCAAATTGGTGGAGGTGGACGGACTGTGGTGGGTTGAATCCCACAAGATCAAAGG
Organism: Sequoia sempervirens; assembly: GCA_007258455.2. Classification (NCBI taxonomy): domain Eukaryota; kingdom Viridiplantae; phylum Streptophyta; class Pinopsida; order Cupressales; family Cupressaceae; genus Sequoia; species Sequoia sempervirens. The sequence continues at coordinate 74,812,051 of VDFB02075321.1, forward strand.
TGAATGAGAGATGCATTCGGAGGAGGTGGTCATGTTCTAGTGGAGTTGATTCCACATCCAGGAGGTTGAGTGCAAATAAAAGTTTTTAGAGGAGGAGGTTGCTTGTTCCAGCTAAGTGTTGGAAGAGGAGAAAGAAGAAGCCAATGAGGGTACCCGTTTTAGCAATGGGGTTGGTTGAGGATGGCTTGCATTCCGAAAGGGTGGTACTACCACTCAACCCATTTTTTGAATCCATATTCACAAAATTCTTCCTACCCTGGGTGTCTAATTCAGGAGCATCCAAGGTGAAGAGAAATATTGCATCATCAAACTCTATGTTTGTTTCAAATAAGGGCCAAGGTTGTGAGAAGTTGTGGGGTTTCAAGTTTTCCTATCCTATGTCATGAGAATTTAAGTTTTCCCAACCTTTATCGTAGGGTTTTGGAGTTTCGAAACCTTCTAGCTTGGCGATCTCTTCGTTGTCGGCATGTAGCGGCTTTTCAAAACTTTGCAACCTCTGACAAGAGGTTCTGAAGTTCAAATTTTTGGTGACTTAGTGATGTACAACAAAATTTGGTGGGACCCAATAGCATGATAAGGACAGATGGTGACATGGACAAGCAGATGGTGATTATTGATTGGATGATTGTGCAATTCATATCCGTGTTGTGAATTGTGTGGCAGTGAGCTGGAATGGTGGGCCCGCAGGTAGTAAAAGTGTATGTAAATCTTCATTGGGGAGAAAGGGTGATGTTGTTGGGAGAAGGTTGTCGATCCCTCTAACATAACGATGGAAATTAAGCTAAAGGTGATCAACGGTGCTGAGTTGAAGGATAGACAATCTAACAATTGTGTTTTAAATATGCCACGATGAATGGAGAGCCCGAGGTTCATGGCTCAAAAGAGAAGATTGATGGCCATAATTCAAAGGTAGAAATTTGAAATGGCTACAATAGTATGAACGCGGGTATGGGACAAAAAACTGACATACAGGAAGAAATCAATTGGTCCAACTGCACTAGCAACCAAGGTAAATGAGGATTTGATCTTCAAGGCGATAGAATAGATTATGAGGTGATCGAGATCAAAATCAAATCGAAGGATCAAAAGAGAGCATTAAATGCATATCTGATTTTAGGGTTGGTGGGAAGAGAATGAAGGAAAATTCTTTGTAACAAATGAATTAAATGTTGGGTGGCTCGAGACAAGATAGGGGAGATCTCAAAAACCCTATTAGGTAACCTAAGGGGTAGTGGGACAGTGGTGTGTGGCTCAAGGCGAGGAAGCTTGCTGGTGAAGTTAGTAGGGAAAAAAACCCTAAGGGAAAATAAAAAGGAGCTGAGAGGAAAGGGAACAAGGATCAACAGAAAGGGAAAAAGGGTGTGTAGTCTACAAGGGAAAAAGGAAGATTAGCATACGTAGATGTATTCGGGATTGGCATGAGGTTGTTGAAGACAAGTTTGTTGTAGATGTTGCATGTGATATTATAGAGGAGCCCATGAGCTTCAAATATTTGTAATCTTTTGCATGTTTGAAGATTTAATATAAGTTGCAATTTTATCTTCCAAATTTTGTTCCTATTATGTATTTGCATTCTTTTCCTATTGTGTTTGTGAGGTTTTGCGATCAAATTTGAAAGGGAGAGTTTCCCTCCCATCATCAGAGATGATTGATGATGTATGGTTGAGATTGAAGGAGGATTAGGGTTTAGATCAAGGATGCAATCACATGAAAAGTGTCAAATGATAGCTAGGATCTAGGTTTAGGGTAGGGATAAGGACAAAAATCCTTATGAAAATGACTAGGCTTAAGACGTTAAATTAGATGAATGGATAAGATTAAAAGTTATTTTGACTTTTGGGTATGTGTCTAGGTTCAATAAATGGAGGACTAGGATTAGATGAACATGGATAGAGGATAAAAGACAATTAATTAAATAAAGTATTTATTTAATTAATGGGATCATGATGGGATAAGAATTAACTTAATAGGGATATTTATTTAATTAAAGGATTATGACAATGGATATTAATTAAATAAATAATAAATATTTATTTAATTAATAGATTAGGACAAGGGATATTAATTAAATAAATGATAAATATTTATCTATTTAATGGATTAGGATAAAGGTGGGAAAGGATGAGAATAATTAAATAAATAATAGATATTTATTTAATTAATAGCTAAGTATAGGCTAAAATTAGGTGTGGTTGGGTAACGTCATATTCTAGGTGTCTACATTTTTCCCCTCTTTGATATGATGTCACACAGTGGCATTGTATCAAAGAAGTTAAAACATAATGGATAGTGGATAGGAGTCGAAGATGATGCCCCAATAAATAGGAGGATGAAAAAGGATGAAGAATGAAAGGTTAGTATGAATAAGGAAGGATTAATGATTAGGTGATGGGATGACCCCTCAAGAGGACATGCAAGTTAGGAGAACACATGTGTTCTCTCAAAATGGAAGAGATAAATGAGGGATTAGGATCAAGAAGAGAATGAATTAGAAGATGATGAAAAGGAAGGGTAATTTGATGATGATGGATAAAAAGGAAGTGAAATTTGATGATGATGAATAGGTTATGCCAGTATGTGTTGAGAAATCCTAAGATTTGATATAGAGAAGGAAATTATGCACCAAGGTATGAAGAACCAGGGTGACAAGGTAACCTTTACAGGGACTTGACACATAAAAAATTACAAGAATTACAAATTAGACAATGCCCATTATACACCCATTGTGAAACACCAAGATATAGATAGATCAAGGCGGTCATAAGTAGGTGTAGTCATGGGTAAAAAAGATAAACGATAAAAAGTAAATCAAAACAAAAGACTAACTGCAAACATGTCATGAAACCAAAATATCTCTTTCCAAAGATCAAATGATGATGATGATTGATTTGCTTGTGATTATGCTTGGATAATAACCTTAGCAAGGCTTTGATAAGGATCATTTTCTTGTGATTAGGCATGAGTAATTACCTGGTAAAGGCTTTGATTTGCTCACTAAAGCTTGGATAATCACTTGAGTAGGGCTTTGAGAAGATAATGATGATTGATTGATTGATTGAAAAAGAATAGGATAATTGACTAATGTTCCACAACTAGGCTTATTATATGATTTCAATTAGTAATTGATGTCTTGGGTGAAATGTTTGGATTGATTGGATGACAAGCATGATTAGCTCAATATTTTGATTTTTTTATAATTTTTTATGTTTTAGATGGAATGAAAGGATGATGATTTATTTTATTATGTTTGATATCAGATATATATGATTAGAAATTGGATGGGTTGGGCTAATTTTTTATTTATTATGGATGAAGATGGAAGATGGGCTCCAAATGCATGAGACTTGTAGACCAAAGAGAGAGGAAACTAAGGATATACAAGATCAAATCCTTAACATAATGTAGATGTAACTTCCTTATCTAAAGCATGGGAAAGCATGGTAAAGGGTGGATGATAATGGGTGGATAAGGGATGAATGTAATCAAGGATCAAAGATAATCCATGATAGTTTTATTATGTATAGATGGATGGCTAATACTTTATTATGATGTGGAAAGGGATTATAGTGGATAAGATAACATCCTAGGATATGTTGGATAAGAGACTACTACGTATGGTGCTTGTTTCTAAGTTTTTAGCATGATACTTATCCAAGGTGCCACCAAAGTGGTTTTCACCATTGGACGGATTATTTCTCTTTACTAATTTTTAAATTTTATTTTATTTTTTAATTGTTTTACTTTTTTGGATTTTTTTTAAAATGAGACTTGTTGATGGTGCGATCAAAGTGGATGCTCTTTGAAAAATGGATGAAAAAGTGTGATAGATGCCCCCAATTATTTGATATGAAGGGGCATGATAAGAGATCGATTTTTTCACTTTCTTTTATTTTTGACTTTGATTTTTTTATTTTTCCAATAGCTTTTGATTTTTATTTTGACTAAAGGACTTTTCTTTTATTTTATTATTTTATTTTGATTTTGGATCTCCACTTGATAAAGGATTTATAATTTTTGACTTTTTTATTGACAACCTTATTCATTTTAGATGACACGTTGATCCAAGTCTAGAGGATTGGTGAGAGTGAATGTGTTGGAAGAAATGGTAAAGATATGATTGTGGAAGATATTAGTGATTCCTTCAATATATTTTTTGTTACTATCCTTTTTGGTATTTTTAATTTCAAAGAAAGTATACACATCCTTAACAAGTTGGAAAGAAGGTGTAGTAGAGGAAACATTAGGAGATGCATACCCTAACCCAAGATGTTTAAGGTGGAAGCATTATTTCTCATGAGTTGGAGTTAGAGGGATAGGATCTTAGATGTCCTCAATATGATCATGATAAAATAGTGGACTATCATAGATAGCATGATCAAACATAGGTTTATCATGAGCATCAAAATTTTGAGATGATATAGACAAAAATGCAATGGGTTTGATGTGGAAGGCTTGTAGCTCATGTTCTCTAATACTAAGTTCTTTGATCTTAGCCTTGATCTTCGAGGGAGTGTGTGAGGAAAATAGCAATGAAGGATCAATATATGAAGAAGAAGATGTCGATGTAGTGTTGGTATGGAAATATTGGAATGGATTTGGGTCAATGATGCAAGAGCATCCAGGTCCACAGTGATCCCACATCACCCAAAAATATTTTTTCTTTTCATGTTCAGTATTTTTGCATTTTGATGTAGGTTGGAGCCACTTTTTGTTGAGTATGAAATCTTGTGTTCGATGGAACTTTATTTGGTATTAATCACATAAAAGATGCACAAAAAAGTAAGAACTTCACTTTCAGGTGTCATAGGGATGGGAGTGACATCTTGTGTTTGGCAGGGCTTTAGTTGACATCCCCCTTGATGGCCTAATGCAATGCTTTAACTCTTTATCGACATGACTCTTCATTGTCGGCGAGACCTCACCTATAGTTCCCATGATGGCCTAATAGCACTTCTTGTGTAGGTGCTAGGTATTCTATCGGCGAGAGTTGGTTACTTTGGCAGGACCTTATACCTTGTCTCCTCGACAGTTCAATTGTATTCTCTTGTCGATGTGACTTGGCTATATCGGCGAGACCGCATGCTTTGTCCCAGTGATAGAATGATAACGCTATCTAGTCAATGGAACCCTAACAAAAGTCTCAACAATAGATTGATAAGCTTGTATCAGTGGGAATTTATGTTATCGATGGGACTCTTCAAGTTGTATCATCGATGGACTGATGAGACTGTTTACTCGGTGGGACTTTACATTATCGATGGGACTCTTCAAGTTGTCTCATTGATTGATTGATGAGACTTTTTTGGCGTAACTAGGTGTCATCGATTGGACTATGTCTCATGTCTCTCTACTGGATTGATGGATTGGTAGGACCCAAGCTATCAGGAGGGAAGCAATGGTTGGTGCAAGCCATGTTGATTTGGTAGTGGGGACCACGTGGAGCAGTATGATCTTCATCATTGTGATAATGCTATATCAGTGCGAGGACTTAACAAGTCTCCTTGATAGACCGATATGTTGACAGTGACCTAGGGTCTCCCATGGCTATTTGACCAATGGTTTTATGGTGTGTGTATGTGTCTTCAACATGTCATCTTGGAAATGGCAGTTATTGATGGAGACTGTTTTCTTGTAGGGAAGTTGTAATGATTGTTTCCCGATGTCATTTTAGGGGAATGCAAAATGATGGTGCTGGGAGATGGAATGATTGGTCTCGCAAGAAGGGAGAGAGACAACATTTAAAAAAAAGGACACCATCTGAGAAAAAAAGGGGAAGAACTTGAGAGTGAGAGAGAGGAAAAAGGGGCATGGTTGGGAAAGAAGAAGGTGGTGGTCAGAATAGGAAGAACGAGAAAAAATATTGAAGAACAAAGAAGAAGAATAGAGTGTAATTAGAGATCCAAAGCTAAAGGCTTCGATCTACATGTTATCAATTTTTTTGTGATTAGCCACTGATGCCATGTAATGATGTAATGTCTTCTCTGAGTAATAAAATATCTAAGTTTTTCTTTGTATTTCATTGTGCAATTTGAGTTGTGTAGTGTGGATTTGCTACGTGATTGATAGCCATCTGATAAGGCTCATCAATCTCGACTACGCCAATCAACATGCATAGTCACTTCAATTCTATTATGGGTAAACTTTATGCATTGATGAAATATTTATGGGACAACTTGCATGGCATGAATCCATGGGTGGACAAGGAGGATGTTGTAGGGGAGATCAAGATCTAAGATTTGGCATGTAGTTTCAATTGTTGTGGATCTAACCTAGATGGGTAACTTGATAGAGCCTTCAAATTCACATTCAACTTTGACATATGATTTTATGGTAATTTCTTCTTGTGGATTGATAGAATAATCAAAATATCCCAATTTATTTATTAGACTGAGACCACAAAGATTGAGTCATGATCCACCATCTACTATGACATATTTGATTGTGGTTTTATAGATGTGTTCTTGAATATAAAGTGGATGATTATGAGATGGATTGATGGAAGGCCTGTACTTAGTGGAAAAAGTGAGTGATTGTGGGGATGATAAGTATCCTATCATGGCTTTAAATTGAACAAGATTAATATCGTTAGGGAAATAGGTTTCATGTAGGGATTTTTCAAGAAGGTCCTCATAGATGGGAGATATTATAAGTAGCTCAAGGATAGATATTTGTGTTGGTGTTTTGTTCAAGTGGTTGAGGATACTATATTGATTTTTAGGTTGAAAAGAGGATAAATCTAGAATAATAAAATCAGATGAGATATTACTGTTATACATATATAGTATTGTGTTGTATGATGCCAAAGTTTTATGATCATTATGTTGAGGAAGAGTTTTCTTGTATATACCAAAATTTTCATTTGGGGATGTATTGTCATTAATTGAGATATCTCCTCAATCAATAAGATTTTGGATAGAGTTCTTGATTTTCATGCATGAGGAGGTTTTATGTCTATGAACCCTATGGTAATGAAAAAAATCCATATTCTTTGTACCAAGAGGTTTTAGGCACATAAAGACCAGGGGATTTGATGGGTGGTAATTGGATCATGTTGGCTTCGATGATCTTTTGCAAGACGATTTCAATTGGTTCACCTAAGGGGGTAAATTATCATCTAGTTTGTAATTTAGGTTGACCTTTAGGGATAACCACGTGTTGTTGAGGAGATAGGTTATTATGAGAGGATGATGGTGGAGGTATTTGTATATTTTGAACATATTTTAAATTAGTCACACCATTATTGAACACATTTTTATTTTCATTCCAAAAATGATATTTGTCACTAGATTGGGCATTGTTGTATTTACCTTCTTTGTATATCTTGAGTAGTCCTTTGGAAATAAGGGATTTTTCAATAAATACTCATTTTTTTATGATCTCATAAAAGGAGTGAGCACATTGCATGTATAGCTAGAATCCCAATTTAATGTTTAAGTTCTCAACATAAATAGTGACAAGTTTTTTTTCAAGTACATAGGCCACACAAAGCAAATAGAAAGACGTCTCTATCATTGTAAAAATAAGGCAAAGGATTCACCAGCCTTTTGTTTATTAGTGCAAAGATCCATCATGGTGATATCATTTTCTATGTTGTAATAAAAGTGAGTGACAAATTTATTTGCGAGCTCAAAAAAGGTTGTGATTGTCACATGAGGAAGTTGAGTGAACCAATCAAGGTCTTGACCATCCAAACTTCTAGGAAAGATCCTTAAGAGGTAGGCATCAAGATATGAGACCTCTTAGAATACAATGTAAAACTCTTTCAAGTGTTCCCTAGGATCTCCCTTTCCCTTTTCTTTATCAATTTTAGGCATTTCAAAGTTTTGGGGGAAGGGAATCATAGTATATGATTTATTGTGATGTCCTAGTTGAAGCCCTTTTAGGTTATCCTTTATTTGTTGCACATCTTGGGCCAAAGTACTTGTGAATGGAGGTTCTTGATAGTTGGATATTGGAGGTTTAGAGGATGATGTGTGTTGGTATTGGTAAGAGGATGAAGGAGGATTGGAAGATTGGAGATGTTCATGGGTAGATGAGATGGGATTAGAATATTGAATCTATTGGTAAGAGGATTGGATGGGGTTGGAATATTGGAGATGTTGATGTGTAGATGAGATAGGATTAGAAGATTAAATATACTAGTAAGAGGATGAGATGGGTTTGGATGCTTGAAGATGATATGATGTGCTAGATGGGATGGATGTTGAGACATGAGGAGAAGGGATGAAATGTTGAGGTTATGGGATGTGAGATTAAATTTTTTGGGTATGAGAGTGGATTTTTCCATGTAAATGGGATATGGGATTGATGAGTTGAGATGAAATGGGGATGCTAAAAGAAGATGGGAGAGATAAAGGACCTGGAGGATTAGAAGAAGATGGAAGATATGTAGAATTATGAGGATTAGAGGAAGATGGGCGTTATATTGGAAAGTGATGAATGGAAAATGGAGGTGTAGAAGGAGGTTTTTGGATGATTTGGGATGTGTCAAAATCATGGGTAATTTGGCTCCTTTATTTGCAATCATAAGGGTATATTGGTTGAGGTGTTTCATGATATATCTATGCATCAAGTCCATGGCTTGGGTATCTTGGGAAAAGTATTCTAATGATGTTTGGGATTCTTGGTCACTTGAATCATGGTCATGTATGATGTAAGATGGAAATTTATTCTCCATGGGGATTTGATGGACTATCTCCTCAAAAGGTGTATCATGAGATGATGAGGGGAACTCTTGAGAGGTTAGATTTTTCTTTCTTGGTTGGGACCTTTTGATAGGAATCCAAAAGAGAGACCTAAGAATTATTGATGAGTGTTTTTTCACTACACAACATAGATAAAACACAAGTGTTCTATCTCTCTTGAAAGGTGATTTCCTTAGACAAATTTTAGGAAATAACCCCAAGGTCTCTAAGGTCGGGTCTTGACAATGCAAAAACAACTTAGTGGTAATGTGTTATGTCAATAATCACAAAAAGCATTTATGGTTTACAAAGCTAGAAGCTTATGAATCTATAACAAGGGTTTTATAAAGTCTGAAGATAAAAGTAAACCCTAACTAAAATTTCTAGATCTGAAGTTTGGAAACAATATGATCATCATATATAGCAATTTCAGTGATGCTTTAATCCTAAAACTAGCATAGATTTATAAAGAAATAGTAAAAGATGTATGGTTAAGAGAGTTCTTATTTCTGAAAAATAAGAACAACAATAATAATGGTGGGTGTTAAGATAGACAAAATCCCTAAACCAATCTCTTCTTAACCAAGAAAGCTCTATAGTATCACAAAACAAGTGCAATCTCCCAAGGTATTCTTCATATTTTCAAATTGTGGCATTCACACATAAAGCATAAACATACACAATTGAACTTGAGTGCATTTAAGAAGTAAGCTTAGACTAACTTTTCAAAGTAATTTACCATCAACAAACTACAAAAAGTATGAGCAAGAAGTGCATCAAATATCTTAACACTTTGTCACCATTACAACTAAACATAAACTAACAATTTTGAAAACTAAATTGAAAGATAGAATCATGCATACATTAAGAGAACACAAGGAAATCACAGACACTTCAATTACTTCCTTTGTATTACTTCAAAATTCCTTCAACAATTCATCTCTCTCTTTTCAAATGAGAGGAAGCTGCTATTTATAGTTTCTACATAATGAATCAATGGCCAGGATTAAGCTACATTCTATGGCTTATATTTACTACCTTTTAGATTTTGAATATATTAAATACAAAAATAGTTCACATGTGAACCTAGGAGAATGTAAAATATTCTTATCCTATTTTATATTCTAGAAATATCCTACAAAACCCCCAAAATTTGGGTGCACGCACTTTGAGGTAACTACTTTTGTCTTGTAGTTGGAACTACAAAAATTTGTCTTCTATCAAAATATTTCTAGCTTCTTTTTCCTTTATAGCATACCTTACAAAATTAACCAAAGTTGTTGCCAATTGTTGATGAGAAGGCAACTTAGCTTTGGCAATTCTAAATATTATTTCCCTGTATTCCTCCATAAGTTCCTCATACAGTCCCACACATGAGCCTCTTCTTTGTACCATATTTTCTGACTTTGTGAAAGCTCTAGCAGGAAAATCCAAAAATTCACCTTGTAGATTATTAGCAACTCCTTCCTCAATCATGTTTCTCCATGCTTATTTAGCTACACTAACATCCAATTCAGCTGTAGAAATTTCATCACTAGTCAAAAGCTCCAAAAATTCATCACACTCACCCAAATTATCCACAATCTAAGCCTCCATTATTTGCAAATCTACTAATACCCTAGTCAAAACTTCTTTCTAAAATTTGGTTGCAAACAACCACATCTCCAGATTGCTCAATTTCTCTTCTATCAAAATTTATTCCTGTACCAGAATATCTTCAAGCAGTCCCTTCATCACATGGAGCTTTGGACATGTAATGTTGTAATATCTCGGGAATGCTTGAAATTCCTCAATTTCCTTTTCCACTCCCTTATTCATAAACAAGAAGTTATTATGCATTTCTACACTAGCACACACAAATTTGTCCCCAATGATGGTCACACGGTTTATCTAGTCTGAAGTGGACTTAGTCCACTTTCTCATTTGCTACATTTTATTGACCTCCTCCTTCAATAAAATTGCAAGAGTAAGAGATTTTATTGGCCTTTCTTCACTCATCCCTATCAATTATTGAATATAAGCTATTTTTAGCCACTTGTGCTTTTACTTCTATTTTGGTGGTTTGATCTTTGTCCATTTGTGTCAAAATGTTTGACACATACCCTTAAGATTCATCTATCTTTTGTGTCCTGGTGGCTGGTCCAATGTTGATGATGGTAGCTTGATAATCATAGGCTTGTATTGTAGCAACATCTTTATCTACAGTAGGAGTAGCCACGTGGATCGTTTGTGAGATGATTTTATCAATTGTAACATGCAAACACACTTTTTCTTTCTTCTTTTTCTTGGGATTTTTCCTAGCACGTGTCAATATCACCTCGAGATGAGACTTTGGATCCCTTACCATAGAGGTCTTCTCCTTAAACTATTGTTCTAACCAAGTAGGAATTGTAGTCTGTTCACCAAAGGATGTAGTGTTGAATTCATCCTACTTCCCTTTGTTCTCTTGATCTTCTTGTTGTATTTTGTCTTCTTCATTTGGAGTTTCTTCAATTGTTTTCTCTTCTTCATCATGATCATCATCATGCTCCTTTTATTTTTCCTCATTGTGAACTTCATTTCTTGCAGATTCAGTATCTGCATCCTTTTCTTTCTCTTATTATTTCTTCTATTCTTCTTGGTTAAGCTATTCTTTTTCTTGCTCTTGGTTTTGTTCTTTATCTTCTTCTTCTTTCTCACCTTCAAAAATTTCTTCATCAAGATACTCATCAAATGTTTTGTTGAGGTCCCCTACCTTTGGGCTTCTTTCTTCATCATCCTTTGATAGTTCTTCGTCCAACTCTACAATTTTTAGTCCTTCATCCACATGCTTAGAAAAATATTCTTGTTCCGACCCAGTGGATTCTTCACCCATACCCACTACTTCCTAAAGCCATTATTTTCCTTTCTTATGCATCTATTCCCATATTTTCTCAGTTTCTTCCATTTTGGGTGGTTCAGTGAGAGGAGGAGTTGGTAAGGCAACAGTGAGTTGAGACATTAGAAGTTTAACCTCAGGAGACAAAAGGGTCTGTTGGAACCTTCAAATTTTGGAAAAATTTGAAGGTGTCATGTCAAAAATTTAATACAGCACTCAGAAACTTAGTTGAAAATTTTGCTTAAATGGCTCACTTTGAAAAATCACAAAATGAAACTAGTACAATTTCAAGCAAAATTACTTTGTAGACTTGTTTATCTACCACATATGAGTGTGCACGCCAATTTTCAGCTTCATACGATCTGATTTAACAAATTTTCAAAGCGACAAGTTGAAGGGTTTTTTGAGAAAATCTATTGTACAGTGAAAATTCCGTTAAAATGGTCAACTTTGATGATAAATATTAAGCAAATGGATGTTAATCATAAAAAACTGATTGGTGCGTTCAATTCTCTACACCAAAATCTACTTCCATGTCAATTTTTAGGGCTTCAAGACATCGTTTGATATTTTTCCAAGATCAAATCCAAATGTATTTTACATAGTTTGGGAACTGCATTTCTAGAACAGCTGCAAAATGGTCAACTTTGATGTTTGATATTTCATGAATGAAGATGATTGGTGAAAAATATCTTTCACACATGTTCACCATGCCTAAATGAGATAATCTCTAAAGTTATAGCTTCTCAATATCACATTTGATAATTTTTCAAAAAAGGCAAATGGAGGGTTTCAATTGAGCTTGACAGTGGTAATTTTCAGAAAATGTTATGTAAGCAACTTTGGGAATTTATAGTTTGCAATTATGAAAACTTCATACCAAACTATTTGATGAGCATAATATGATATCACAACTCAACATGTATGTTCATTTTCATGGTCATCAGAGGAGTTCTGATATGCTTTTTAATTGTTTTACAACTACTCCCAGGCTAGATTTGGCGCCCCAAAAAAGTTGCAAATTTTGAAATTCTAAGGGTGACCCAGTTGATGTATTGGCCTCAAATGTTTCCAATTTCTTTTCTTTTTTTATGATGAGCTCATTTGGTGCATTAAATTAAAAATTCATTTTTCTCACTACATGCTCTAGCAAGGTCAGTTTACAAATGAAGTACTTCGATTTGGCAAGCTGTTCGAAATCTGTCATAAACCCACTTCCAAAATAATTGATCATGGTCCCTTACAAATTTTTGTGGCTTCAGGATGCTATGTGCTAAAGTTTGAGAGGCATAATTTTTTAAAACATTTGATATGTTTAAAAAAATGAATTTGGGACAGTTTTAAAATGAATTTAGTACCCTCCAATTACATGTTACTCTTTTATGTTGATGTTGCAATACAGAAGCTCCCAACTTCAACACCTCAAAAGCACAAATATAAGGCGTTTCTTTGGGCATATCTACGAAGTATGGAAGTTGTGCAGACTATTTTCTGTGGGAAACAATTCCACACTAGCATGACAGTTTGAGAGTTATAGATGCAAATTGTAAGAGCTTAGTGAGGGTTTGTAGGCAATCCTAAAATGTGAATGAATGGATATGAATAAACTTGGAAGATTATGAGACAGGTGCATAAAGTGGAATATCGGTGTAAGCTATGAATGACAAGAGCATTCGTTTATCACATCAAGCTTGATCATGGGTACAGTGGCATACAGAAATACATCACTCATTGCTATTCAAATTTTGGAACAATTATAATATGGGGAGAATGACCGTGCATGATAGAGAAGATTTGATTTTTGGACATACTACTGGGCCTGCAAAGGAAGATTCATTCGAGTGAATTCAAGCATTTCCTATACTCCTGCAAACAACATGGTAACTAACCCTAAAATCTAGAGCCAAAAAGAAAAAACCCTAAATACATCGGTAAGACATATACTGTCGGAGTGAATTTTTAAAGTCATACCGAGTGCATTTCTCACACTGATAAAAACTTCATTGGGGAATGATATACTATTGAGGTAAAAGAAATAAAGTCTCTCTGATGATGCTTGTCACGCCCAAGGATTGAGGCCCAATGTTAAAATGAATGCTGGAAATATTTTAAGGTAAGAATGCATGAGTAATTTCCATTTGAGGTATTTTAAAATGGAATTATATAAGTGATTTATTAAAAAGTGAGCATTTGATGGGAAGGATTTGAAACAAGAAAATGCCAAGGAACATAAAGGTGAAAACTATCAAATGAAGGAGTGAAGCATAAGATATTTTCTCATTAAATAAAATATTTTTCTATGTAATTCACGGGAGAGGGTAATTATTTTATCCACAGATGGAGATCTTTAACCAAGGAGGTTAAAAGAAATATGTTAAGTCATTCAATGGATAATTATTTTTATTCACCTGGTGAAAATGCACAAATTAAAATGCAAGGTAAAATCTTTCACAAGGATGGGAAATATTTTCACTAGAGGAATTATAAGGCGGGTAATAATTTTTATTTTCGGGTAAAAAGGTGAAGCCAGTAGAGGAATTAAAGTTTATTGTGAAATAATTTTCACGGGAGACAAAGATAACAAATATTAAAATATTTTAATTTGTCGAAGGTAGTTAATTAAAATATAATGAAGAGCCCAGCCGACACACAATGAAGGGTCACAACTATTGTAGATATAATATATATATATTTGATAAAATCAAATGAAAAGAATCAATACGTTAGGTAGTTGGATAGGGTGAACTGTTGCCGAAACAGAATATCATGTTGTATATTGCAAAATCTTTTTAAATTATATAATGGAGAAGAATACATAAATTTGGTGAAATCCTTTCTTGGTGTTCAGTTGTTGTGATGCAATTATTTACATTTTTATCTGGTTGTCTCCAACTTGAGGTCTTTTAATCATTTAAATCAGTATATCAAGTATATTTTTGATTTATCAAAATGCATTCTCATTTTGTGTGAATTAATCAATTGGTTTCTGCAAGTCAGATTTAAATTCTTTTGGATGAATCACAGTGATTTAAAGATTTCTTTTAGATAATTGAAGAAGAACCTAGTAAGAAAATATTCCAGCACAATTTATACAAGTCATAAATTTGGTGAAGTTTTATCCCAGTCATAGAACCTCATTCTCAAAGTGCCTAGCAACTGGAGTTAAGCCAAAAAGGGGAAACACATATCATTTACCTCTCAAGACTCCATTAGCCCAATAGAAGTAGGCACTGGTCCTACTAATTCCATTTTAGAATCTCATAAAATCTTATTAAACCATCCACATTTCAAATTCAATACTAGGAGTAGGAGTAGTCAGTAAGCTTTCATCTATTACACTTTGTGCCATTGTAATAGATCCATAAAATCAATCAAGTCATACAACTTTGAGTTTGCTTCATTCATATAGGTATACCCGCCTAGGTCTAGCAAAACTTGAAGAAAAGAAGGTTCAAATCATTTGGCCTTGTCTGTTATCCTGAAACGTATCAAGAGATTGACAACCTCTTGAGGTATTCTTACCTGCATTTTTGAGAGCTAACAGGGTCTTTGATAACCCTTGGGGAATATTCTACAAATAAGTGAAAAAAGATTTAGGTAATGTGGTAGGCATAGGAGGAATGGTAGGTGGCAAGGTAGAGAAGGTGGATTGTGGGATTGGAAGAGAGGAGGAGGATGGAGAAGAAGTGGATGAGGATGAATCCACCACAATCATTGAAGCGGTTTGGGCGATAGATGGAAGGTGGAAAAAGACGTCCACGATGGGCAAAGAGGATATGCGAAATGGAAGTGGAGTGGAAGCTAATGGAAGTGGTGAAATGGATAGTGGAGGTGTTGGTGAATGGGGAGGTGGCCAAACTTTAGGATCATCCTCGGGAAAAGATGGTTCCTCCTTTCTTATTTCCATTTCAGGCACAAAGATTGCTACTTTCTTCATTTTCTTCGGGGCCCTTTGTCCCTACATAGCTTTTCTTTCATCTACTCAAGGTTTTTCCATTGGATGTCTCTCTGATGTGTATTTCCTCTTTCTTGACCTAGTCATAGGTGGAGACTTAGCCATTGCACCTGATGGTTCTGCCTCAAACTCTTCAATTTTATTACCTTCATCACTTTCCAAAGATTTTTCTTCTTCCCACTCTCCGAAGTTAATTCGACTCCTTGTTGTTCCAATTGGGAAATATGATCATCAATCCATTTATTTCTCCTTTACAATATAGGATGCATGATCACATCAATATTTGTCACTTCTTCCTCGGCCCAATCAATTACTCTAAAAGGAGCCTTCCAACTTGTTTCTTCATTTTTCCCCATGGATCTACATTTCCTCGTTCAATGTGAAAGAGAAATTCATACTCTTGGATTTCTATATTTGAATTTTCGGCATAGATTACAACAGGGCATGAGTATAATCCTCTCTCGAGGGTCATGGAATAAAGAACTCCATCTCGATGTTTGGATTGTAGTAGCTGATGTGATGATCGCAGCTATAGTGTAAGCTTAAGCAAAACTATCTTGTCAAAAGGATATATTAGTATTCTATATGGAGCTCTTGAAAAACCTTCAATTCTGAAATATGTGAACTTGGGAAATTGAATGAACCAATATCCAAAGTTCTTCACCATCTCCTTGGTACAATAAGACATCCTATTTCCAAACTCGCTTGATAAAGACTTGAGGATATACATGATGAAGGCATCATTTACCCGCCTATAGCTCTTCTGGAAATTTCTATATTGTAATTGTAGGTAGCACTCATAAACAATGTTTTGATCTTTTCTAGTTCTCAAATTACCCTTGCATGTTAGACCTTTGTATGGGAAATTTGTTGCTAGCATGTAAAAATTAAGGGATTTCATATAAAATTCCTTACTTTTCTTCATCGTGACGAGCTGCGTATGGATGTTATCACTTATGATTCTTGCCCAATTAATTTTTTTTTCCCCTAAGAATCTCCTCAATTAAATACCACATCCACTCTTCAAAGAGGGAGGAAACTGGAAGACCCATTACTCTACTCAACAACGTTACTAGATCATTGACTTCTTCAACAAAGTCACTCCTATAGAGTTTCTTGGGAAACTTTCCTACACTAGGTTGGGGGTGTATGCATCCATTTCTTGTTTATCACCTGATAACACCACATAGGGTCTTCATTCCATACACCAAGGGCATCCTCCTTATTATGTATACTTCCATTTCATCAAACAAGAGTATCCCAAAAGTTCATCCAATAGATTGGGGTGTCAAATTTCCAACCACTCATCCATCAATAGTGATTATTCTTCAGGTGTCCTTGTGATAAAACTCTCAGCATCCATGAACAAGTTTGAGGTCGATCAAGGCAGAAGAGAATCATGTTGCATGAGCAATACCACTTTTTTTTATCCTTCCAACCATATCATCCTTGGGTTTGATTAAGACACGGGCCCTGAATTCATCAATGTTGACTTGTCCAAGGTCTGTATTAGAAAGCTTGTCTCAATCTGACATGATCTTCGATGTCACCTCTACTGCGTGGAACTCGTTCTTCATTTAGCTTTTTCTTTCTTATTTTTTGTTGTCTTATCACCCTTTCTTTCTTTCTCGGTCTTTTCTATAAAACCTTTAAGGATGACACGTAATGAGTTGTTTTGATCAATTGAGAAAACCAAGTGTTAGTCAGATCGAAAATAATAATCATAGTCCACAACCATCGTTTAAACTTTCCAAATGTTAGCAAGAAACCATCAAAATCATCATTTTGGGGAAATTTCTAAACATTTGTGGGATTTCACACTTTACGGACCAGAAGGTTGTAGAATCCATGAGATTGAGGGGATATCAAATGAAAAAGACATCCACGTTGGCGCCAGTGAAATGGTGCCCCGCAAACGACATCCCACAAGAAATTTTTTGAATGGCCAAAAAACTTAACCATTTTATGATCAAAACAATTAGGCACATGGAAAAAATGCTAAGGCAAGATAATTGAATTCATAATACTTGTAAAATTTATCATTTTGAACGTTGCAGAAAAAACTCATGTGACTGCCATCGAAGCGGAAACTAGCATAGGACAAGCCGAAAATATGGCACTGAAGTAGTGGTGACCCATAAATGGCCTCCCATACTAAAATCTATGCAATCATATTATGACGTAGTATTTTAAATTTAAAGTTATTTTAGGCACATTCGTCAATGAAGGGAATCAATATTTTGCATTTGAAGTTCATTTTATGATCGGCTTGAGGGATGCAGAGAATTCCTATGCGAAAGCTATGAGGGCGGAGGCAACTAAATTTCATTCAATAAAAATGGATTTCCAAGCATGGCATTTTGTAGACGACATTCCACATTCAAGCTCCCGCAAACACTTTGACACTTAGAATTTTCAAGTTCAAATTCCAACTTTAAATTTATTTGGTCACATGAGGATTTCAAAGTGAATAATCACATTTAAATGTTCATTTATGGTGTTTGGGTCAAAATGAGGAAATTCCTTTTGTGGGCACTATGAAGGTGGAATCCGTGGGAATTCGTGCCATAAAAATGGCCTAAGGTATAAGGCCTTCCGCGAGGTGACTCTTGCAATGTGACCAGAACTTAGTGAATTTTTTTGGGTCTCGACAAGGGTTTTGCAGAACATAGAGGGTTGGATTCCATTAGAGACCATGCCATTATTTCAGCGTGGTAGGAATAGGTTTCCATGAGATGCTCTTAATTGTTAAGCTCATTTCATTTTCACTCAAGGGTTTAACCTTAAATCTTCAACTTTTTTAAGGAATGATGTGAAATCTTATGCTTAAAACAACGAATTCATAGTGAAAATGTTGAGAGATCCAACCTGGTAAATGTGATGATTAAAATGACAAACCTTGCAAAAAATTCACGTTCCAACCACTTCGAATCAGCGGAAAAATAAAATGCACAAATGAGCTACTGCAAAATCCAAGTGAGTAAGGTGGGAAAAGACTTCAATTGAACCTCTATATATAGTCCTATATGCATTTAATTCTAGTAGTTTTCTCAATGAGTGTAAAAACCCTAAACGTGGAAATATGAAGAGAGGGTGCCAAGAGTTTGTAGGCCACAATGATGCGGGTGCCAAGCATGTGGGATCCGCCCATATGTAGAGATAGTGAATGCAGGTGCCATAAGCACTAGCACCAGAAAGATGGAATTATACCAATGCACTTCCACGAGACATTTTCCGCAAACAGCTTAAGAGACCTCGACATCCGTGCGCCAACTTTTTGCACTAAAATTTCCACAAGTTAACTTGAGTAGATGAGACTTAGGCATATTTTAAAGGCTTCCTGGAGACATAAAAATTCCATAGGAAAATTTGAACCAAAGGAAAAAAGTGAAGGCAAAAGAAAAAATGAGTGGGCATGAACAAAGTCGGCGCAAAAGCGAAAAACCAAAAGAGGGGGTCCCTACTATAAGCGGGGCATGTGTGTGAAATGCACAACAAGAATGATCAAAGGATATGAGGATGATTAGGTATGATTGTTAGACCTTGGATTTGATATGATGGGGATGATAAAATGATGCAATGAATGGGAATGGGATAATAATGAGAAGAATAATGATAATATATATAGAAAGGGGGATAATGATGGAAAAGGATAATGATAAAATGGATAAAAGGGGGGATAATGATGAAATGTTGCTACAAGACCAATAGTGTCTCAAGATAACTAGATCCTTGATTGATAATAATGGGGGGTTGCTTACACTAGAATTGGATAATTTCCTAGGCAAGGCTTGGATGTGCTCACTCAAGCTTGGATAATCACTTGGGTAAGGCTTGGATATGCTAACTTAGGCTTAGACGTGTATCATCATAAATTTTCACCCTTGACAATTTCACACTATGTTTTGTCCCCCCTAAATTATTGAACCTAATCGGGTCCCTAATTTCCTAAATTATGCATTCTACAACCCATTTGTACCACTTTTTGAGAAATTTCAAGCATTGAACAAATGCATTCAATTAATATTTTCCCTTGATGCTTAATGTCCTAGAGAATAGGGCTAGGACCCATTCGCCCAAGGGTGAATGGGTCCTTGTATTCTATCAGGGACCAATTTTGGACATGTCAGAGTGGCCATTTTAACATTCAAAATTCAAATTTGAAATGTCAGCTATCAAGATTTATTTTTTGGGAAATTAGAGAAATATTGATAAATATCTATAGGAGCTAAGATATAACTCATAGAACATGTTAGAGTCACTCAAGGGCTCAAGCCTCCAAGGTCATCTATAAAAGCTAACAAAAACCTTCCACGAGAGAGTAAATAAAGAACATGAAATCACAACAATGGATGCAAGATGTGGCCAATATGCAATACTCAAGATTGCAATGATGTATTGGACTTACACAACTAAATTGAGATTGATTGCAATGTACATATGAATCCTTGCTTATATAAGCAAGGGTGATTATGTACCTACATTAAATGGTTGTATCATAATTAAATGATGAGTCAATATTAAATAGCTTAGGACATAAGCATTAAATAAAAGCCAACTAGATAAGATAAGTGACAACTAATGCTTAACTAGAATGATACCCTTTGAGGACCTAAGTGGACTTAACAATGTAAATAGGAGCTAGATAAGACTAGATAGGAAAATACCTATTTACACCAACACCCCCTTAAGTACAACTTAGGGAGTCAATTATTATCCAAATGGTATAAAGATGGGTCTTGGATATGAGGCCATGTTAGGTACCCATGTACAAATGCAAAGACAATCTCTCACAAATGGAGAAAAGGAGAAAAACCAAGTGGGAAAAAACTCCTCCCCAAAAGAGAGATGAAATATAAAATACTCTCAATGATGCATGATGGGAACAAAACCCCGTCTGAGGGAAAAAACCCTCCCATAAGAGAGAAGAAGAGAGACCATGCAACCCCCCTGCGATGGTGAGTATCTTACAACAATAGAATCTAGACATTGAATGTTGAAGATGATCCAATCTCGTCGAAGAACATTCCTCCCCTTAGGAAGAAACAAAACCAAGATGAGATGTAGGATTCCTTCCCATTCCAAAAAGGAACATGAGTGAAGAAGAATGATATGTAATGTCTCTAAACGATGCTCAAGTGTCTCCATGTCGATGTCAAAAGATAACAAACTCCAAATAGGAATTCTAGGCCACACAACTGAAGATGTCAATCTAAAACCTCCTAGATATGGTTTTCAAACACACTACAAAGACAAAGAAACCATCTCCTCTAAAGAAGCATCCACTAGATGTTGTCCAAAAGTATCCACACTCATATCAAACTACAAAGAGTGATAATGTAGAGAATGAACAAGATGGTTAAAGTATTCCCTTGCAACAACTAAAGAAGAATCATCTCCATTAAAGAGAATATGCATGCAATCAATTGTCTCTGAAATCTGAAAAGTGAGACTCAAAAAACAACCCACTAATTTTTGTCAAGTATGCATCCCAAGTGGATGTAGCTAAAAGAAGATGTAGATCCTGTTGTACTGAATCACAAGAGGCCAAACCTGTGCTAATATGAGAATCATCAAATGTAATAAAAGATGGAGGAAATGAAATTCAAGGATCAAGAATATGATTGGATGTGAGAACACCCAAGTTCAAGAAGCCAAATGTCTCCTCTAAATCAAGGTTCACACTAGAAGTGTGATCAATAGCCGGAGGAACAATGTCACCATCAGAAGAAAAATATGCAAAGGTATACAACCGAGATGAATGATCAACCATCCTAGTAGCAATAATCTCTCTATTCTTCAAGTAGTGAATGATGACTGAATCAGGAGTGAACTCTACAGTCCTCCCATCTCCACCATGTGTAATCTGATATATGGAAAGAAGATTGTTCATCAAATGATGAACACACAAAACATCCTAAAAAGTGTTTTTTCCCCAAAACTAATATATCCCTTCCCAAGTACACTCATATAAGTATTGTTTCCCATCAAAATAGGAGACATAGCACTAGGCTCAAAAGAAGAGAATATAGACTACGAAGATGCCATATGATGAGAAGCTCCTAAAACTAGAAGTCATCTCCCTGAACCTAAAAAAGCCCAAAGAGCTTTCCCTTTATTTTTTGATGTAGAAGCCAGCTCAGCATGAACTTTACCCTTATTAGAATTTTTTGAGGGTGAAGAAGAAGGTGGTGAATCAAACATTCTAGAAGGAAAATCAATATGATTCTTTTTTAGAAGATGCTTTAACTCATCAAGATTCTTCTTGTAAAAATAATTGTTCATCATGCCCAAGATTCTTGCAATACAAACAAGTAGACTTCTTCTTAGATGATTTATCTAAGGAAGAGGATTTATTTTTTGACTTCTTCTGCTTCTTATCAATAGTATCTAATTCTTTCACCTGACTAGCTAACAATGCCTAAGATTTAGAAGACTGGATGAAACCCATCGAGATAAGCTTTTGTTTCTCATGTATAAACATCTCAAAAAATGATGCAAATGAAGGCATAGTATATGTAGATCTCATAGTCAACCTATGAGTATGAAAGCTAGAAACAAAAGCATCATAATCAAGACCAAGTTTGTTCAATGAATTGTAGACCAATTGAATTTCCTTCTTATCAATACCACATACTTTACATTGCTCCCTTATATCATTAACCCTAGTGATGTAGTCTCAAATATCATCAAAGTTCTTAGGACCAAGGCTCATTAGCTCATTATAAAGTTGATAGCCTCTAAATTCATTTGTAGAACCATATAATATTTTCAATTTGTCCCAAGCCTCATAAGAATTCTTGCATGATTCAATTTGGAACAACAAATCTTGAGAAACTAGTTTACGAAGACATCCTAGAGCTTTGATATACTCAATCATCCATTTAATATTTTTCTCATCATCAATAGGCTCAGGTACCTTATTCTGAACATATATAGAGTGACTCTCATTCATTATTATACTCCATGCATGTTGATGCCATGTTGAATGTTTATATGATGTCAGCAAAGGAACCTTACAATGATCCATGAAAAACGAAGAGAGAACTGGTAAACAAATCAAGACAATGTACCAAGAGACCCCCCCAAACCAATTAATCAATAATCCACCAATAGAAAGATATGAGGTTAACCCTTTATGCTTAGTGCAATTAAAAATGACACTTTCCAACAACAGTGATGTGAACTTGACCTTAGTGCATGCAAAATACCAAATTTAGCCACAAGCTCAAAGTAGAAAATTTATGTAATATGAGATAAATTTGATCACACCACTACAAATTACACAAAAAAGTACACTTTCAAAAAAAATTAACTCAAAAATGTTACCGTATGAGTGAGAATGAAGCCCTGGAAGTTTTGATAATAAGAATGATTCAACAACTTTGAAAATATACAATTTTGGAAAAAAGGCACCAAAATTAGAAAACAACTACATCACTATATAGAGCATAAGATTCTACTTTAAATTAAAAAAAATGCTGAAAAAGGAGTCTGTATGACCAAGTTATGAGCCTTAGAAGTTTGCCTCCAAAATGAAAACTACCAGCGGAGAGGGGTCCAAAAGAAGCAACCTGCTGATGGTCATTTGGCTATCAAATTTAAGATAGTGAATTACGATAGTTGTATAGACACCAAATTTAAGATAGTGAATTATGGATGATGGTCATTTCACCATCAAATTTAACACAATGTTTTTTTATGGTCATTTGGCCGTCAAATTTAAGATAATCACGCGAAAAAAAGCTAATTTGTTTTTCCTACACAAAAATATGAAGTATTAAATATGAAAATGGGGGTTTTTGGGCCTTCTAGACACAATAATGAGGTCTTTTTTCCCCAATATGCATCTTGCAAAAGATCAAGCTTGAATCACCCTAAGATTTGAGAAGGGGTTTTGTAACTCTAAAGATCTGATACCAAGGATCAACAATGACGCTTGTTGGAGACATTCCACAATGAAGCATGCGATGGCCACTTTTCATCAAGGGTCGCAACATTCAAAATCTATGAACACTGCTCTTCTGGACAACCTGGCCAACTATTTTCCATGACACATATGATTGGGTGCACAAATGTCAAATGTTCCAAAAATTTGTTGGCAAACTTAAACTAGCATCCATTCCACTCAGGCTGCTGATCATTGATGATCAATTTCAACAATGGGGCTTAGAATTTGTAGATCCAATCAATCCACATTTAAATAAGGGGTATGTTTATGTCCTTACAACAATGGATTACTTCACAAAGTGGGTTGAGTTGTTCCTACAAAGCAGGATACTTCCAAAGTCATGTGCGACTTTCTGAAAGAGAATATCATTTCTCACTTCAGGGTACCACAAAATATTGTGACTGACAACACAATGATTTTCTCATCTAAGGAGTTGGTAGAATTTTGTTTTGATCACGACATCACCTTGTCCCATTCTTGAAATTATTATTTGTAGGGTAATGGACAAGCCGAATCATCTAACAAAAACATCGTCATGATCATGCGCAAGTTAGTTGACTCCAATCAACGAGCTTGGCACAAGAAATTGTGCGACGCTCTTTGGGCCGACAGAATCACTCCTAAGAGAGCTATTGGCACTTCCCCTTTTACTATTCTATACGGCACAAAGGTTGTGTTACCTATCACACTAGAGTTGTTTGCTTTGCAGTTGGCATCCACAGTGGAAGATGAGGAATTTGAAGATCCGATCAAGAAGCATATATTGTGCCTAATGAAGTTACAAGAAGAAAGGGTGGAGGTAGTTGATAAGATCACTTAGCATCAAGAGCAAGTGAAGAAGATTTTTGATAAGAAGGCTCGTCAATGAGACTTTGAGATCGGAGATAAAGTCCTGTTATGGGACAAGAGACACGAGCCCAAGGAAATGCACAGTAAACTTGACTCCCTTTGGATAGGCCCTTCAAGATCCATGAGTTCACAGGAGAGAATTCCTACATTCTCTCGCACTTGGATGCAAGGCTCTTCCCATTGTCATACAATGGGAAATATCTAAAAAAATTAATTCTTTCGAGGGTGGAGTAAATATTTGTAAGTAATTTTCTTTTTGTTTTTTGTTATGTCATAATTTTTTTCCCCGTCCTGTAAAGTTTTGTCATGTTTTAGGTGATTTCTTAGGTAGTCTTGTTTTAAGGTGAATTTTATAAAAACTCTAACCAATAGGTGTTTTGAAAATTCTTGACTCCATTGTCGAACTGATAAGATACTGGTCTACGCTTTAAAACCTAGAGATTATTGGTTCTCCTATGTTGTAATTATCCGACATGGTCACCAAATAGAGCCTAATGTTGTACCCAAAATAAAAATTTTGCTTCAATAAGGCATTTTGATAAAATGGTCTAAATTTTGTAAAAATTGTTGTCAAAAGTCAATTTTAGGTCAAACAAAGCATGGGCTTTTTGTGGGTTTATTGTCAGGAGGAAATTGGAAAATTTTGAAAATTAGGGTTTTAGGCCCCTATTTTTAGGAAAACCCTAAAAAATAGGACCTTTCCAAAAATGACTCAAAATGATTTTGATAGGTCAATTTCACTTCACAATCACACTAGTCAAGTCAAAATCACAAAAAGGTTAGTTTTGCTCTGGTGGGTCTACTTCACTTTTTTAGGAGAAAAGATAGGACCTCTAAGGTCAACAATGGTAGATGGACAGTACCAGGTATCAAGATCTAAGCTTTAGATGCTACATAGAAGATTCTATGGTGAAAGATGCTCAAAAAAATGCTTCCCAATGGAGGGAAATTTCAAAAGTTGAAATTTGTTAAAAATATTCTAAGTTTGGAAGATGCATGCCTTATTACAAGGGAGATGCCTTACCAGTCAACACCTTGGTCAACATTTTCATTTGTTCGTCCACGTAGAATGGTGAAATCAATCACAATGGTGAACGTGTTTGCGTTAATGACAATAGTGATCATTTCAGAGTTTATCTAGCTCCACAATGAATATGTCAACCAAGCCTCAAGATCAATTAGATGACCAAAATTCAGGATCAAATAGAGGTAGTTCATCATAGAAAAAGTTGAAATCCTTCAAAATATCCTAACACTGGCAAAGTGGCATCCAAAGTCAACTCCCAGTTAGGAATTTTGAAGACTTTCTCATGTCTAGGCATACCAAAATTGGTGGAGTTTCTTTCAATTAACTCCCAATCACACAAATTGACTCCTCAATCAAGGTTTTGGCATCCAAACTAATTGCTTTGTTGCAAATGCTATATACCAAGCATCTAGGCATCATAATTCATTATTATTTGTAGGTTGAAGAGCTAAAACATAGATTTTTTCTCTCCAACATCATTTGAAGGATCTAAAAGAGGCCATTTTCAATGTTCTTCATATTTCCAATTTCAAGTTGCACAGATGAACAATTTTCCAAACTCCATCTTTCTAGGACATCCTTTTCAGAGACAGAAGATCTTCTTGTTAGAATTTCATACAATTGGGTTTCTCCATTTGGCATTTTTCTTGAAGATTCAAAGCTTCCCATGATTTATTCTATTTTTGTCTTAGGTTTTCTTGCATGCACAACAAAACTCCAGATTTTCACAGATCTGGCCTTTGGGTACATTCAACACAAGATTGGCCACAAAACCCATGTGCCAAAATTTTCTAAAAAATTTGCTTCGCTACCCCCATTTTTAGGGTTTCTAAAAAAATTCATATTTTTCAAAAACTAAAAAAATTGGGTTTGCTTAGCATAGAGGCGCCTACAATACCCATGTGCCAGAATTTTCCAAGAAAAATAAGCTTCTGCAACTTCTACCTTTGAGGGGTTACTGCATGTCCAAGGAAAAATCACTTTTTCAAAAATCTAATGTTTTGGGTCCATTCCAAAAGATATTCCTAACAAAACCCATGTCTCATAAATTTTCATAAAAATTACCCCTCGGTGAAGCTATTTTTAGCCTCTATAGAAAAAAGTTGTTCAAGTAGTATCATGTGCCTAGTCATTCTTCCAAAGTTTCAGAATGCAATTCTCTCAAGTTGAATTAAGACCAAATCGGTCTTTCTTCATGATTTCCTAAAGATGGCTGACATGGATTTACATCAAGCACACCCCGAAGTTGATTCAGACAAGTTGGAAGGAGTAGATGACATCATATTGCAAAATACTAAGCAATCTAGGTTGCTTGAGGTAGCCTCATTTATCATCTCAATGCAGAACATCAAATTTGTAATTGCTTATGTAAAGTGTTACAACCCTACTGCACGAAGATTCAATTAGTATATGGGTGAGTAATATGCAATCTCAAGCCAAAGGATATCGAGAGATTCTTTGCTATTCCACCTTGTGCAAACAATTTGGTCATATCAATGGAGTGTGAAAGGGTGTTCAACACATCAAAAGAAAAATGTTAGAAAAGAATGAAAGAAAGGTGGCTTAAATAGAAGCCTGTATTGGCATGGTGTGATGGTTTAAAGGTGGCATTGTTGTTTGTGCCACCAAGGTTCAAACCCCATTGGGGTGGTATTGTTGATTGGCTGTAATCCGGTTCATAGCTCCGGTCAAAAGCGTTTACCTCTTGAATAATAAAAAAAAAAAGGTGGCATAAATAGAAAAGAAACAACGTGCCAAAGAATGTAGGACGTGAGGAATTCAAAGATGAGTATGCGATCATGATCGCATTACTCAATCGTGTCACTAGTCAGGCATAAGCAAACAAGTTTTAGCCATGGATGTATCACATCATGTATCAACTTGTCAACAACAAAGAACACTATGACTGGCCTGCCTTGATTAGCGACATTATCCACAACCATATGATCCATTTCTTCAAATCCCACGAATTTCACATGCGTTCATACCTCGTATATCTAGTAGCCTTTCAAGGCCACTTTAGAGGGTTGAATATTGTTGGAACTCTAGGTGTGCAGAAGGTTCATGAAAATTTCTCACATTTGGAGTTTTCACAGTCAGAACAACACTTCAAGTGAGTGAATGACTAGTTCCTGATGCACAATGAGGGACCTTGATCATGAGTTACATGTACACATTTCACCAAAAACCAAATTGGTGATGGAAAATTGAGCGGATTGTTTCATCCAATTCCCCATGTTCACCTACATTCGTGTATATGGTTACTCAAGTCATCCAACCATGTTACCCCATTATCCATCGGATAAGGTGGTATTCGTGGATTTTATATGACAGTTGCATGAAGTCCACACCTTTCTATGCAATAAATGCAAGCCAACTACCAACTTTGCTTTTCAAATGGGTATTTACAGGTGCAAATCAGTAGTTGACACCAAGGCTATGAACAATGAGATGATGAAACTTAGTCTTAAGTTTCTCATTGAAAGATGCTCATATGACCCTTGGGGTCACTTTTCAGCTTGCCTTGGCCACCATTCTTCACACAAACCCTCCATGGAGGATTATTGGTTTAGCTATGAAGACAAGTTTGAAGTATGCATACACAACTATAGCAAGTTCACTCTTCCACATATTGTTGATTTATTGTCAAAGGATGTTGAAGGATTATCAGATGATGATGGGGAAGTCATACTTCCCACATTCTTCATAGATCAAATTGACTCACAGCCACTTTGATCCATAGATTGGTACACCAAGGAAAGCATATCCATAGAGGAAAGGACAAGCAGAGTTGTAAGGAACAATAGAATTTCCTAGACAACAAGAGTACACGAAAAGTAGTTACTCCAATCATAGAGCCACCACCGATTATCACCACACTGCCTTCCACTTTAAAGTGGAAACCCAAAAAGAAAGTGAGGAGTATTCCTCCTGAAGGAAGAAGAATGTCAGGAAATACAAAGAACAAGATGTTAGTTGTTGATATAAATCAACAAGAACAACATGTGAAGATAGCGACAAACACAACTGAAATAGTCCTAGAGGTGGAAGCAGAGCCTCCTATTCCATCACCACCGTAGAAATCTCCAATTCACATTGACTTGGAGCTAGATTTGCCACCAATTGACATCTCAACACAATCTCACTCATCAAAAGTTCATGGGACTATTACCAATTCTTCCAGGGAGGTTAGTCAAGACTCTTCTTGCTTGAGAATCTCCTGGGTAGGAAGAGGAGAAAGTCATCCTACCAATTGAACTTTGTAGAATTTGACAATGTCCACTTTAAAGTGGAAACCCAAAAAGAAAGTGAGGAGTATTCCCCTGAAGGAAGAAGAATGTCAGGAAATACAAAGAACAAGATGTTAGTTGTTGATATAAATCAGCAAGAACAACATGTGAAGATAGCGACAAACACAACTGAAATAGTCCTAGAGGTGGAAGCAGAGCCTCCTATTCCATCACCACCATAGAAATCTCTAATTCACATTGACTTGGAGCTAGATTCACCACCACGTGACATCTCAACACAATCTCACTCATCAAAAGTTCATGGGACTATTACCAATTCTTCCAGGGAGGTTAGTCAAGACTCTTCTTGGCTTGAGAATCTCCTGGGTAGGAAGAGGAGAAAGTCATCCTACCAATTGAACTTTGTAGAATTTGACAATGTCTACCAAGACACGTCAAAGAAGAAGCTCAAAAGAAAGTTCATGTGGAAAATAACGCTGACAATGAGATTTTCATTGAGACCACTGCACCACCTAAGGACAAAATTGTGGATGAAGTAGAGGTTGATAACTTCACTTTGGTGAAATTCAACCTTGGTAAAAGCATATGCCAATCTGATGTAGTCCTCTTTGAGGTTGCAGTAGTAATCATGAAGGAAAGAGTGGTTAAGGATGGTGAAGACTAAGTAACCCTTAAGGCTGAAAACCAATAGCTACGCCAATACATCTCCAACCTCATTCATGGGACTTCAAACGTCACCGCCTTGCTTCCGAAGATGTTGGAAAAATACATAGATCAAAATCAACTAAGTTAGTTGGTTATATAAGGAAAGCACCCAAGAGAATGGGTAGAAGATTTTGTTACCAAGGGAAGGTTCATCCTTGTAGAGTTGTACCAAATGAGGTACAATTCCCACGACCTTCATGCAAAAATCCATGAGTTTGAGCAAAGCATGGCAGTGAGGAAACCTCAAGATGAGATCACCATTGCAGACTTGAAAATGGCATTTGATATAGTCACTATAGCAGAAAAAAAGAGAAGCTTTACACTTGGAGAGAAAAACTCCTCTTCAAGGTAAAAGCCTACAAAGCAATATCTATAGAAATGGTTGAGTATGGAGGAAAGGTTGCAAGTTCCATCAAGTTTGTAAGAAATTTTGTGTCATAGATTCCTTTCCAGTATCAATGTGAGGATGGTGAGTATGTTGATCTCAGTGACGTGCAATCAGAGTTTTAGAATCTCATCTGTAGTATTTTCAGTGGTGACCCTATTGACTACAAGTTGACCCAAGTTGCACCATGTCAGAAAAGTTCAATGAGTCAGCTGAAAAGGGAAGAGAGTTTCAGACTCAAATCATGGATGGTGAAGTGATGTTGAAGAGATAGTGCATCGTGTTAAAGAGTCTCATTTATCCAGATGCAAAGATAGTTAACAACTGGCTGGAGGAGATGATCACTCAAGTTGATGAAGTGTGAACTACTAGTTAGGATGTCCCACCTTTTCAAAAATAACATTTAATACAATAGTTAAACTTTATTCCTTTTCCAAGTTAACTCGATGTCCCACTTTTTATGCATGTCTATTTTTGGAGACACCTTTGTATAGTGGAGTTCTATTTAGTTTTAGAATTAGTTAACTAAAGTAGTCTTTCTAGTTAACTATTAGTTACATTTGTTTAGACATAGGAATAAATCTTGTTGATTGGCAAGAATTGAATGTTCACTCAAGGATATTTTAGGGTTCTCTACTCCTTTGAGTATCTATAAATAAGAGCAACATTTGCTCATTATTCTTTAACCGTACTTCATTGTAGCAAAATGCTAAGCCTTTGAGCCTTTGACTTTATTACTTAGTATATGTTCTTGAACCATAATTGTGATAACAAAATGTTGAGTTGTTTTTTTTCTTTCTTGTTGTTCATGTACTTGCATTCAATCTTTGTTCAAGTGTTATTTGGTTGATCGTATCTTGTATGATTGTCCTCTTTCATACCATTTTTTTTCCCAAACATAATCTTTGATTGAGTTTGAGAAAATAAATCAAAAGAGTAATGAGCCTTTGATCCAAAGTTTCAAGATCTTTCAATATTTGTTGTTTCTATAATCTTTGTTTCGATCTACATCTCAAAAATATCAATGAGCCTTTGAGGGAATTTAGAGATTAAGTTTATCATTTGATGTTGTTTCTTATAATCTTTATTTCAGCCTACACCTTGAAAAGAGAAATGGTCCTTCAAGGGAATCTTGAGATATAGTTTATCGTTTTTTGTTTTATCCTTAATAATCTTCATTTTAGCCTATACCTCGAAAGAGAAATGAGCCTTTGAGGGAATCCTAAGATCCAGCTTATTGTTTGATGTTTACTTGCATAAACTTTATTTCAACATAAATCTGAAAGAGCAATGAGCCTTTGTATGCATTCTAAGAACCAATTTTTCCAAGTTACCCAAATCATTCACCATTACTTCTATATCCTCTCACTCTGAATTTACCTAAGGAGATAGAAGCATAATAAATTTAGGCCTAGTTGTAGTTGAGATTAGGAAACCAAAGAAAACCTCAATTGCAACACATAGAGTTTTATAAAACTTGCTCTCTCAGTTGAGTAAAAAGATAGGAATTTAGTTTACATTTCTTTTTATGCTTCAACAACAAAAGAGGGAGCTTCCCCTCCTAATTTGAAGAGTAGTTTATTTGTGCATAGTTGTTTGTTTCCAATACGTACTCTAGAGGTGTGAATTGAAACACCAATAGACCTAAGTGGACTTAACAATGTAAATAGGACCTAGATAAGACTCTACCTATTTACACCAACAAGCAAGATCCAAGACCTTGAGATGATGTGTATGCCTTTAGTCCTTCAAGGAAGCAATTGAAGGGTGGTGAGTTGTGGAACTTTGTGATCATTCCTTCCTATTCATTATCTTTCTATCATTTGCATTACCATTGTGGATGTGGAAACACTTACATGGGGTTTGACTGAGGAAAGCCCCTAAATGGCCCAACATTTTCCCTCTCTTTGAATGTGTAGGTTTTAAGTTTGAAGAGGATTGAGGGAAGCTAGAAGATAAATTATTTGTTATTCCATTTGAAGCCTTACATCGTGTCAAAAAATCGAAAATTGGCTACAAAATTATCCGACAGTGTTTCAATAATTCTACAACCAAAAATTAGAAGCTCGGATCTGTCATCAAAGGACCCCAAAAATAGAGCAAAAGTGTCATACAAAGACCATTCACCCAAGGGAGACCTAGTCCTACTATAGTACTCATATCCACTTTTTTGTGACAAGTACATAATCCTCTACACTTTCTAGATCTACCTACAAATTATTGTTATAGTCTGTGCATTGTTAGGATCTTGCATTTTTCATATTAGGTCATATAGTTTAATTAGGTTAATCATAGAAAATCAATTCCAAATCATCCTAATCCTTAATAGGATGGATGTTTAGATCTGATTGGCTCACCTTGAAGGTTGAAATTCAATCTATTCACCTTGTTAATCTCCATCTTAATGAAACATAGGGAAATACCACCTAACAACTCCCCAAACAATTTTAACCCTAGGTTTACATAGTAGGCCTAGGATTTCTTATTTTCTTTGTTTTAGAATGACCACCAAAGAAATTATTTCATAATTATGTTGATAAAAAGTATTAGGATCTAGATAGACCCTTGAAAATATTGATATTGATATGATATGATATGGAATACGGTTGGTTGATATTATTAGATCAGGGTTATAAGTATGGGATTATATGATAGGATTAGGATTAGATGGGAAGATCAAGAGGATCAATGATAATGATAAGAGAAATGGTGATGATAAGGATGAGGGGATAGAATGATACATAATAGGACCGAGGTCTAAGGATGATGATTGGGATAACTAGGGTATGATAATAGATGAAAAGGATAATATGAGAGAAATATGATGGATGTTGAATGGATAATGGTCTTAGGTGAAATGATGGTTAAGAAGTTCGTTGCATAGATGGTTGTCTTTGCACAAAAAGATCAACCTATTAATGCCTAATACAACTGCCAAAGTTAATGAATCCACAAGAGGTGGTTAATCCATGTCACAAACCTGAGCACTACACTGCACAACATGAGGAGACCAAGGGTACATACCTTGCAAAAATCCCCCGAGCACATGTGAGGGATTCAAACTCGTGACCCAAGCTCTAATACCAATTGTTGCACAGATGGTTGCCATTGCACCAAAAGATCAACCTGTTAATGCTTGATACAACTACTAGAGTTAATGAATCCACAAGAAGTGGTTAATACATGTCATGAACCTGAGCACTATGTTGTACAACACAAGGAGACCAAGGGTGAACACCTTGCAACAAAGGTATCTCCTAGGTCGACTCTAGATTTTCAAGGGTCAATATTGTGAATCAAATTATCAAGGTGATTTTTGGAAAGAGATAAGAAAATAGGAAGACACAATGGCTAACTTAGCTATCAAGGTGATAAACCTAATTTTTAGCAATGTATGTTGATTTCCTCCACTAGTTTTATACGATGCAAACATGCAAGGCATGATATCACAACCTATATTTAGTCAAGTAGTTGTGTTAACCTAGTGTAGTTCAACCCATTGAAGTGTAATACCTTCAAATGAATGGGTAACTATGGTGTGCAAAGGTCATGTACCACCTCTACACTGCTTACCTTAGAAGTACAAGGCCCTACCAAGGAATAGCTATCACCTCAACAAGAGAAAGTACATGGTGATTAACTTCAAGCCTAATATTGTACCCTGAATCACACTAAACCAATGACCAAAAGGTCTTAAAGGCTTTTAAAACAAGGTTATTAGTGGAATCAATGAATAGTGAGCCCATATTTAATGCTTGAGATTAGGAGGGGCTCTCCTTCTCTCATCACCAAATGTGTCTCAATATATTGAGGGTCATATGGCTTGGATCGAATGATGCTAGACTCACTCCAAGGTACAACTTTTGTTCTCCCTTTTCTATACCCCACCTGAAAATATGGTTGAGGTCGATTTTGAGGTGATCAAATCCAAAAGAAGTCCTTCTAATGGGAAAGACTATACTAGGTTATTTTGATCACCCAAGATTGCATGAAGCACAATGGGAGAGCATACACACAAGCTAGCAAGCCTTGGAATAACACTTTCAACATAAAAGAAATGAAAATAGGTGAGATTTATGATCTCCAAGATCACATTAAGTGCAAGAAGAGAGAATATGTCTACACACACTTCTAAACATGGAAAACAATGTTTATTGACCTTAAGAAAAGAAAAATGCCTAGATTAGTGGAAAATAAAGCCTTGGACCAACAAATATACATGAAATATGCTAGTAGTTTGATGATTTGTCTTCTACCCACAAAAGCCACAGCTACATAGATCATGTTAGTAGCCAAGAAACCCTAGCATAGATACTCAAAATAATTGTGCCACTCTATGAAGTAATTACACCCCTACATGAAGGAATTATACCATAAAAAGAAATAGATATGCAAAAAGCATACAAAATTAGATAAACTTGAGTTATACCTTATGATAAAATGCACCAAAATCTATAACAGATGTTCCAATGAACCCAACAAATGTGCCTATATACTCAATAAATGTACCTATATACCCAACAACTGTGCCACTCTACTATACAATTGTGCCTATTTGTTGTGCAATTGTGCCAATCTACCTAAAAATGACAAAATTTACAAAAACAACAATAAAACCCTAGTCCAAGAAATATTTTTTTTGTTCTATGATTAAGATCCTACAAAACCACAATCAACAATAAAGTAGAAAACCAGAAAAATTATATCTAAACTCAAAAAATTCCTTCCCAACACTATTCAACAATTGCACCACTGTGCTCTATAATTGCACCTAAATGTTGTGCAATTGCACCTATGTTCTCTGCAAATGCACCATTCCCTTTGTAATTTCACCAATCTACCCAAAAACAACAATATTTACAAAAACAAAAATGAAATCATAATCTGAGAGATAAATTTGATATTATAGGGTTAAGATCTTGCAACTACACAATTAGAAATGAATGTAAAACACTCTAGGGAGGGCAAGAATCATCAATTTATTAGTGACTAATGGATACACAAAACCAAAGAAAATGCATCAAAATGAGAATAAAATAAGCCCAACTGAGGAGAAAATGCACCCATATATAAGTTACAAATGCACCATTATGCCTGAAAACATAAATTTTATATAAAATAGTGATAAGAAACCCTAATTTTGCAAGATCAAGGTTAGTAGTGAGCTAGTAAGCATAAGGGGGTCAAAAAGACTACAAATTATCAAAAATCTAAAGTGAAAACTCCTACCTAGAAAATGTGCCAATCTATAGCACAAATATGTCCATATTTAGCACAATTGTGTGCATACTAAGCATAATTTCACCCATCTTCACCACAATTTCACCCAACTTTTCCACAATTGCACTAATCTAGCAAATAGGTGTGCCTAAATAACTTGAAATCTTAAAAAATGAAAGAAACTCATGGAAAAATGTTAGATTCAAGGACCTAGGGATCCCATCAAGCATTGCCAAAATGAAGAGTGATGAAGGAGGGGATCTCACACACAAACCATATCAAACATCATTTAACAAAACAAAAATCAATGTGAAAAAATTTGCAACAAGATTAAAACTCTTATATTCAACTTCTTCAGCATAGTTTTTCCAAACTCTAGAAATGCATACAAAACCATCATAAAATCTGATTACAACAAATAAATCAGCCTCATGGAATGATGTACATAAATATAAATTATTCTCAAACTCATCTATGACAATAAATTAACAAACAACATAAAAAAAAAAACTCTTTCACTTCACATACAAACTCAACCCACAACTTGTAGTGGCAATCTTCAACCTGCAATTGTTCTTGTCTTGCACAATGATATTGAAACTTAAATTTGTTGTCTTCAAACACTCATACCTGCAAAAAAATTTATTCCAACATCCCTTGGAGAAAAATATATGCCCTTTTTCTTTCCACTCTCCATTCTGGCCTAGAACAATGAATTCCCTCTCTCCTGTCATGCCTTCATCTTTGCCTTTTTCAACCAAAAATGTAACTCCCAAGAAATGTAACACCTCAAACCTGTAAAAACTCTCCAAAATGAAGAAATAAAATATTAAAAATGCATTTACAAGCTCCAAAACACTCTCACTAAAGATTAGGCCAAGAAAAGCAGCTACTTCCTCACAAATAGGAGTCGAACATAGCAAAAATCAACAGTTACACAACTTGGGCATCCAAATATTCCATGCTATAGTTAAGGGAATTTAATGAGTTGTTCCCACTTGTATTTCCCCAAAAAATCCACACCCATAATGTATTTTTTTCTTTTTTGAACTTCAAAAACTCAAAATTTGCCTCCTAAACTATCTCCAACACCACAATTTTTGCAACAATAAAATATGGCCAATTATTTAATTCCATATTTTGAACTTAATGTCACATTTATTTCTCACAAAAAATTATTAAAATAAAATTTAAATCACTCCTTTTTTTGGTTGATGTTGATCGCACTTTCACCTAGGATGCTCTTGCATCAAACACCCAAGGTAGAAAGAAATGTTTCTTGAGTTGCACTTGAAAACATTTGTAGAACCTGTGCTTGTTTTAGATCCACCTAATTGCTTTGTCTACTGGAATCTTCTTATTCATTAAATTCTATAAGATTACAACAATATATCCTTTCATCTTTACTCCTCTACCCTTCATGTATTTCAAAACTTTTAATCTAACCTCCCACCAATATATTCCATCAGAATTAAACAAAATAAATGTACTTCATTACCTCTATTGTTGTTTTACCTTTTTCCTCCTCTTTTACTTGGTTTGCAATGTGGTTAGTCTCTCATATTATTCCTTCAAAAATACATATTGTTGCAATATCATTCTCAACCTCATCAAAGCATTCATCAAAATCTGGTTTCACCTCATTACCTTTTAGTGCAATCTTCACTCCACCTCCCGTCAACACTTTCCATTCCTTTTATATTGCTGTAATATTTTCATATACATAATATAAACTCTCATCATGAAAATGAAACATATTATGCATTGCTTCTTTCTCTTCAACCTTTTCTTCACCTTCACTCTTGGCTGCACTTTCATTTTCCATTACTTTCAAGTCCTCCAAAGGACACTCATCATCCTTAATCATTGTTGCACTTTCCTCTTCTTTTCCCTCTTTATCCTTTTGAACAAGGATTTCCACATTTTCATTTTCATCCTTCTTCCCTACACACAAAGTTTCACTTGCAAACATATTAGTACCAAAAGAACAATAAGATTCAACCATTCCTGCTTTATTTTCCTTTCTATCCTTATTATCTACTACAACTTATTTTGCCACTTCCTCTTGCATATCTTGCAAAGGATTCAAAACATATTCTTCCCCATCCTTTATGATTCTATATGTATTCTTCCTGCCATCATGTAGAGCTCTTAGATCATACAACAATGGTCTACCCAACAAAACATGGCATATATCCATAGGTACTATATCACATACAATCACATCCTTATATCTACGAATTTGAAAATCAACCACACATTGCTCACTTACCCATATCTAGAAATCTGCTTGCAACTAATAAATGTAGTATGGGCTAGGATTCTTGATTTTTTTCAATTTCAACTTGTCTACCATCTCTTCAGATACAATATTATTGGTGCTACCACTATCCACAATGACTTTGCAACATTTCCGACTTACATTACACCTTGTTCAAAATAAATTACTCCTCTGGATGGGATCTTGATTCTCTATTTGTGACTCTAGAAATTATTTCTTCATCACAAAACATTCTTCTGGCTTCCAATACATTTTTTCAAACACTTTTCCATAGTCTCTTTGCAACTGCTTCACTCTCTACCCGCAGGTCCTGGTGCAAACTACCTCACATTGATGCTTCTACCTACACACTCAGGAACAACCAACTTTGATACCACTGATGAAGGATTGTATCTCACACACAAACCATCTCAAACAACATTTAACAAAACAAAAATCAATGTGCAAAAAATTTCAACAAGATTAAAACTCTTATCTTCAACTTCTTCAACATAGTTTTTCCATACTCTAGAAATGCATACAAAACCCTCATGAAATCTGATTACAACAAATAACTAAACCTCATGGACTGGTGTGCATCAATATAAATTATTCTCAAACTCATATATGACAATAAATTAACAAACTACATAAAAAAAACTCTTTCACTTCACATACAAACTCAACCCACAACTTGTAGTGGCAATCTTCAACCTACAATTGTTCTTGTCTTGCACAATGATCTTGAAACTTCAAGTTGTTTTCTTCAAACCCTCATACCTGAAAAAAAATGTATTCCAACATCCCTTGGAGAAAAATCTATGCCCTTTTCTTTCCACTCCCCATTCTAGCCTGCAATAATGAATCCTCTCTCCCTTTTCATGCCTTCCTCTTTACCTTTTTCAACCAAAAATGTAATTCCCAAGGAATGTAAAGCCTCAAACTTGGAAAAAATCTCCAAAATGAAGAAATAAAATATTAAAAATGCAATTAAAAGCTTCAAAACACTCTCACTAAAGATTAGGCTAGGAAAATCAACCACTTCCTCACAAATAGGAGTCAAACTTAGTAAAAATCAATAGATACACAATTTGGGAATCCAAATATTCCATGCTATAGTTAAGGGGCTTTAATGAGTTGTCCCCACTTGTATTTCCCAAAAAAATCCACACTCATAATGTATTTTTTCCTTTTTGAACTTCAAAAACTCAAAATTTGCCTCCTAAACTATCTCCAACACCACAATTTTTGCAACAATAAAATATGGCCAATTATTTAATTCCATATTTTGACCTTAATGTCACATTTATTTCTCACACAAAATTATTAAAATAACATTTAAATCAAAATTTAAATTTCTCCTTTTTTGGTTGATGTTGATCGCACTTTCACGTAGGATGCTCCTGCATCAAAGAGGGTTAGAAAATACTAAAGGTAAACAAAGGAAGATAAAATCAACACAAAATCATAATACCTTCACCTAGAATCTTTTCTCCTCTTCTTGATGAGCGAAAATGGAATGCACCCTTAATCTATTTTATTTTCTCTTGATGTTGATATGTGGATTGCTCAATACTCTAGGATAAAGTCGATATGATTTGATGATGATTGCAAGATAAAATCTCAAAATATCATAATGTAAGTATGATAGCTCCAGGATGATAAAATAAAGGACGAGTCTCTAGATATAGAGTCTTGAAAAGGAAAAATCAATAGCTAGAAATGATTGATGATGTATGACTGAGATTGAAGGAGTATTAGGGTTTATATCAAGGATGAAATCACATGAAAAGTTTAAAATGATAACTAGGATCTAAGTTTAGGGTAGGGATAAGGACAAAAATCCTTATTGAAATGACTAGGATTAAGAGGTTAAATTAGATGAATGGATAAGATTAAAAGTTGGTTTGAATTTTGGGTAGGTGTCTAGGTTCAATGAATGGGGGACTAGGATTAGATGAACAAGGATAGAGGATAAAGGATAATTAATTAAATAAAGTATTTATTTAATTAATGGGATCATGATGGGATAATAATTAAATAAATAGGGATATTTATTTAATTAAAGGATTATGGAAAAGTATATTAATTAAATAAATAATAAGTGTTTATTTAATTAATGGATTAGGATAAGGTATATTAATTAAATAAATAATAAATATTTAATTAATTAATGTATTAGGATAAAGGTGGGAAAGGATGAGAATAATTAAATAAATAAAAGATATTTATTTAATTAATGGCCAAGGATAGGTAAAATTTGGTGTGGTTGGGTAAGGTCATATTTTAGGTGTCTACACTAATATTCTATTATGGTGAGATTTTTTGTTTCAATTTATTACTATGTTATAGTTATGAGAAGCCCCTAGATTCCTAACCCTACATTATAGTAAATTAGTGAAACTACATTGTGAGCATTGAAATTACACCAAAAATGGGTTCTAGTGAGGACATGACTAAAATACTCCCATAAACATCTAATATATATAATAAGAGAACTCCAAAGTTCCCCATTATCATATAGTGTATCATTGATGAAAACGGGATTAGGGATGTTCTAACCACCATTACTAAGAAAGATTTTTTTAAGCATATTTAGAACAAAAGGAGTGATCTTAAGCCAATCAAGAATGCATGGGAGTTATAACTATCCACTATAGTATTATAAAAATAATTTTGAGATCTAAACATTATCATTTGGGTTGCAAGTGGTGTGATGAGAAGATAATTATGATGGATCGGGGTGGAAAGCCCATATTGACCTTTTAAAAATAATTATCTAGAAGGATTTTAGTTTAAGGTTATATACTTACAAGGTATTAAATTTATATCTTTTAAAAACATAGTGAATATATATATATATATATATATATATATATTATTATTATGTTTATAGAGGTGTCAAATTTCCACATTATGGGCTAAGAAAAAGTGTTATTCCATTGGATCAAATCCATTTAATGTGAATTTGAACCCATTGATGGTACCCTTTTTGTATATTATTTCAAACAAACATATGAAGTCTTATGCCTAGTAATGGCCATTAATAGATGATAACATGGAAAAGAGGATATTATAATTTTATGATGACAACAAAACCCCATGCTAATACCATATTTCATTATTTTAAACTTTTATTTAGGTGTGTAGATGATGAGATTGTGAATTTTAAGGATGCAAATAACACATTGAGTGATAAGAGTTTCAAAAGGTATTCCATTGTATGCTACATTTTCCTATTTGTATTAGCTTATTACTTGGATGATCTATTGACAATATTTTTTTACACTTAATGCTCATAATAAATACTAAATACAATTTAAATTGGTTATTACATATGGAAAAGGAGTATCCTCATGTTGACTTCTTTTGAAAAATATTGAATTATACTTTATTGACCCTCTATTGAAGAAAATGGGCTATGTAAGACCCAAAATAAATAAAATAAGAAATAAAGGGCAAACAATTATAACCATATGAGAAAATAATGAATAATTAGAGTGACTAGTACAATTTTGAAACACATACTACCATCAAAATATATGGATCCATAGTTTCTCCTTATAAGTTATCATATACTATACTTCATAGAATTGAATTGGAGGTAATAAAACAAATTTATTATATAGATAAGGATCACTTCAAAAAAACATAAAAATGCAATATTCTTCTCCAAATTGTTTAGATTAGTAAGTTTTAAATTCCCAATAAGGAGAGTGTGGATAAGGTTATAAATATTATGAAGCCTTAACATGCCACTACTAGATAATCCTAAGGGTGAATTTGATTAGTTGAGTAGGAGCAACGAGAGGAGTAAATATGATTATGAATAACTAGATGTAGAGTAACTAATAATAAACTCCCAAAATACATGGAGGTAGTCATAATGAAGAAATAGTGGATGGACATAGGGCTAGTATAAAGGAAGCAAACCATGTTAGATATAAAACACCTAGAAATATTTCCATGCTATCGAGGACAAGTGGTAAATAATGAAATTAATCATAGTTATTATAGAAACATTGGAAAACATTCATGATATTTAAAAGAGTGCCCAAAGAACAATTTCATCATTATAGCCATCACATGTAGAGCTATCCCTAAGGTGCCAAATTTGTGTGACCCTCCTAAGGTTCCACTTGTTGATGAAAAATTTTAACCTCACAAGGAGTAAAATGGATCACATTACATGGATATTATTTGAGAAAATTTAATCGAAGCTTGTATCACCTATAGCCTTAGTAGTTCCTATTGGAACACATTTTCCACTACGCCAAAAGATCGACCTGTTAACTCTTGACACAAACATCAGAGATAAACGAATCCACGAGAGGTGGTTAGTCCATGTCACAAATCTAAAGGGAGACACTAGCGATTAGTCCAACAATTCCCCCTTAGTGTCACCTAAGGGGATTTGAACTTGCAACCACAACTTTGATACCTTTTGTTCGAACATGTTTTTCATTGCACCAAAATATTGACCTATTAATGCCTGATACAAATGCCAAAAATAAACAAATCCATGGGAGGCGGTTAGTCCATGTCACGAATTTGAAGGGAGACGTTGGAAAATAGTCCAACAGTTCCACCATAAGGAAAACATAAAGTAGAAATAAAATCAACTTATGTTGAGGTTCCTCTTCTACTTTTATTTTCTATTGTAGAATTTTTTAGAGATTTCATGCCCCTTGATGACCCGTTAGTCATGGAAATTAGATTCTCTCATAGAGAAGATAATGAAGACTCAAATCCACCTAAATACCCCACAATATTTCAAAAAAAAAGATGATATAACAAATATGAGGCACAATAAATAAAAAATATTAAGATGATTTTTTATTATATGATTCCTTCATATAATAAAATATTTTTGATATTTTTTCTTAAATAACAAGAATTAGAAAAAAAAAACTTAAGACCCAAGGTT
This sequence comes from Sequoia sempervirens, assembly GCA_007258455.2. NCBI lineage: Eukaryota > Viridiplantae > Streptophyta > Pinopsida > Cupressales > Cupressaceae > Sequoia > Sequoia sempervirens. The sequence goes on from VDFB02075321.1 coordinate 74,854,122, forward strand.
CAAGTAAATTTTATTGTAATATGTGTAAGATCCTATAGAAAGCTCAAAACATACCCCTATGTTTGACTTCAACATTGAAAACATCACTCTACTTTCATGCTTTTTATTTTTGAATTAACCCTCATAGCTTTAACTAGAACCTCCACTACTAAGGAGTTAAAAATATTTATTTCCATTTCATTATTATCGTTTTATGCCCCCCATAGTATAATCCATGAAACTAGTAGGATACAAGGCCTCATCACAAAAGATTAAACTTGGTGAGTATAGACATTTATTTTATTTTGGATGGTGATAACATAGCTTCATTAAAATCCTACATTGAAGAGTATGGATATTAGCATGATTAATGGAACTTGATGCTAAATGAGGGAAGAATAATGGATTATCTACCTATGGGCTTCCAGGAATCACTACTGAGTGTGGATATCAAGAATGGAATATGAGGAATAGCTAGCATGTAATTATAATGGAAATTAAACATAAAATAAAGTAATTAATATATACAAAGTAGGAAAGTTAATGTAATAATTGTTAAAAAATATGTAGAGGTCTCAAAAATATAAGATCAATCTTATTATAGCAATAAACCATCATGGTAAGAGATAATGGTAATGGTATGTGTTGGAAACAAAAAAAAAAGTGTTTTATTTTGTTCTTTAGTCATATATAATCAATCTGTGATATTTTTCATGGATGGTATTTTGCAAAATTTCTTAGCACTGTTGGGTAAAGAATGAAAAATTAGGCCTAGTTTCCTTTTGTATTTTTGTGAAATTCTCTAAGGGAAGAAGATTATGCATCTACAATTTTTCCCTTTCCAACTGGTTCAAGTGTAGTTCAAATGAATTATCCCACATAGTGTTGTTTAGTAGCTTTTCCCTGCAAAGTGTTGGTCCAATTGAAAATCCTTGCAAGAGATTAAAAATTAGAAAATTACTAAGTACAAGCCTTGCAAGATCCCAATTCCCAACCAAACTATACTTTTCAATGTTTGACTTGTTCACTCATATTTTTCTACTTTGCAGGAAAAGAGATCCCATCCATTTTTGTGGATTTTTCCATGTGAACCATCTACTTCTAATTACTGATGAGTTTTTTGCATTTCCACTTGTTTATGTTTTCCCCACAAGTATAGTTAACTTCAAAAATTATCTTGTCTTTTCGGGTGGATGTAGTCAATCTTCTCATATCCTAACCATGGTGGCATCATCTTCCTTTTGTGAACTTTTCCCATTCATCTAAACTTTCACTCCAATTTTCTTCATTTAGTTTAGATGGTTTTTTCTGCATGGTGTAGTTGGAAGCCAAACTCCACACAAGATAAATGAATCTATTGAAGGTTGATATGTTGAGGGAGAATTTTGTGGGGATTTCCAACTAAATCAGATAGAAAGAAAAATTTGAAGTTTGGTTGGGAGCAAACTTCCTACAAGTTCAGTTGGAAGTCATTTTTTTTGTATTTTCTTGTTGGAGTTTCTTTACCTAATTGAAAGAAAAATGAACTAAGGATGGATTTTTGGGAATTTCCAATTGAACCATTTTACAATTAAAAGGATTTGTTTAGTTTCTAATCATTTTTCTGCATAAGAATGATAGAGGCAAAAGCATTAAGAATTAAGAATTAAGGCTCCTAATATGGGCATGATGGGGCTTTTCAACCCACATGAGCCCATTAGAGGTTGATCACTCATAAGGGACCCAATGATGACCAACTTTATGATATTTCCAATAGCAGGTTGAAGTCCCACAAATACTAAAAAGAGAAAGAAGAAGACTATGCGAGAGTGAGTTGCTAAACTATGTTGGGATTTTCAGGCAAGATTGGAGAAATAAAATTAAACAGTTATATATATGCAAATATTGAAATTAAATGATAGAACAAAAAAAATTACAAATAACATATTTTTTAACATGGTTAAGATTTTAGGCTATTTCCACAAATAGTTATCCAATTTGATTAAAATCTCTACCAAAAAATAGATTTACAATATTTTATTTAATCCATGTCAACTACAATAGTTGCATGCTTCAAACACAATGATACTCTTTTCACTATTTGTGATCAACATCCATGTGCACTGATGTGTGTTCACTTCATAAATCCATGACTATTCAACTCCAATCTATGCATTGCTTGATACATGTAACTTCCAAAAATGTGTGACCTTACAACTTCCATCCATACACAACTATTTTCAACCGATCTATAAAAAAGAAAACTAAAAATTGCAGGCAATTACAAATTATTTTATTCAACTGAATTACTTACAAATTCCTTTATTAAAAATTGGGGAATTTAAAAAAAATCCCCACCTACACTCCCCCATTAATTATTTTTGGGGGAAAATCTGACTGGCAAGTTGGCTAAAATTTAGCATCAGAGTATGATCAGGCCCCAAAAACTAACAAGATGGTCTTAATCCAAATGACCATGGATGTTTTTCTTGTTCTTGATGCATTTCTGAAATGTGACAAAGGTAAAGGTAGGCAGTAATGAAGACCCACATGAACTCAATAGGGGCTTGATATTAACATGAGATAATAGAAGATGATATCCCATAAATGGATTTTTGCAAGGACTCAAAGGTCTAGAAGATTTTTTGGGGATAAAGATGGCATTTGGATCTATCCTCCAAATTCCCAAATCTTTTCCAAAGCCATATCAATTTATTTTTTCCCTGATGATGAAGGGATCTCCTGCATGTTCCTAATTCTCATGTTGTATCTTGATCCTAGTCAAAGCATCATATCTTGTAGGGAGTCATATCTTTGTAAGAGGTAAAAATAAAAATATTGGTTCTCAACTAGCATCGTTAATGATACAAATATTGTTGCAACTACTTTTTCTTGATTTTTGTGCCATGTTTTTACAAGATATTTTAAATATATATATATATATATATATATATATAATTTAAGGAAGAAAAGTGGCACCCACATCTAGTTTGTTATCTATAGAAATTTTTATGTAAAACAAAATCTCCAAGATGCAATTTTAATAGATTTTATGGGTTATTTATCCTATTTTGTACACTCATACCCATGAATCATCAATAAAAATTTATGGTGCAGGTTAGAAAAATTTTCTTCCACATTTCATGTCAATTAGATTGGATTTTAGTGGACACTTGGCTATTGTGCATTGGTGGAAGTTGTAGCTAGGGTCTCTCATGTGGCATGGCCTTCTAACATTTGATAGATCTTCTTACCATGAGGTATTTCTTTTCAATTGTAAAAGAGGTGAGGATATAAGAGGATAACATTTTTTAGAGAGAAGAGCATAGTAAAGAGAAGAAAATGAGTAGTAGAATGAGAGGGTTCACAATTCTAGTTCATGATATAGATATTTTGTATTACAATGATTTGGGTTCATCTCAAAAATTATAATAACACTTCTAACTATTGTAGATTGGGTGATTAAATGTAGATTCAACCTTGATTGAGTGTCTCCATGTGCATGGTTTCCATTCCTTGATGTGTTTCTAATTAGTTAGCCAGTGAAATGACTGTAAAATTCTTGTATATCTCTTGTAAGAAATATTTTTATAAAAATAAAGGAAGTGTATGGATATTTGTATGGATTACTAAGTAGACTCATTTGATATTAAAAAACTATTGATGGTTTTCTTGAATATGTGTGTAGAGACCAACTTGCTTGTATATTTTGAATAATCTAGTCTTTTGTGATGGGTTGATTAATGCATCATCTTGGTTTTGCTTATTATATGTTTTGTTCAAATACAGAGACTTTGTTTCCCAACCGGTTAAAGATAGTGGTCTTTACTAGTTGACTCTTCTCATCATTCTCAATACACTTAAAATACATCAATTTAAACATCTTTTAGTTTCATTATTTTTTGTCTTCTACTATCATGTATAAATGTTTATAACATCTAAGGGGTTATCACAAAACACATTCTCAAATATCCATATGGTATTCTGTCTATTTAATGAGGTTTCTAGCCTTACACATCCAAACTAGCACATAGGCATATTGTGACACTAATATTGGGATACATTGTGCATTGGGTATAGTTTGTTGTAAGGGAGTACATAGTTTATTAATTATTATATAGTACCTCTAGGAAATCCCCCTTGGTCTTGCAGATCCCAAAGTTAAGGAGGTCTTACCCACCTCAATCATCGGTCCTTAGCTACCCAACCTAAAGAAAAGTTTGTGGTTATCCTCCCAATTTTTGTACCCTTGACACTTGGGAGGATACCAAACCTTAGGGATTTGGAGCCTACAATTTAGATCACCAAAAATAATTGGCATCATTTTTGGGGATTACTCTAATTTAATAATTAACTTGAAGACCCAGGTTACTTAGTGACCATGGTGTAGCCAAGAAAGTGTTGGTCAAGTTCATCTATAAAGTCAAAAGTTTATTGATTTTTAAAGGAGTGGTGACTCTATCAAGGAAGATCCAAAAGTTTATTTCAAAAGATAAAGAGATAGAAAGAGATCAATGCTTCAAAGATCAAGAGATCCTTAAAGTTTCTTCTTATGATGTAAGGAGACAAGAATAGTGGAAGGCTAAAAATATAGGTACGTCCCTATTGCATAATTCAAAAAATAATGAAAGAGTAGGTACTTTAGGTAGAATATCTACCTCCAAAGGTTATAATCAATATACATCAGATGATTCATTTTATAATAGGGTCAGAACTACTAGAATAACTTTTAGACATGACTTTTTTAGGTATGGGAAGGAAAAAATATTGATGTATAAAATATAAATATGTGTGAATCTCTTTTTTTGTCCCCAACAAATATTGTACTTCAACCTCTAATAAATCAAAGGGAATGTAGACATGATATGTTGAAGTTGATAGTGAACCTCACGACTCCAAAATATCACCTACAACCAAAACACCTATTGTATACAAGAGATCAAAGCAATGATTATGCTCATGCAACCTTGAGAAAAGAGTGGATCCATAAAATCATTTGATATGCCTTATTTATAGAATAATAAATGTGAATGAGTATGAAGTACAATAATGAATGCTTATAAAAGAAAAAATTAAACGCTAGATGAGGATTTGATTAGATTGTGACAAGTGTCCTAATCTCATGCAATGAGACAACTTAACCTATAAATATCCCAATCTAATAATAAAAAATCACTTCTAAGTTTAGCTTAAGTAATTAAAGTAAGAAGGGACATAATAATTAATTAATTATTAATTGGTGTTCCTAATTACTCCAACACACCCACTTAAGATCAATAGAGGGAGAAGCTAAAAACTTGATGAAGAATGCAATGATGGATGCATGGATGGGTCTTGGATACAAGGTATGATGAGGTACACATGCACAAATAAATGAATCTCTCATAACCATAGAAAAGGAAAATACCACATAGGAAAAAATTCCTATCCAAAAGAACATTCATTATTCAATACAAAAGGCATATTAGATGCTTTTGTGGATCAACTCTCTTCTCAAGGTTGCATGAGCATAATCATTGCTTTAATCTCTCATATGTGTGAGACATTTTGGTTGTAGTTGATTTTTGGGAGTTGTGGGGTTCATTATCAACTTCAACATGGTATCAAAGCTACTTCTTTATGGGGGATTCATATACTCATTTTCTCTCTCCTATTGGGGGAACATCTATTGTACTTGTGTGATAGAAGTAGTCCTCGGGTGATCACATTGAGTCCTTTTATCCTTCTTTCACTAGTGCAATTATTTAGCATGAGGTATTATCTGTTAAACATCCATAATAATAAGAGGGGGGGGTGAATCAGTATTCCATAAAACCATTAAAATAAAATCCATCTAACCATTATCACAATTCTGACTAAATCAACAAGAGAGAACATGTAACACCCTACTAAGTGACCCAGTGGATTACGCAAAAGACCTTCAAACATCATGCCAATAATTTTTTTTAAGAAACTAAAGTGACACTAACTAATGAAACTCAAAAAATTAACATGGATAACATTATTACCTTAACATATCCAACTAGAGATATGGAGTATTTGGGCAGGACGAGTGGCGGTAGAGTCTTTTCAAAATCTGCTGAGGTGGGAGAGGAGGACGCAAAATCAGATGGCGATGATGATGGAAGGCCTATGTTGGGGCTTTTTAGCAACCTGTGGGAGGGTGTGGTGGTTGGTTGGGGCAATGTTTCTAAATTCGCATGTGAAGCACATGTGGGAGGAGCTAAGTTGTTCACTGAGGGATGCGTTGAGACTGGCATCGAAGGTGAGGTTGGAAAGGAAAGTGTTGACGATTCTCCAAATGGTTGGTGGTCTCGGCTTTTTGCTACTTACTGGCGAGAGATCCTTCCTCCGCTGGACCTGGTGTGTTTGGTTGGAGTCTACGAGGGTGCTCCTTGTCTCCTTGGTAGTTTGACAAATATTTTGGACCCTGCGTGGGTTTGTTTTTTTCCTTCTCTTTGGCCCCCATTTTCTTCTAGCAAGATTCTTATGATAGGGGGTTTTGTTGTTTTCTATATTTCTGAGGGACTATGTGGATGTTTTCATTGCCCCGACTGGGTGAGCTTCACATGTGTTTATTTGAGGGATTCTATGGATTTCATTGCTTCTTCTCTATCCCTTTCACAGAAATATGGTGGTTTCTCTTATTCTCTCTGTCCCTACTCTTTTTTGGCTTCTTTTTCCTGTTAGGGGGTTTGACTATTTGTTATTTTTCTATTGGGATGTTTGGAAGTTGTTTCTGCCCTAACTGGGAGAGCTCATCATTTTTTTATCTGAGGGTTTATGTGAATGTCTCAACTTCTTCTCTATCCCCTTGGCAGAAAAATGATGGCCTCACTATTTCTCTTCTCTCCTTGTTCCTTGAAGTGTATGTTGATTTTCTGGGAGAGGTTCTTTTGCTTTGGATTCCTTTGGAATCTCTTTGGTTTGTGATCTTCTTTATGTTGGGGTCTGATTTCCTTTGTTTATATCTTTTGACCTCTAGGCATCGTTATGGTGAGGGTTTTGTTGTTCTTTTCCATCTTGGTTCCATGGCTTTGCTTTTTATGCATCTCTTAGTGCATCTATGGGTTACTTTGGTCTTTCCTATGGAGGTGGTACTATCTTCTATTTATGGGGAGATGGATGTGGTTGGAAGTGAATTTTCTCCTATAGAGGTGGAGTGGGATGCTATTGGCAATGCTTGGAAGTGTTGTTGGGGGGCTCATGAAGCCCTAATTTGTGGCTACACGAGAGTTGATAATGACTTTCATGTTGTCTTATTTTCTTTATCTTCTATAGAGGTGGAGATATTGAAAAGTAAGTTGATCTCTAAGGTGCTCACTCTCAAGGTTTATGGTTGTTGTAGCCATGATTGTATGGAGGAGCTTGGGTTTCTCTCCTATAGAGATGGAGAGAATAACTAGCTCTAGAACACTGTTGGAGCTTTGTGGATTTGTGGTTACCTTTCCTATAGAGGTGGAAAGGGTGTTTTGTTGGGCTCTGATACTTGTGCTGATGGAGCTTTCTTCCTAATCCACATTTTGAAAGTAATATTCTTGGGTTCAAGGTCCCTACCAAAACTTGGATGCACAGGGTTGTGGATCCCTTCAAAATCCATAGGTTTGGGTTTAAGGTCCCTGCCAAAACCTTATTTTAGTGGGTTGTTGGTCCTGCCAAAACCAATGGATTGTAGTGGGTTGTTGGTCCCATCAAAACCAATGAGGTCAAGATTCATGTAATTTCTTGGCTCTTTTTTGGGCAGCCTGCTGGCTTTTGGCTGGTTGTTGGCTTGTTGTGTCCCTGTTTAGCTACTAGATGTTTTACTATCTATCTTTTGGGCAGCTTGTTCTCTTTTGTGTGGGTTTTGGGTCCCCTTAAAACCTAATGGTTTTAGGTCCATTTAAAACCTGTTTTTCCTATTTTCAAAAACATTATTACCTTAACATCACATCATAATCACATTATGACCTAAAAGTAACACTAATCACAGCCCACTTTCTCACCTAACTACCATGGTCCCCTAATTTCACTACTACAACACATCTACACTAACTAAACCTATAGAAATACATATGACACACTAAGAACACATCCAACCAATTCCTTGAATGTAAATTAAATCTCATACATCAAATTACATATGATAACATAACTTAATTATAATTAATCATCATCTAACACTATGCTAATATGAATCTAATCTTAGACAACACCATGAAATAGGTACATAAATATATATCACATCTACTACTAAATTAATCTCATATGCATCATAAATACAAGATTCATATGTTCACTTTTCCATTACATAATAAACAACAATAAATATATCTTCAAGATTACATCAATTTATTTACATTTCCTTTACAAGAATGCTACAATGTACAAGATTCATTCATTTGAGAGGTATATACATATATAATACATATTGGACACAATTTTCTTAGAAATATCATCTACACATAAATCTAGCTCTGAAATGAAGTGGAAAGAAAGACTCTCCATGTTGCACACGAACTATACCACCTAAACCCCAATGGATGGTTGGAAAATACCACCCTACCACGTGGAACCCTGAGACCTACTCCCTCCATGCTAGGAGACAACACTAGGCCCCACACACAAGAAAACAATAGAAACAACAAGTGGCTGACACTAAACATCCAAATAAGACTACCTAAAACAAGAATCAACCAAAAATCACAAGGACTTTCACAAAGACTTTTAGATACTTTTAGAGGTCCAACACATAACACAAATAGATAGGAAACCAAAAATTTGATCATTATACCACAACACATACAATGAAGCACATTACATCATTTACATAATCTTATAACATGATGGCCAACTTTAATTTCTCTTAATAGTAGTCAAGTTTGCCAACTATAAAACAGTCAAATCAACTCAAAATCCAAATCCATCAAAAACCCATTTCAGATTTGGACGTGAATACTCAATATGTGGGAGGAATTGACTAGAAATGACTCAAAAATTTAAAAAATGAAAAAACAACAAATGGATTCCATAAAAACCCTCTTTGAATTGACATACCCGATTACAGTCAAACATCAAAATGAGAAAATACAACATATAAAAGTATTTCATAACTTGAAAGAAACACTTCAAAATATTGAAATAACATATTATATAACATCCATATAGATCTCTATGAATTTAAAACACAAATTATAAATTAAGTACATAACCTACCTCAAAACATGAAAAGTTTGAATGCGAGACACTGAAAATTGAAGAAGCTTTCCAAACCCAAATCTCTAATCTAAAGCATGATCAAAAAACATATTCCACACAATCTAGCAGTAAATCCATTCCCCTCAAATCATAATTTAATTCCAAATCACTCTCCTCCAAATTCTAATTCAAAACCACTCAAAATTTCCCAAAACCTTTGAAAATTACTTCAAAACCATGTAAAATCTCTCCATTCTCAAACCCCCCAAATATCTCTTCCAAATCCTCTAAATTTCATGCACAAAAAAGGTAAAAATCCAATTTCCCAATTTTTCCCCTAAATAAAACTAATTAAATTCAAAAAAATAAATAAGAAATAAAGTAGCTTTCTTTATTTTCCCCAAAACACTCTTCATTTCCAAAATACAAGGAAATAAAATCCTCTCATAAAATAAAATATTAAAATATTAAATTAAAGCACCTATCCTCATCCCACTAATGAAATAATTAAAATAAAATAAATAATCAAATTAACTTACACAATTAACTCATTTGTTTAGAGTTTCCCACCAAATAAATTCAAAACATTATAAAAGATAAAAGAACCTCCTTAAAAATAGCCACTCCACCAAAATAGTAAATCAAAACACGAATATAACATATGCTTACATATTAATATTTAAATATTTACCAATAAACATATTAATATTTAATAAATAACATTAAAATATGTTAATATTTATAACCTTATTTTCATAAAACATAATACACATATGATCATAATAATATTAATAACCAATATTCACTCACACCAAAGAATAACCATAGCAATATATATACATATATATAATAACATTAAATCACACTTTAACACCCATATGACAACTATAGTTACCAACAACATAACTGACCTAGAAGCTAACTTCACTTAAATAGATTATAATCAGAGACTAAGCATAAACCACAAAATAACTTCTTACTAAAAGGAGACATTCACATCAAAGCATAAATAACACTAATCACAATAATAACAAGTCGGCTAACCACATGACTTAGCACCATCTAGTTAGGATCCAAAACCAAGGCTAGACACCAGAATCAAACAATTACATATTCATAAGAAACATTCACATGAATGCAACACTCCAACTATAAGGTATAGGCGATCGAGCATTGTTTCATGACAACCCATAAAGGTTAATACATTCTTAATCAATTGTCCCTACTTGAGAACAATGGTTAGGGTTAAGGTATATTTGGGCCTAGATGTTATCTCCTCAACCACCATTGGGATTAGAGGCATGCTCAAACCTGCTAATTCGGGTGGAGACATAGCCTGGTACCTATTCACTCAAACATACAAGTTAAAGCGCATGTGCATAATAGTCGAAGCACTAGGAAAGGAACTCTATCAATTGTATCTCATTCTCGTATGTCCCCCATACGTCCAATGGTACAATGCCACTCTTTTCTCCTAACCTAAAAACATACTATTGCATCATCTAACTATCCAAATAACTCTCTACATCACAATAATAACATGAAAATATAAGTCATTCTCACTAAAGCACTAAAAAAAGCTCATGTCCCATCTACAACCACAACACTAAAACACAAGTCAGTTCATCTTCATGATAGTAAAGATAATCATATTCAAAATCATAATGACATGTCATCACAATAATAATATATTAGAACCAAGTGAAAATCCCAAAGGTAACCAAAGCACTCCCATCACATTAATATTCCCATAGCATGCATCCTAGTAATGGTCATGTCTAAAAACACACACATCATGATAAACCTATCCTTAAACATATATAATAAGTCATATCTTAACCTTCACACATAGTCCATAAATTCATAATATACAAAATCAACTGCTTAACATCATTAGCACATACCTTTAAATATCTCTATTATTTTACCTTCATCTCCAAGTTCCAAAGCCAAACTACCTGCACATCCATGATGGGAATGGAGGGCACTACATCCCCCCCCCTAAAACTTGACTTACTCCTAGAAGTCACAAACTAGGGTGGAAACATAACACATTAGTACTGCAAGTTTCTATTACCAACATCAAAGTTGATTCATTACATCAACATAATATACACTAGCTTTTCCTATGAAATAATTCATCTCTCCAGGATATATACTTATATAGTCCATTTCAAACATGATCTATCCTTTTATTTTTCAATGTCACAATAATAACACAATCAAGACTTGCATTTCGAAAATGATTTCATAGTACATAAGCCACTCAAATCCTTACATATTAGCATTAACACCATCAGTTTCCTTCAGGACAAAGAAAACATTGCACCCTTTTAATCCTAACTAGCAGAATTTCTCATAACAAAAATATATAAAAGTATTCAATTTCAAATGCATAACCATTTCATTTTCTTTACCCTTAAATTACAATTCCTCTTCTAATGCACTACTAAGCAATTAATACATTAGAATGCTAAATTTCCATAAAACACAACATAATTATACACAATACACATTTTTCATTAAATAACCATCATTTACAAACAAGACATTCCACTTTATTCATTTTACAACACTAAATATCATAACATATTCAATAAAAGATCATGATTTAACATACATTCTTCACATACACACAAATTCACATCACTGAGAATCACATCACAAGGTTACACAAGGGTCCATCTGGACACCGGTAAGCAGCACACTAATCCATGATACATAAACCATGAGCCAAGAGTCAATATCCATCTCACATAATCCATACCTCACACTCAGTGGCTTGATGGTGTTAGGCCAGACACACATGGTGAGACCATCCAAACAAAACCACAATGACCTATCTCTTGTTGTATAAGGTGGTTAGCCTCCAAGAGATAGTCATCACACATAGGTGGGTAGTGGGTCCTAGATGTGTAATAGCCTCACATACCTCCATCCTCAAGGTTCCCTATGTCTGCTTCCTCGTATACACTCACCAAGTCCGCCTCATACGTCCTTGGAGAGGAATCACAATACAACACATGGCCGACATCGAAAACAATAAGGGTAAACTAGTTTAGCCACCAAAGTCATAAATAAATATCAAATAAATATTCAATTTCAGAAATAAAGAAAGAAATACACATAATTTCAATATTAAATCAAATGTAACCATGAGGGCTACATGCAAATATAATCACAAGGTGTGGCTAAACCATCACAATCAATTATAAAAAAAAAAGTGTCAGCCTTCACAATCAATAGAAAATCATCAATAACCATAAAGAAAGTCTGCAATCTTTGAAATCGCATTGTACAACACTGTGTGACTAGATACTAGCCACCAAACAAAGAAGGAAGGAACAATGTCAGGCTATAATAGTAGCCCTCATGTGGTGCAAAGTGAGCACACCATCCACATGGCTCAGAGTGTGCTCCTTGGCTACACCCTGCATCGCGTCGTCACATAGCATGGACTAGCCAAGTGGCCCACACTCCTTGGCTACCCACATGGGATGTGCACCTCAACCCCCTCCCGCATTGCATCTCAGTGTGGCATGGTCATGCGCCAACCAAAGAAGGCACGTACTAGTCGTATGTCAGATGGCAGTGTCTTTGTGGCTCTGTGGAAGTAAGCACACACAAAACACACCCCACATAGTGATACCTCATGGAGAAGGCACACATAGGTACTCGTTGTAGCCAGAGGTATACATGGCTAGGACATACCCATTTGCTAACTGACCCAACACTGTTGAAAGCAAACATGAGTATCCCTCTACAAGTGTGTGAGGCCCCATTACGCTCATAACACAATCTCATAGTGCACCTTCATGTGTCTATGCACATGGCATTGTTTCTTCAAGCACAACTTGCTACCATCAACAACACGACATCATCACCAACACTATGTCAGAACATCAATGGGGTGTGGCATCATACCTATTACATCATGTCAAAACACGTGCAGATACAGTATATATAATGTATATATGAGTATATTAATATGGGGCTACTCAAGCTTCACCTCTCATACAGACGAGGTTGACTCGCTAATGCTAGCTCAACGCCCCTACAAATGGCCAAGCAACTAACAAACCAATATTTTTGTACTCAAAACTATGGGGATTAGGATAGCACATATGGATCAAGTACCCTGATCCATCATAAGGGGAAGTAGTGAGTACGCTTCCTTGAAATCGGTTGAGCTAAGACCGCTTTGCGTCATAATATGTGCACACTACACACTTCACCCAAGGAACTTTGTGGCTGCTACTACCCCTTCACAGATTGAGGGACTAGAGAACCAAAAGAAAAGAATCTGTGAAACTATCTTTTGGCTACTCTTATATATATAAATTTCAACTACACATGGGTTGGCCCTCAATTAGGTAACAAACATACAAGCACACATAATGGTATGGTTAATTCCACACCAAAAAATACAACATATTTCTCATGGATGGATACATAGTATCACCATCCCATGGGCACACAAAGCAAGTACAAGGTATTCACAATACTCAACCAATGCACAATTACTAGTTTCTCACATTTACAAGGGGTACAATTACATACACAATTTCATAAATACATTTACTTCCATAACCAATGTGATTTCCTTCACAAAATCATATCATTACATATTATCCATAACCCTTATTAGTTTTTCTTTCACTCTACTCTCTTCCATATATAACATGATACTAAATGTCAATGTCATGATCACCGTGATCACTTAACTCCTCTTAACAAATTCATATTCACTTTTATTCATTCGATATAACATTCTATCGTCATAACATAAGCATATGCCAACTAAATTTTCTTCCACACAGCAAGAATTTTACATAAGCACTATGGATTTTCTAAATGCACCTAAGAATCATTAATACTTTCACATCAACATTCATGCATCTAGAGTTAAACAAATTATACCCAAGTTCCATATTCACAAAAGAACAATAATGATCTTCTACTTAACTCTTACTACATGTAGGTCTTTCCTAAACACAAACACCTCTTACTTCATCACAAGTTATTCAAATTTCCACAAAACAAAATGATTCACATATTTGTTCCCAAAACACAATCCCAAATTCTCTCAAACTTTATCCCAAGCCGGTACAAGTGTCACTAAATTTTTACACCATGATTATTCCTACTCAAACATCCCTATCTCATGCATAAGCTTAATTACTTCACATGTTACCCCCTCATAAAAATTCAACATGCAAGACATCAAATGCATAAATCTTTTCTATTTATACAATAGTAAGAAAAGAGAAAGACATTACATCATAGGTTTCAACTACACATACAAGTGGGCACACACTTATATAACTACATTTTTATCTAATTTAGAGACATTGATCTAAACAAAAAACTTAAACCTCAATTTCAAAGGATCATTTTAATCGTTGATCCTAACTTAGTGAAAACACAATATTTTTTAAAATAATTAAGTTTTCGTTCTAAACTAACTTCCTACTACAACAATGAAAATTTTCCACTACCTAAATAAATATAAACAAATATGTCTTTTGTATAACCTTTAAATATTCTAATTTAATTAGTTCTAAATAAGATAAATAAATAAAATGCATTAATAACACATGGAATCTTAGACTAAAAGTTTAAAGTTTATCATTATAAATTGATCAATAAACATCAAAGGATAAGAGTCAAAGAAATAGAAAGTATGCCAACAAGAGATTTCGCTAACAAAAAGGTAGGGGTTTACTGCTATCATTTCATACTATTTAAAACTCATTTACTAATTTGAATAGATTTAATAAAATAACTAAATAAAATAATTTGTTCTAATTTGAAAATAAATTAAAAACTAAATCTTAAAATAATTCTTGCATTCAAATAGTCTTAATAAAAATAGTTGAATAAAGACAATATATCTATTTTTTTAGAATGTTAAATAAATAAATAAAACCACTCACTCATTACTTAACTAATTGAATTTCTCATTTAAAAGATTAAATAAACTTATTAAATGATATGTTTCCAAATAAATTTAAACTAGTTAATTTTGAACTAACAATATTAGAAATCAAATGAACATTAATAAAATAAATAGAAACTATTAGAATTGATTTGATGGATCATTAAAATAAACCAATAAAACAAGCTTTATTTCTAAATTTACTCTTCAATTCTTTTTTCTTTACTATGCTTTCTTTCTTTTCTTTTCCACAAAATTACTTTGTCTTTTTTTTTTTTTAAATGTGTTAGAAAGGTAAAATAGAGATAAAAAAAAAGAAATATCACAAATAATTAACTAATAATTTCCTTTAATATATTTTTTTTTAAATCATAAAATCACATATATAGTCATAATTTTCAAAATAGCAATATAGATAGTTATTAATTTGTACATATCTCATAATTAAGAATTTGGGTATGACTGAATTTTTGTGAGGATTTAGAAATCTAGGTTTCACATTTCCAATAAAAATATTGAAGAACCCCAATTTCTACAACAAAATTTATTAATTCTACAATGGACTAGTTTTTTTTTATCAAGATAATTTACAACAGTTCATACATCCAGTCGCACAATTTTTCATATCTCAAAAACTAAAACTAGAATCTAGGTATCACTAATTTTTTTAATATGATTTTGATAACTAAATGACGCACTTGTCCTAGAATTTTTAGACCAACCTAATTTCTAAAACAAAAGTTAATAAAAATAGAATAGACAGGTTCATTTATAAAATAGTTAACCAAGTAATTGATATGAACCAGAGAGATATAATTTTTATTTTTTCTAAAGAAATGAATTTAGAATAGCAAATTACATGCACTGGATGAAACTTAATACTACAATGTATATCTCTTCCTTTAGCTATTCTTTTACAAAAACTATAATATAAAAATTTGCAACAACCCAACAAGTTAGGTTACAATAACCTTAACAATGGAACAGAGGTAGTATCAAATTTGCATATTTCCCAAATCTAAAAGCTCTTCTTCAAATAGGTGTAACCCTACACATGAAAACTTATTTCTTCTAAAGCCAATGGGGTGCTCACCACCCAATCTTAGACTGAAAAACCAATCACCCCCAAGCATTCCAAAACTAAATTTGCACTTTTAAGCAACTAGAAGTCATGGGTATGAATCAAGGCCACATAAGGAGAATCAACAATTACATGCATCTAAGAGATCACACACAACAGGAGAATACATAATGCGTCTAATCATTTATTTAACATATCAAGCTGAGTGTTGATGAGGACGCAACCCGAGACTTAGAAAATAACCCACAAACAAGAGAATAATTTTATTATTCAGAAAATGGAGTTTCTTACATGCAGAGGATCTCAAATCCCCAAGTTCTACAACATATGCAAGTTACAAAAAGCTACAGAATCACCCTTTCGCAATATGCGAGCTTGTCCCCAAAAAGTTGCCCAAAATTAGAAACCCGCCCATAAATAGAGCTCCTCTTTAGTTTGGAGCCAAAAAAATATTTCAAATTTGAGTTTAGGCGGTTTGGCGCCGAAAATTTACAACATGAAGTTCAAATTTCAAAAGAGCATTTGCAATTGTATCTTCTAGAAAGTGCGCCAACTTCCCGGGGCCATAACTTTTGATCTAGGACTCTGATTCACGAACCGTTTGAACCGTTGGAAAGGTCACAAAGTCAAATACGCGCTCAAAATCTTGCTACGCCTATTTTGACAAGTTTTGGGGCCGATCTAGGAGCTCTAAGTGCCTCAAACCTAACTCAGAAAATTTTCAGGTGCAAATCTGAGAAACTAAAACTGCAATATCTTTCCACCTAGGAATAGAAAATAAAAACCGTAAATTGAGAATTTCATTATGACGAAAAGGGTATCCAAAAATGTAAAAAATCTAAAAACTAGAAAACTTGAAATTTAACTATTTTTGGGTGATGCAAAATTGCCCTTACACCATTGGATGCTCCTGCATCAGACACCCAAGGTAATTTGAGAAGTGACCCCGTCACGTCTCAGATGGTGGAGGAAAACCCAAATGGTCAACCTCTGCCTTAGGCAGCTAGGATGAATCTTCAACAGGCTTTCCTTTCCACTTCACCAGATATTCTTCATACTGCCTGTTCCGGGTACTCCTTCCCACATAACTATACAAGATTTCTTCAATCTCCTCATTTTCTGAAGTAGGTGCTGAAATCCCACACTATTCTATTGTTGGTACTTCCTCTGCGCCACCTTCATGATACTTTGTCAAGTCTGAAATATTGAACATAGAGGAAATGTTGAATCCATCCGGCAACTCTACCTCATATGCATTCCCTGAATCATGCCTCTTCAAAATTTTACAGGGATCGAACTTCTTCATCTTCAATTTGTTATATGTTCCCACTGGAAACCTTTCTTTCCTCAAGTGGACCATCACTTCATCACCAATCTGAAACTCCTTATACCTCCTCTTTTGATCTACCTTAACCTTATACTACTTATTCATCTTGTTAATATGTTATCTTACCTTCTCATGTATATCCTTGATGTGTTCTGCAAAATCTTTAGCTTCAACACTTATTTTCTTCTCTTGGTCCATCTTCCTCAATTCTGGAGCTGTTCTGGGGCTACCTCCATACACAATCTGGAATGGTGATCTACCAGTGTTTTTATTGACAGAATTGTTGTAAGAAAATTTTGCCTGGGGTAAGACCAAGTCCCATCCCTTGGGTTTATCTCCTACCAAACATCTCAGTAGGTTACCCAGACTCCTGTTAACAACCTCTGTTTGCCCATCTATTTGTGGATGGTGTGCAGAACTGAACTTCAACTCTGTCTTCAACTTCTTCCACAAGGTCCTCCAAAAGTACCCCACAAATTTGGTGTCACGATCTGAAACAATACTCTTTGGCAGACCATGTAGCCTCACCACTTTTTAAAGAAAAAGCTAGCAATGTGGACTGCATCATGGGTCTTCTGACATAGAATGAAATGTGCCATCTTCAAAAACCTATCAACCACCACAAAGACTGAATCATTCCCTCGTTGTGTCCTTGAAACCAAGAACAAAGTCCATACTTATGTCCTCCCATGGCCTCTTTGGTGTAGGTAAGGGCTGATATAAGTCTGTATTCTGGCTTACTCATTTAGCCATCTGACATACCCTGCAGCTTTGTACAAACTTCTTCACATCCTGTGACAACTGAGGCCAACAATAATGCTCATTGATAATGGCAATGGTCTTATCCCGACCAAAATGCCCTGCCATTCCTCCACTATGCTTCTCCTTTATCAGGTTCTCCCTCATGGAACTCCTCAGAATACATAATTGACTTCCCTTAAATAACATGCCATCCTGAATTATGAAATCCAACCACCTTGTCTTGTCCACTGTAACAGGTTCCTTGCAAGCTTTCCAAGCCTATGCAAAATCAGGATCTTTTGCGTATAGTGTCTTAAGTTCATTTAACCCAACCACTTCAATCTGCATCTTTGTCATCAATGTATGCCTCCTACTTAAGGCATCTGCAACCCTATTTGACTTCCCACTCCTATGTTTCAAAACAAAGGTATAACTCTGCAAAAACTCTACCCATTTCATATGCCTCTGATTTAATTTTCCCCGACTATTTAGGTACTGCAAGGCCTGATGATCAGTATATAGAACAAATTCCTTCGGCAACAAATAATGTCTCCATTTCTTTAATGCTTGAACTATTGCATAAAATTTCTAATCATATACATAATACTTTCTCTTGGCATCATTTAACTTTTCACCGAAATAGGCAATGGGCTTACCTTCTTGGCTCAACACGCGTAACGACACACAACCACGGCATCACAATCCACCGGAAACACCTTGTTGAAATCTGGGAGGGCTAGAACAAGCTACTCTATCATCTTTTGTTTCAACAATTCAAAACTTTTTGCTACTCTTGTGCTCCACTTGAACTCTTTTCTATCCCCTCTCATTGTTTCAGTCAGGGGTGCAAAAATACTACTAAAGTATATAATGAACTTTCTGTAAAAACTAGCCAAACCATGGAAAGATCTCACCTCGGTAGCAGTTCTTGGGGTAGGCCATTCTACAATAGCCTTCACCTTCTCTGGGTCCATCTTGAGACCTTCTGCTGAGACAACAAACCCCAAATACACTAACTCCCTCTTCACAAAACTGCACTTCTTCAGATTAATCAACAGTTTCTCTTCTCTTAACTTCTCAAAGGCTCTCCGAATATGCATCAGATGCTCATCCAACGTCTTACTGAAAATCAAAATATCATCTAAATACACAATAACAAAACTTCCCATAAATTCTTTTAGTACCTCGTTCATGAGCCGCATGAATGTGCTCGCTGCATTGGTTAGCCCAAAAGGCATGACTAACCACTCGTACAGGCCCTCTTTGGTCTTGAAGGAAATCTTCCATTCATCTCCCTCTTGAATCTGGATCTGGTGATATCCACTCTCGCATCAATCTTTTAGAAGTATTGAGCTCCACCAAATAGTCCATCGTGTCATCCATCCTTGGCAAGGGAAATTCAGATTTCGATTGTTATCTTGTTTATGGCTCGAATTGCATACCATCCTCCACTCCCCATCCTTCTTTGGTGCTAGTACTGCAGGTACTGCACATGGACTCAAACTCTCCCATATCAAACCCTTTCTCAACAACTCTTGAACTTGTCTGTTCAACTCCTCATTTTCTTCTAGAGTCATTTTATGAGCTGCCTTATTTGGAAAACTGGCTCCAGGAATCAAGTCAATTTGATGACTAATCTTCCTTATTGGTGGTAAACCCTCAGGTACATTATCAAAAACAATATCCTAAAACTCATCCAACATCTCAGAAACTTCTTTTGGAACTTTCTCACTATCCTCCTTACTCACTCTAGGAATCAATGCATAACACACACGCTCATGCTTCATACCTTCTAAAAAAAATTTTCCATCTACATAACAAATTATAGCACTATTGCATACCTTTTCTTCGATCTCCTTCAAGGGCTTCAACTTGTGACGAATCCCATCATTTGTCAAGGAATAAGTGTTTGCATGGCCATCATGTATAGCTCGCCTATCGAACTATCACAGCCTCCCCAACAATATGTGACATGCATCCATGGGGATGATATCACAGAGTACTTCATCATGGTAGCTCCCGATCTTGAACTTTACTAGGCACTGCTCATTGACCAAAATTTTGTGGTCTTTCTGCAACCAGGCAATCCGATATGGGTGCGGGTGCCTTTTCCTCTTCAACTTCAGCTTTGTGACCATCTCTTCTAACACCAGATTATCGGTGCTCCCACCGTCAATAATGACATCACAACATTTTCTTTCACACTTGCACCTTGTGTGAAATAGATTCTTCCTTTGTTCTGGTTCCTTTTCCTCAGTCACCAAGGCTCTCCTAATCACTAGGGCTTCTCCCTTTTTAGCATCATCTCAATGTTCAAATCGCCTCTCATCTCTGCATGCGCAACTCATCCATGACCTCGCCTTTGTATGTTCTTCCTTGGTGTTGTGGACATTCATAGGCTTGATGTCCCTCTTCACCACACTGGAAACACATTCCTTTGAAACCACCTCTTCCAGATCCTTGTCCATATCTCCCTCATCCTTTACCTCTTTGATCACCACTGTCTTGAGCATGAGGGCAGTAGAAGTTATCATTCATTTGGCTTTGGCCGTATCTACTATCTTCACTTTCATCATCATTTTCGCTTCGTCTTCCATTGTTCTTCCACTTTGTCTCCCATCCTTTCAATTTGCCATCAAATCTTTTGTTCAACTTCTCTTCCAATCTTTAGAGCAAACCAATACACATCCTCAATCGGTGGTCACGCCCCGACTAGTTAACCTCAATGTTCCGGTCGTGAACCCATTATCAGCCTATCTTCTCCTTTATTGGCCTTTGTGTGTCTGCCTCTAATGATTATTCGTGAAATTCTTCGCATATTCTTTCACGTATCTACTTCCTCTTGTTTTTAACCCTTTGCAACTTCTTTCAACAGATCTAACCTATAGTCCACCGTATGAACCGGCTTTTCCCTCTTTTCAATTTTACAAGTATCCATTTTCCTCTTTGATTTAACCGGGACCTCTTCCACCAAATATTGCATGGCCTTTCGCCTTTCATTTTCTAAACTTAACCTGATCCGGGTCCTATTTCCTCATACTCTCAAATATTTCTAGCTCGCTGATCTAGTCGACAACTCTTCGGTTCGACTTCCAAAATAATCTGACTCGCTCGTCTTTTCCCGATCTTTGAAATGGCCCTTATTAGCCGCATTTGGTCTTGATCAATTGCTTCTTCTTCCTCTTCTGCATTTGAACCTTCTTCCTCTCCTTAGTCCTCACTTTCCTCCCTCAGGTTTAACCCTCTTCTCACCTGCTCTTGTAACACATCAATCTGTCTTTGGAGGGCTGCCAGTGCATCTCTTCCACCAGCATTTCTACCACCTCGACCACCTCTGGCACCACCATGCCTACCAGGCATCACTCTTGGAGGCATCTTTATTGACCTCGATCCACAACCACAGTCCTGGTGCAACTACCTCACGATCAGCGATCTGTCCACATACTCAAGAAAACCCACTCTGATACCACTTGATGAGGACGCAACCCAAGACTTAGAAAATAACCCACAAACAAGAGAATAATTTTACTATTTAGAAAATGGAGCTTCTTACATGTAGAGGATCTCAAATCCCCAAGTTCTACAACACATGCAAGTTACAGAAAGCTACAGAATCACCCTTTCGCAATATGTGAGATTGTCCCCAAAAAGTTGCCCAAAAATTAGAAACCCGCCCATAAATAGAGCTCCTCTTTAGTTTGAAGCCAAAACAATATTTCAAATTTGAGTTTAGGCAGTTTGGCGCCGAAAATTTACAACATGAAGTTCAAATTTTAAAAGAGCATTTGCAATTGTATCTTCTAGAAAGTGCGCCAACTTCCCGGGGCCGTAACTTTTGATCCAGGACTCCGATTCGCGAACCGTTTGAACCGTTGGAAAGGTCACAAAGTCAACTATGCACTTGAAATTCACTACACCAATTTTAGCAAGTTTTAGGGCCGATCTGAGAGCTATAAGTGCCTCAAATGTAACTCGAAAGATTTTCAAGTGCAAATTTGAGAAACTAAAACTACAATATCTTTCCACCCATGAATAGAAAATAAAAACCGTAAATTATAAATTTTAGTATGACTAAAAGGGTATCCAAAAATGTAAAAATATCTAAAAATTGGAAAACTTAAAATTTAACTATTTTTGGGTGATGCAAGATTGCCCTTACACCACTGGATGCTCCTGCATCAAGTGTTTAGATTAAAATATGGTATCTAACACAAGGGTCCCTATGACCTTCCAGCCACCCAAAAAATATCTGAGAACACATGCATAAGAAAAGTTAGTATAACTAGACATGGGCAACAATATTAACCAGAGATCCCAATGCTACAACACTCACTCTAATACCAAGTGTAACGCCCTACTAAGTGACCCGATGGATAATACAAAAGACCTTCAAACATCATGAAAATAATTTCTTTTTAAGAAACTAAAGTGACACTAACTAATGCAACTCAACAAATTAACATGGATAACATTATTACTTTAACATCACATCATAATCACATTATGACCTAAAAATAACATTAATCACAACCCACTTTTGCACCTAACCACTATGGTCCCCTAATGTTGCTACTATGACACATCTATACTAACTAAACCTATAGAAAGACATATGACACACCAAGAACACATCCAGCCAATTCCCTGAATGCAAATTAAATCGCATACAACAAATTACATATGATAACATAACTTAATTATAATTAATCCTCATCTAACACTATGCTAATATGAATCTAATCTTAGACAGCACCATGAAATGGGTACATAAATATATATCACATCTACTACTAAATTAAGCTCATATGCATCATAAATACAAGATTCATATGTTCACTTTTTCATTACATAATAAACAACAATAAATATATCTTCAAAATTACATCAATTTATTTACATTTCCTTTACAAGAATGCTACAATGTACAAGATTCATTCATTTGAGAGGTATATATAATACATATTGGACACAATTTTCTTAGAAATATCATCTACACATAAATCCAACTCTGAAATGAAGTGGAAGGAAAGACTCTCCATATTACACATGAACTATACCACCTAAACCCCAATGGATGGTTGGAAAATACCACCCTACCACGTGGAACCCTAAGGCCCACTCCCTCCATGCTAGGAGACAATACTAGACCCCACACACAAGAAAACAACAGAAATAGATAATGGCTGACACTAAACATCCAAAGAATACCTAAAACAAGAATCAACCAAAAATCATGAGTTTCACAAAGACTTTTAGATACTTCAGAGGTCCAACACATAACACAAATGGATAGGAAACCAAAAATTGATCATTATACCACAACACATACAATGAAGCACATTATATCATTTGCATAATCTTATAACATGATAGCCAACATTAATTTCTCTTGATAGTAGTCAAGTCTTCCAACCATAAAGCAGTCAAATCAACTTGAAATCCAAATATGTCTAAAACCCATTTCAACTTTGGACATTGACTGCTCATATTCGTAGGTGGAATTGACCAGAAATGACTCAAAAAATTAAAAAAATGCAAAAATAATAAACAGATTCCATAAAACCCTCTTTTTGGCATACCCGATTACAGTCAAACATCAAAATGAGAAAACCCAGCATATAAAGGCATTTCACAACTTAAAAGAAACACTTCAAAATATTAAAATAACATATTTTATAACATCCATATAGATCTCTATGAATTTAAAACACAAATTATCAATTAAGTACAAAACCTACCTCAAAACATGAAAAGTTTGAATGCAAGACGTTGAAAATTGAAGAAGCTTTCCAAACCTGAATCTCTAATCCAAAGCACGATAAAAAATTAGATTCCACACAATCTAGCAGCAAATTCATTCCCCTCAAATCATAATTTAATTCCAAATCACTCTCCTCCAAATTTTGATTCAAAACCACTCAAAAATTTTCAAAAACCTTTGAAAATTACTTCAAAACCATGTAAAATCTCTCCATTTTCTCTCCATTCTCAAACCCCTCAAAAATCTCTTCCAAATCCTCTAAATTTCATGCACAAAAAAGGTGAAAATCCAATTTCTCAAATTTTCCCATAAACTGATTAAATTCAAAAAAATAAATAAGAAATAAAGTAGCTTTCTTTATTTTCCCCAAAACACTCTTCATTTCCAAAATACAATAAGGAAATAAAATCCTCTCATAAAATAAAATATTAAAATATTAAATTAAAGCACCTATCCTCATCCCATTAATGAAATAATTAAAATAAAATAAATAATCAAATTAACTCACACAATTAACTCATTTGTTTAGAGTTTCCCACCAAATAAATTCAAAATATTATAAAAGATAAAAGAACCTCCTTAAAAATAGCCACCCCACCAAAATAGTAAATCAAAACATGAATATAACATATATTCACATATTAATATTTAAATATTTACTAATAAACATATTAATATTTAATAAATAATATGTTAATATGTTAATATTTATAACCTTATTTTCATAAAACATAATACACATATGATCATAATAATATTAATAACCAATA
>VDFB02075321.1:74878974-74938524 GCA_007258455.2 Sequoia sempervirens
AGGGAGAGGGGGTAGGAGGGAGAGACTTGATAGAGAGAGAGGGAGTGAGAGAGAGAGATAGAGGGAGGGAGTGAGAGAGAGAGGGAGGGAGAGAGAGACAGAGAGAGACAGAGAGAGAGAGACAGAGAGAGAGACTTGAGAGAGGGGGAGAGAGAGTGGGAGTGAGATAGAGAGAGGGAGAGAAAATAAACCTATAAAAAATAAACTTTCTCATAACATGAGCACATTTTGAAGAAGTTGATATGTAGCCATTTGTTTAGCAAAACATAACATGCTCACATTATAATGCGAGTGCGTTATAACATGAACATGTTTTGTCTTGCTCTAAAAATAGTAAAAAACTTAATATAACCATGATCTCTAGGCCAACATTATGCATATTCTCCTGGTTATGCACGTGTTCTGACAAAAAGAAGCTTTTTGATGCTTTTGTGAAGTTTGCATGCAAGTTTTTCACATTCTACCACCTTTTTTATGCTCTTTCCACCATCTTTGCATGAAATAGCAGAGTTTTCATGTCAAATTTGATATATATCAATTCAAGTCTCAATTCCATTCAAGAGTGATATACGATTGAACTTTGGAGGGAAAAAATCTTTTGAAAAACTCATTGTTGAGGAGTTTGAAGCAAGAAGAAGCAAAGGATACATAATTGGGTAGAAATCCTCCATTCGAATCTTTGTTTTTTAGGTATGTGAAGTCTTTATGCATTTTCTTTATATTTTATTTCATTATATTTTGGCTTGCTTTGATTTTGTTATTTTGCATATTCCATGTCCATTATTGTCTGTTTGTCATTATACCCTTAGCTTGTTAATGAACATTTTAAATTATACAATTATTTAAACACTTTCCAATTACATTTTTAAACCACATCTCTTTGAGACATTTTGTTAAACAATTGACTTACCTTGTGTATGCTTCCACATTTTGTATACAAATATATATAAGAGAAGTTATAAGGATGTAAAATAATACATCATTTCTCAATCCTTTTCTATGGATGTGCATACCCCTCTCCAAATATTTCATTTTGGTATAAGCATGGGGGATGTTGGAAAATGTAGTGGAATTTGGTTTTACACCTAGAAATTACATATGCTTTAAATTTTCTAAAGCCTTTTCAACAAATCTATTTTGTGCATATCCTACAATCATTCTAGTCCACAAGGACATATCTCATTTAGGTATTTTGTCAAATAGTTCTACCAAGCATTTGATTGCCTTGTATATGCTACCAAATTTTCCATACATGTCTACCAAACCATTTTATCAAACAACATAGACAAGGAAATCAACGATTTGAAGAAATGTCTCAAAGAAATGGGGTCTCATGGTGATGTGCATTTTTTCAAACAACTGATTGCATTGTCTGTGCTACCAAATTTTCCATACATGTCTCTACAAAATTGGAATAGACTCCTCCCACATTAATAGATCTTTGAATCTATTTTGGTTTTCATCTCTATTTCTAAACTTACCTTATCACTAATGTTGTGATATATTTTCAATATACCCTTTATTAGTCTACCTAAAAGGGATTGTAACTCTTCTCTCCACTGTTTCAAAACTCTTTATTCAAGGCTAAGTTAGCAATATGGGGAAAGGTGTAGGCTATCTTGTAATCATGGCATGCCACAAGACCAAATTTCTTTAAGGAATTGGATCCAAAAATTTATGTGACCATTGACAAGCTAGTGAGCTCAATAACTTGTCAATGCAATAGGGTTGACAAGGTAGGCCCCTGGGTTGTTTGAAAAATTGCCTCATAGAAATGTGGTCTCACAGTGATTATATATCACTGTGAGACCACATTTCTATGAGGCATTTTTTCAAACAACCCATAATCACCATGAGACCACATTTCTATGAGGCATTTTTTTAAACAACCCCTACCTTGTCAACCCTACCACATTGAAAGATAGTGAGCTCACTAGCTTGTCAACATGAGACCACATTTTTATGAGGCATTTTTTAAACAACCCCTACCTTGTCAACCCTACCGCATTGACAAGCTAGTGAGCTCACTAGCTTGTCATTGGTACCACATTTTGCATACATGTCTACCAAAACATTATTGTCAAAAAATTCATGTGCCTCATCCATGCTTCCATTTTGAACCTATCTTGCAATCATGGCATGCCACATGACCACATTTCTTTGAGGCATTGAATCCAAAATTTCATATGAGCATTGACAAGCTAGTGAGCTCACTAGCTTGTCAATGCAGTAGGGTTGACAAGGTAGGGGTAGTTTGAAAAAATGCCTCATAGAAATGGGGTCTCACTGTAATCATAGTGAAACCACATTTATATGAAGCATTTTTTCAAATAGCCCATAATCACCATGAGACCACATTTCTATGAGGCATATTTTAAAACTACCCCTACCTTGTCAACCCTACCGCATTGACAAGCTAGTGAGATCACTAGCTTGTCAAAGGTACCACATTTTTCATACATGTCTACCAAAACATTATTGTCAAAAAATTTACATGACTTGTCCATGCTTCCATTTTGAGCAATATTACAATCATGGCCTGCCACATGACCACATTTTTTTAAGGCATTCCATCCAAAAATTCATGTGACCTTTGTCTATGCTAGAAACACTCTTCTACAGGATGATTGTAAGTATTTTGTATGAAGCCTTGAATGACATATATTTCATTTATTTGTATGGATTAATTTTTGAGGAACTAATATTTGTCTTTCTATCATTCTACAGGTAAAATTATCTGCCATGCTGAGGAAATGAATAATGAATAAACCAATATAGGAAGAGTACAAAACTAATAAGGAAAAGAAAAAGAATGGATGAAGGAACATCGTTAGAAGAAGAAATTGGATAAAATTGATGAAAAAAATCCAATTGATGAGGAACCTCAGCCATAAAAAAGAGAAGAGGCATTGGTAGCACAAAGGGCATGAAGGTGAAAGCATCGTGCTAAGATAGATTTGAATACCGTAGTTGGAGACACACCCTCTACCAGAAGTGAATATGGAGGGACACCATATACCAGAAGTGAATATGGAGGGGCACCATCTCCCGCAAGTGAATATGGAGGGACACCATCTACCACAAAGTGAATATGGAGGGACACCATCCACCTCATCTCAAGTTGAGAGTACATCATCACTCACATTTGAGGAAGGAGGTACAACATTATTCCCATGTCAACCTCAAGGTATGTCATTTATTCCACCCTCAATCAAAGGTACGTGATCTATCCCATCTCACTTAAATATTGATGAAATTCCTAATGTTGAGATGTATGTACCTAGGAGAACACCACCTAGAATTTTGCATAGAAATTCAATGTTTTTGATTAATATTTTGCAACCAATGGAAGGTAAGATTCTAGAATACACTTGTAGAAGATATGCTGATAAAATTTGGAAATTATTCTTTGAAAAGTTAAATGAGACCGCAAGATGTCAAATATTTGTTGAAATGATGCGAGGTATAAAGTATAGAAACATCATGAGTATTATTGGGTTGAGAACATCAAATGCTTCAAGTGAAAATACTATTGTGAAGAATCTAATGGATTCTTATGAGAGTGTGGGTAAGACCTCCCAAAGATAGTAATGTCACCTGATGTGTCATTACATTGACTTTGGTAAGTAATCAAACAAGGAGATCTCATCTCATTAGAAAGATGAGTCAACAATAGAGAATTAATAGAAAATATTTATCAAGAGCTTTTCAAAGGTGCCAAAGAATTGAGGAAACCAATTCAACTAAATTATGGGAATTCTCAGGGAGACTCCCACGAAAAGATAAACTAGTTGTTGAAGAATTGAGAACACTAATTGAAGACTATTGGAAGAATAACACAAGGCCATCTCTGAATCAAAGGGAGGTGGTAAGAAGGAGAATCGGTAGTCAAAATCATGAGCCACATCCAAAGAAATTTTTGGATATGACTTAAACACAATTTTTTCTTAAATTTCAAGAGGATTATCCTCAAATTCAAATTTGTTAAAGATATTTTGAAATTCTTAAACCTTTTTAAGTCAAGATAAATCACATATGCACTACTATTGGCAAGAGAAACTACAAGTGCTTTTTTGTGTTGTCATTGATGGAAACCCTAGTCAATGATAGATCTGCATAACATCATTTGCTTATACCAACAATCAAATTGAGGATAGTCAGGGAAGAATAAAACATCTGACAGTTTGGTGATCATCATTTCACTTGCAGATTTCCAATTGTTATTTTGAGTTGTGCATCTCATGGGAGGTCTGTCAATACATCTAATGTGTTTTCCGGAAATCTCAGTGCCTTGTACTAAGTCTTGTGTGAATTTGGAGATTTGGTTGGTTACTTTTTTGTTTAGCAGTATTTTGGGGCTGACTTAGTCCATGTAATACATCCTAGATATTCAAGGAATGTTTTATCAAATATTTTTGAGTTTGGTCATTGTGTTTTGGGTCCAAGATAAGTTGTGGATGACTGTTGTGGATGCACATTGGATAACTCTTAATATTTGAGTTGACAAGTTGCTAATATTTTAAAGTTTTATTTGGAGTTGACATGTTGTGATTAAATTGCTAGTCGCAGATATATATGTATGATCTCTTATATCATTTTGGTGAGTGTACATGGTGTGTCGATGTGTATTACGAATACCATAAGAGTGTTAGGAAAATTTTATGCATAGTTTCACTTGCACATAAAGATTTTGTGGAGCAAGTTAGAGTAGAGCAAAGCAGAAGTTCAGTATCAATCAGAAGGGAAAAATATTGTCAACCAAGCTTAACCGAAATTGTAATCAAGCATTTGTAGATGCTATTCCTTTAGTTCATTCTCTTGGATCTAATCCAAATCTCTGTAAGGCAGTGTGCCTTCCTATTTTGAGTAGTGAGCTCTAGGAAGTGTGCTTGAATGCAAGTGCATTTCCATATTGTAAAGTTCTTTTGAGTATACTTAGATTATATTGTGGATTGGTCATCCACCATGGTTTTTCCCCTAATAGGGTTTCCATGTAAAAATTCTTGTGTTATGGTGTTGTTATTTTCTTTCTATTTTTGCATATTTCTCCTAGTTGAATATTTTAAGTAGATTAGTAATCAGAATAATAAAGTAAATTTTTGCAGAACATTGATTTAGCCCCCTCTCAGTGTTGCTTGTTTCCAACAATTGGTATCAGAGCTAGTTCCTCAGAAGAATTCTAATAGCTTGGGGAGATATTGGAAATTATCTTCAATGGATACATACAGTCTTCAACAACAACTTATGGTGGCCCTAGATGATCTTGACCAGTCAAAATCTGAGAACCAGGAACTGCAAGAAAGTCTTGAGAATGCAAAAAAAAACATCTAATCATTGAAAGACAAAATCAATGAATCAAGGGAGAAAAGAAAGGAATTATGTGATCAACTCAAGCATAAGAACATAAGCATGGAAGATGAACAACTTAGTCATGCCTTGAAGGAGAAAATAGAAGAGTGTGAAAATTTTTCCAAAGAAAATGCTGCCTTGAAGTGTGAGATGGAGTCCATCATGATGAAAATAACCAAAGAAATTGAAGATAGAAAGAAGAATGAAGAAAATCTTGCTCAATCCTTAAAAGAAAAATTTGAACAATGCAACCGATTAGACAATGAATTGGAACAATCTAAAAAAAATGAGGAAACACTTGAAAAACAACTTGATGATCTCAGAGATGAACTTACTACTGCAAATGAGTACAAGGAGAAATTCAAAGCTAGTTCAGCTGAACTTGATGAAATTATTAAAGGTCAGAGGACTAATGGTGATAAGAGAGGTCTTGGATATGAAGAAGGAGAAAGTTATGGATCTGGACAAAGGAACTCTGTACAAAGGAATTTTGGACAAGGAAATCAGATGAATGGAGCCAGAAGAAATCTAGTGAGACAACCAAATGATTAGAGATTAAATGGTTATTGTTTTACTTGCAACAAATTTGGTCATATGGCTTCTTAGTGTAGAAGAAAGATGAATCCAAGTGGACCATCATTCTCAAGTCAATGCTTTAATTTTTGTAAGTATGGTCATAAGTCAAGTGAATGCAGAGTTGTGATGAATAAATTTCATAGAAATTTCAGGTGCTATGCATGCAATAGATTTGGGAATATTTCTAACCAATGCAGATCAAGGAAAAATTAGTGGAACAATTGGTCTGATCAGAGAAATGTTGTGTGCTACAACTGCAACAAATTTGGGCATATTTCTAGATTCTGTTGGAACAAAAGAGGTCTAATAAGACATAATACATAGCAGGAAGTCAAAGGAAAAGGGAAAGTCACTACAGATGTGATTAGGAGGAAAATGCAGAAGAAATGAGTGAATGAATTTCTGAATTTGCAATCATGTCCACTCCTCTGGTAGTTGAAGTCAAGGACATACCCCATCCTAAATTCAAATGGAATCCCTATAAGTCTATTGAGATTGAGCCCTTAAGAGCATTTTCATCTGTGTTGTATGGAGTTTTGCACACTGAGGATATTAGGGCATATATTCATGTGAACATTGAAGAGTTATGCACCTCTCAAATAGTGAATATGTATTCCCATCATATAATTGGAGAAGATTTTATTGTAAAACTAGAATTTAAAACCCTAAAAGAGAAGAAGTTTGTGTAGTTTGCGAGATTTCCCATATTTGAGGAAAATGAATGGGTTAGATACATTTTGAGTCTTGTTCATGCCGAATTCATGTGGCTAAATATACCCTTCAAAATCACAAAAGAGGCTATATGTGCAGTAACAAGTCTAAATTCCACTGGTAGATTTCTAATCTTGAAATCTGTGAAGAATGACAAGGTTACTAAGGCAACATGTGCAAAATGGGATAGAAGGGCAATGATAATTGTATACACTTTAAAATGGTCACATCATGTTGTCTGGTAATTAATTAAATATTTTTAATATTTAATTAAAATCTTTGAATTTTATCTGCGTATAAATAAATTTAAATAATTTATTTATATTTCTTCATTCTTTTATTTTGATTAAATAAATAAGTTTATTTAATCATCTTTTCGTATTCATTTCTTAATTAATTAAATAAATATTACGATTTATTTATATTAATTATCGATAATCTTCGTTTGAATATCTTATTCAAATAAAGATTAAAATATTATTCTTCTTCTAAATAATTAATTAAATATTTCAAAATATTTAATTATTTCCTCTAATTCAATATTCCAAAATCATTTCAAAATTCTTCAAAAATCTATTTATAATTAAATATTTCCAAAAATATTTAATTAAATCAACATTTGGGGCAAAATTAAAATTCTTTGAAGCAATGCGTAAAACACATCACTTCAAAGAGGGGCAAAATGTATACACCTAAAAATGGTCACATCATGTTGTCTGGTAATTAATTAAATATTTTTAATATTTAATTAAAATCTTTGAATTCTATCTGCGTATAAATAAATTTAAATAATTTATTTATACTTCTTCATTCTTTTATTTCGATTAAATAAATAAGTTTATTTAATCATCTTTTCGTATTCATTTCTTAATTAATTAAATAAACATTACGATTTATTTATATTAATTATCAATAATCTTCGTTTGAATATCTTATTCAAATAAAGATTAAAATATTATTCTTCTTCTAAATATTATTTACAATTAAATATTCTAAAAATATTTAATTATTTCCTCTAATTCAATATTCATTCTTAAAAATCATTTCAAAATTCTTCAAAAATCTATTTATAATTAAATATTTCCAAAAATATTTAATTAAATCTTCTAAAATTTCAAATTCTTCTAAAGTCATATTACAATTAAATATTTCAAAATATTTAATTAAATCTTCCATAGTTTTTAAAAAATCAAAAATCAAATGCAATAAATTAAATAAATTTATTTATTTATTTAATTTGGGATTTATCTTCAACTCCCGGGAAGCAAACGGTTAAAATAGAAAATTAAATTTCTCTATTTCTGTGCAGGCTTGTTCCCGTGGGTTGAAGACAGGAATCCATCCTTCTCTCCAACCTCTCAACCTCCCCCATTTTCTTCTCAACCTCTCCATCTCTCACCATTCAAACTTACCAGACAATCTCACAGCCGTAGATTCTTGCCAGGCGGGATGGAGCCTGCAAAAATCTATAAATACAGTTGCCGAGAGCTTCAAATGATATAGAAGCTTTTATTAAAATAACTATAGGAAAATTTCATAGCACTCATAGCATTCATAGAGTACTTTCATAAGCATAGATAGTATAGAATCATAGCAATAGCAATAGAATCATGATACATTTCATTCACAGCCCCTGTGCATAATCACAGCCCCTGTCCATATCCGTATCAGCAATCCCATCTTCACCAGCATATAGAATAGATTTTCATTTGCATACTCGTTCTACAACAGCCATTTGGAGGAGCTTACATCAAATCTGAGAGCAGCAACTTCAAATTCCTGGAGATAGAGGAAGATGAAACGGCTCTGAAGAAAACTTTGTTTGATTTGAATTCATTTAAATTTCTTTAGATTAAGGTTTCATTATTGTGTTTTTGTTTTAAATTAGATTAACATAAATAAACATAACACTTTTTTTTTTTGAATTTTTTTTTTTTGAAATTGTCGATTCATCGTTCAAAAATGATGATGTGAAGAAAATGACTTGAAAAGATGTTAGATCAATATAATCTTCCATTCAAGGATACCCTTTCATCCCATGAAGATGATTATCCTCCTCATGATCAAGATATGTCTTTCATACCACTTCATAATCCTTTTCCAAGTCAAGATCAAAACACCCCATCATCCCCATGTCAAGAGCCTATTACACCTATTCACGTTATCCATGAACCCCACACCTATAAATTGGGATCCTCCTCCTTTATCCATTCTAATTTACTTCCAAAACCTATCTTCTCATCCATATCATATCCTCTTCACAATGGACTTGCATCTTGTTTCACAAACAATACATATCCAATTGGTAAACGAATGTGTGAAATTATGAATTACAAAGGAAAAGGTTTAGGCCTTCATGAGCAACGTATCCTAGAACCCCTTTCTATCCAAGCACATCCATATTCTCATGGCCTTGGTTATACACCTCATGCTCAACCTAGGTATCCTAGTCCAATAAAAACACCATATATCCTAGGTCCTTATCCTAGTCCATCAAACTCTCCATCCATCCTAGGTCCTTATCCTAGTCCATCAAACTCTCCATCCATCCTAGGTCCTTATCCTAGTTCATCAAAAAATTCATCTATCCTAGGTCCTTATCCTAGTTCATCAAACCATTCATCTAGCCTTGGTCCTTATCATTCCAACCTTAGCTCATCAACTCTTTCATCCATATTAGGGTCCCACATTTCTCCATCTCCTATTCTTCAAGAACAACAAAAACACACATCCTTGATCCACTTTCAAAATTCTTCCTTCATTAACTCATCCATCATACCTCCATATCATTCACCTCAATCCACCCCTCCCATTGCTCTTGGAAGCAATTTAGATGCCAAATATGAAAAGCTTCTATATCAAAATCCACATGTATCAAAGGATCAACATGTCTCCTCGAAGAGTCATGCAAAAATAAAAGAAAATTTGATCCAAAAAATCAAAAAGCAATTTTCAAAGGCCACAAAGGCCCATCAAAGAAAAAGCAATTTTCAAAGGCCACAAAGGCCCATCAAAGCAAAGGCAATTTTCAAAGGCCACAAAGGCCCATCAAAGAGAAAAGGCAATTTTCAAAGACCACAAAGGTCCATAAATCAAAAAGAAAAATGTCAATGGCCACAAAGGTCCACAAAGCAAATATCAAAATCAAAAGTCATGTGGATTCCTAAAAGTCTCATAGAAGCAATAAAATCTAAATTCGCATCCAAATTTGCTAATCCAAAAGTTTCCTCCAATTTTCCATCTAATAACCTATCACCTTCCAAATCCATTTTTCCTCCATCACTCCACCACCCTTCAAGGTGTGTGCCAATGTTGATCTTTTCAACCTTTCCATTTATCCATCAACAGGTTC
This sequence comes from Sequoia sempervirens, assembly GCA_007258455.2. Taxonomy (NCBI): domain Eukaryota; kingdom Viridiplantae; phylum Streptophyta; class Pinopsida; order Cupressales; family Cupressaceae; genus Sequoia; species Sequoia sempervirens. The sequence continues at coordinate 74,888,963 of VDFB02075321.1, forward strand.
TCCAACCTCCTATCCATTATCCAACATTCATCCCCCATCATTTTTCTTTAATCCAAACTTTTGCATAAGTCCTTATATTCTTCCATCATATCATTAATCTTCCAACATTTAGGATTTTAATTCCCATTGCCATGGTTTATTAGAGGGATATTTGGTTGTGAAACTTGATGCTTAAGTCCTTCCTCTATCTCCCTATCATGCATATCTTATCTTCCATATTCCTCTTGTACTCTACACTTAGGGACAAGTTTCATCCATCTTATCATTCATGGTCATTATCCTCTCTATGCCCATTCCTTACATTTCCACCTTTGATCTTGACAAGGTTAAGGATCTTCTTGAACATCATATATCTTATCCATATCTTTCATACCATATCTATTCATATCTATCATCTATACATATCTTTCATATCCATATCATATGATAGGAATCTTTATGTTTCATCATGGCTTGATGAAATTTGTACATATCTTTTATCTTTGGGTTGTGTTTACACTGGGGGCAAAAGCTGAAATATAGATTGAACAAGAGAGGGACAACGAGCTTTTAGAACATTGCAAACAGACACAAAACGATTTGTCAAAATACAACAAACATTGCCGTATCAAATCAATCACAACATGCTTATTCAATGCCAATTGACATCAAAGTAAAATGATCCAAACAACTATTGAAATGAGAACATCAATGATAATAACCAAAGTTGGATGATCTTAATCTGAATAATGTTTGGAATATTTTAGGCAAAATTTGAATGGTTGTTTGATTTTCTATCATATCTCTGGAGTGATTCAATGATGTACTGAACTAGAAAAGAAAGGAAGGAGTATGATTTTTATTTGTCTGTTGTTTGCGAGGAAATCATTAGTACTATGCAAATTGGTTGCGAGATATGCTCTACTATGTATCATGGATGACATTTCAGAATTTGCATAGGAAAAAGATTAACTCTTGTCTGTTTATGCAAGCAATACTCAGGTCATCTTGGTTCAATTATACCTAGATGCTTGTATTAACTTGCTATATCAAAAATTATGAAAGCAATATTCAGGTCATCACTGGTGCTAACATACCCTTTGATGCTTGTATTAACTTTCAACATTTCAAAGCTCTATGATGATACAAAAAAGCATGAATAAGCTCTCCAAATGGAAATATTGTATGGATATCCTGCATGGTTAGCATAGATTGCATACATGTTAGAATTTGCATTTTACATTTATAGATTTTCCCAAAAGCTGGCAAAGTATACAATGTCTCAATAAAAAAAATCAAAGCTGATCACATGAAAACACTATGAGGTGCTACCCCCAGATGTTGTTGATCTCACACCACCTATTCCTACATCAGAAGATCAAATCATCAATAACATCAGAAGATCATACAATTATTCAAATCAAAATGGATCATCAAATCAATCAAATCAATCCAATCAGAATATATCAACCGATTTGTTTTTAACAACTTTGAAAACAAATTTATCAACATCATGTTTGTTTTTAACAACTTTAGAAGCAAACATATCAACCGATTTGTCTTTCAACAACTTTGAAAGCAAATTTATCACAATCTTGTTTGTTTTTAACAACTTTAGAAACAAACTCATCACCAAATCTGGATATCAACTATTTGTTTTTCATCATCATGGAAAACAAATTTATCAAATTTGGTTTGTTTTTAACAACCTTAGAAGCAAACTTATCAAATCATTTGTTCTTCATCATCATGAAAACAAATTTATCAAATCATGTTTGTTTTTAACAACCTTAGAAGCAAACTTACAAACAACTATTTGTTTTTAACAACTTTAAAAGCAAATTTATCAGCTACTATTTGTTTTCCAACAACCTTGGGAACAAATTTATTAGACAAACATCATCAAATCAGGGTATCTCAATACACAAAATTGGGGCATTTTTATCATATTTTCACATAGCAGGGGCAATTTCTTCATCAATTTTTCATTTCACATTTTTCCACATCAATTTCTTCATATCATTATTTTCGAATGATGAATCGACATCTTCAAAATCATAAAAATCAAAAAATTTCATAAAAATATTTAGGTTTCATCATGGCTTGATGAAATTTGTACATATCTTTTATCTTTAGGTTGTGTTTACACTGGGGGAAAAACACAGAAACATACAAGAGAGGGGTAACGAGCTTTCAAAATATCACAAACAGACAGATAACAGTTTGACAAAACACAACAAACATTGTCGTATCAAATCAATCACAAACATATTCATGCCAATGAAAATCGAAACAACATGATCCAAACAACTATTGAAGTGAGAATATCAATGATGATAACCAAATTGGATGATCTTAATCTGAATAATATCTTGATCATCAATTGGTAAGACATCATTAGATAGGATGGAAGAAATATCATGCTCTTGTAATGCAATAGAATCATGGGATGGTATGGATTGATTAGATGATGACGAAGAAGAACTTGGAGGAACGTTTGTCTCTTGAGATGGAAGAGGATTATCATGGGTGAATAATGAAAGGAGGGGATCATCATATGGTCCTTGAGAGATGGGATCTTGATCAAAGATAGGAAGGGTTTGTAGAATGTTTTGATCAAGATGTGTAGATTGAAATGAATCATTGGATGTAAAGGATATGATAGAAGAAGGTGATTGAATGGAATCGTTATCTTGAGTGAAAGAATCATGAGGTTCATTTGGAATTATGGGGGATGAAGATAAATGCATGACATGATAGGATTGGTCAATTTTACTTGAGGGCTTAGATTTGGGCTTCTTATGTAACCTTTGCAAAAATTCAAAAACATTGAATTTGGATGATGTTGCTTTTGGAGGAGAAGAGGTTACATTCATATTTCCGTCAAAGGACTTCATAGTTGTGCCCCCTTGTATTTCCTTGATTTTCCTTTGGAGTGCTCTTGTTTGTTGGGGAAAACTACTAAGATCATTTAATGGAGTTTTAGTCTTTTCAGGATCTTCCTTAATTTTCTCCATATTGTAGTTAGAGGGAAATTTGGCACCTTGGTTTGCTAAGAAAAGAAAGTAGCCTTCTTTATCTCGCTCTAACATCTTGTCCAAAATTATGTGAAACTGTGGATCCTGTTCAACTTCTTGAATCATTTCATCGGTTATCTCATTATTTGAACTATTCCCAGTATGAAACCTATGAAAAAGATTTTGTTCCCTATCACCCATGTTGTAAAGTGGACAACAGGCATATACTTTTGAAATGTTCTTCTAGACTTAGATCATAGGTTTATAAGTGCAAAAATGATGATGTCTTGATCTGATAAGATGAAAATCTTATGATATGATCAAATGACGTTTCTAACTCTTGATTGTGGCTTCCAAGATGAAAGGATATCAGGATCCTGTTGGGGAAGTTGAATAAATAATCAAAAACTTGTTTGAAAAGATGCACTATGAGATTTGATCCTAGTCTTGAAAAATGATAAGTGTGATCAATGTAATTGTGAGTTTTGGATGATCTTTACTGAATTAATGTTTTGAAAACACATCAAGTAAGTTGTAGAATAGTTGTTTTAAGCCCTATGCTAAACAAGAAGTGTATGACCAAAATGTTGTTCAAAAAGTGTTTTAACGGGTTTTACACATGATAAGCACTTCAAACAGACTCACTCTTAGTTCTCAAGTAGGTCATCATAACAATCAACAGCCCACATCTTAAAACTGTGTTGACTCACACAGCCATGTCACCCCCGAAAGGGCGCCCGTGTTTTTGTCTTTTCCAGGTGCATACTCAGAGTGACGGAAGTGGATACCGGATCCCCTGAGCAAACAATCCTTGGCAGTTATATGGTGAGTATCTTGGGGGTAGATTCTTCCCTCCCCTGCACTGTGATTGAAACAATGTTTGGAAACTGACTCAGTTAGTTACTACACTAGGTTTGTAGTAAGGGTTTCCGTTCGGTGCGGCAAATGATAGACTCCCTCGAGAGACCTCCCTACCTTTAGAACAAAGGCTTTGGGGATGGTTATCAATGCACACTACCGTCGAATAGGATTTTCATCAACCATCCGCATTTGATTATAGTGGGTTGGAAAACTTGGCTTTAGTTGTTCCCACTTAGGTCGTTCCCGTAGGGTGAGTACTTTTTCCCACTACGGCAGGCCTTCTAAGAGGTATTAATAAAACTATAAATTGCATAAAGGGAAATAGGTGAGTTTGGCATTTTGATCACCCAGTTAAGGGGAGAGCATAGGCCTATCACCAAAAACAAAGCAAACACTAATGTATTTTAAGCCCCAAATGAAAATTTTCTAAGCTAAGTGAAGATTTTGCTTCACACAAATAGAAAAATTATTTTTAAGCCAAAAATAAAGTGTGAAATGTCTACCCTAGGATTGCTTCATTCTTTTAAAGTTATTACTGTCCGCGGTCGCGTCGGATTTAGTCAAATTAAATTACAAATTATATTTTGTAGCCTTTTCAAAAGTGCGCTATAACAGACATCATAGGCGTTGTAGGAATCTTCAAAGGCGTTGTAGGAATCTTCAATGGCATTGATTGATCCCAATACTTTTCCAGCTCCGTATGATTCACCAAAAAGTCACCAAGACAAGAAGAAACACATGCATGCAAGCAAAAGTGTATTAAATCCCAAAACATGCAAATTTTTTTAAATATATGCAATTTTTAAAGTTTTAACTTTGTCAAATCTGATCAAAACTCACACCATTATATAGCTTATGAAATTCTACCCCATTTCAAAAAAAAAATCTCTGAAAAAGACCAAAAAATGACCAAGATACGGCCATTTTAAGATTTCCTATGAAAATGTTGTTTGTATGCACTGCAGGATGACTTAAGGGTGCTGCAGAATGAATTATATGCGCTGCAAGATAGATTATATGCACTGCAGGATGAATTATATGCGCTGCAAGATGGATTATATGCGTTGCAGGATGAATTATATGCGCTGCAGGATGAATTATATGCGCTGCAATATGCTTTAAGGGCGCTGCAAAAAGTATTACGGGCGCTGCAAAACCTATCAGATACGCTAAACTGGAGATGAAGTTTGGAAGACGTGTTTCCTGCGCTATTCCGCTGTTTTTGCCTGTAACCTGTCAAAAAAACAACTGCAAAAAGATATTAAAAAGGGGGCAAAGGCCCCATGGTGGGCGCCAAAAATGTGTAATGTTTATTTATGTTAATCTAATTTAAAACAAAAACACAATAATGAAACCTTAATCTAAAGAAATTTAAATGAATTCAAATCAAACAAAGTTTTCTTCAGAGCCGTTTCATCTTCCTCTATCTCCAGGAATTTGAAGTTGCTGCTCTCAGATTTGATGTAAACTCCTCCAAATGGCTGTTGTAGAACGAGTATGCAAATGAAAATCTATTCTATATGCTGGTGAAGATGGGATTGCTGATACGGATATGGACAGGGGCTGTGAATGAAATGTATCATGATTCTATTGCTATTGCTATGATTCTATACTATCTATGCTTATGAAATTACTCTATGAATGCTATGAGTGCTATGAAATTTGCCTATAGTTATTTTACTAAAAGTTTCTATATCATTTGAAGCTCCCGGCAACTGTATTTATAGATTTTTGCAGGCTCCATCCCGGCTAGCAAGAATCTACGGCTGTGAGATTGTCTGGTAAGTTTGAATGAGATGAGAGGTTGAAGAATGGGGAGGTTGAGAGGTTGAGAGAAGGAGCGATCACAACCGCATGAACAAGCTCGCATTTAAATGTAGAAATTTAATTTTTCCGCTTTAACCGCTTGCTTCCCGGAGTTGAAGATAAATCCAATTAAATAAACAAATAAATTTATTTAATTTTATTTCAATGGATTTTTGATTTTTAAAACTATGAAGATTAATTAAACATTTTGAAATACTAATCAGAATATCTCTAGAAGAATTTGAAAATTTTAGAAGATTTGATTTGGAAGTTTTTGGAAATATTTAATTATAAATAGATTTTTGAAGAATTTTGAAATGATTTTAAGAATGAATATCTAAATTGGATTAGAGGAATTAAATATTTTGGAATATTTAATTGTAAATGATATTTAGAAGAAGAATAATATTTTAATCTTTATTTGAATAAGATATTCAAACGAAGATTATTGATAATTAATATAAATAAATCGTAATGTTTATTTAATTAATTAAGAAATGAATACTAAAAAGATGATTAAATAAACTTACGTATTTAATCGGAATAAAAGAATGAAGAAATATAGCAATTATTTTAAATTATTTATGCCAGTATAGAATTCAGATTTTAATTGAATATTAAAAATATTTAATTAATTACTGCATATGATGTGACCATTTTTAGTGTATACACAATAGAAGACATTGTTGAGCAGATGTGAACATCACGTCATTGGTCACAGATATACCATTCATCTAGATAATTCGTATCTGCATGACCATTCATGTACTATGAAATGGTAAAGCAAAATGAAGAATATGACTTGTGCAAGCTACTCAGAAGTCAATTGTTGGAGAATTTGAGCAAAATCAAGAAATAAAAGAAGAATGATTTTAAATATGGTAATCTACTATTGTCCTTATTTTTCTATTTCATTAATGAAGTTTCAGGCATTGGAAAGGTACATTGGCAAAATGATGAGCATGTATCTGTTTAGATAAGGAACAAGTTGTTTGGAATGGGTGATCGTCAAGTGAAGAACACTACCCTTTGGGGGTACTTCAAAAATTTCCAGGATATGATGCATGTCAGGGAAAGAATTCCCACTTCAATTGTGGAACAATACAAAGACACTATCGACTTCATGGTGGATATTGACCAATGTCATATGGAAGTTGTTGATCCCAAAACAATTTGGGTCATGCCTATGGGATACGAAGTATAGGAAAAAGTTCTAAAGATGTATGAAAAACACTTGCTAAATTCACCTTTGGATAAGGGAGAAGAGAGGTTTGGAACATGTGTAGAGAAAAATATGCAGGTTCATGAGGAATTGAGAAAACCAGTGATAATCAAGAAAGTAAGAAAAGAGACAGAAGTTTTTGCAGAAAGGATGGGCTTACCTGTAGAAGCTTTGAGAGAAGCAAGAAGAAGGAGAGATGAGTAAAAAGCAACATAAGTGAGATAAAAAACAAAGTTTTCTAGTCCTAGTGCATCCTCTTCCTGCAATAGATCTACAAGGGGTTCCCCTGTAGCCAAGCCAGCTCAAGACAAGACTTCCAATAAAAGAAAGAAGAATAAAATTACAAGAACATATAAGCCTGTTTTAGAAGATGAGGAAACAAAATCAAAATAAGTCTTGAGAGAAGTAAAAGCTACTAGAACTTAGGCCGTCAAGTTAAAAAAGAGAAAATTCTAGCAAAGAAGAAAAGGTGAAGAAGGCTAAAGTTGATAAACCTAGTATGTTAGTTGATGAAGTTGTGAATGCAATTGTCAAGGATGGTAATATCAACCCCCTCTATGAATTATATGAAACCTTTGATGAATCAGGAAAAAAAATTCTAGAAGAAGCTACAATAAAACATCTAAACATTTTTAATAAAGTTCTTGTTGAGATTATGTCTGGCTTACCCAAGAATCTGTATGATATTTTGGAGTCGAGAAGGTTAAGTGCTAAAACAAAATAAGAGAATCTGAGGAAGAGAGTTCTTGCAGATTTATACCCTTAAATGTCATTGAAGAGATGGATTCACTCCTTGAAAGGCTAAAAAGGAATTTAAGTGCAAGAAAAGGGTAAATAAACTCATGATTGGTGAAACTGATACTGTTGTTGGTGAAACTAAGGAAATTTTGGAAGAGTTTTTGTCAAAGAATAAAATTAAGATTGAGGAAATGAATACTGAAAATGTTCCATAAAATGAGGAAGTGAATGTGGAGGTAAATGTAAATGAAGAAGAGAATGTGAATGAGGAGAATATGGATGTATCTGATCCTCCATAATTTGAGGATATTTTGATTTCTCCTAGTGTGGAAAATACAAAGATACCTATGGAAAATAAAGTCCCTAAGGTGGTGTTAGCTGAGGAGAAGGTGGTGCAAAATGAAGAGGGTGAAGCACTCAAATTCAATCCGAAAATTGTCTTTGAAGAACCCAAGGCTAAAGAAGACAAAGTTCAAGAAATTAGAGTGGAGGCAAGAGACACTACCAAGGTAGTGAAGAGATCTCTGATGGAGCAACTGGAAGATTTTGATCCTGAATTGAATAAAATTTCAATTAATCTATCTACTTTTTCCCCAATTCAGATGATGAAGTTTGCATCAATTGCTCAAGCTAAGGCCAGTGAGAAGATTCTGAAGTCTCACATAGAGGATAGTGAATTGCTAAGCCTTGCATCTAGAGTTCTATAGAAATTAATGCCAAATCATGTCATGGATCCATCAGGTTCCTCTTTCGGTGAGCTAAAGAAGCTCATAAATGTTGTAAGTACTCAATTTGAGTCTCTTGAGAAATCTATTGAGGATAAAGTGCAAAAGGAATTTAATAGAAAAAGACTTAGTTAGTTGATGGCAGTGATTGCAAAGGATAAGATTTTGTTATCCACTTGCATAAAGAACACTCAAGGTTCTATATCTGAAGCTAGAAAAGCCTATAAGTCCTATTTGATTCTATCCAAGATTATTGAAGGTAATGAGAAAAAGGTGAAGGATTTGGAAAATTAATTAGCTACCATTTCTACTACTTTTGATCCATTAGCTGGTGATGTGGTTCAACAAGAAGGTCAAGTAACAACCCTACTTGACAAATTAAGATGTTTAAAGAATTAAAATGATAGAATTGTTGGGAGGGTATGTGAACTCAGGGGACTAATTTGTCTGAAGATTGAGATAATGATGAGTGCTTTGAAGGGAGCAAAGAGTTGTATAGTAATTAATGATCCAGAGAATCTTGAAACTGTAGAGGTTCAATCCTATTTAATGTGTGGTCACATAACAGTTTTGGAAAGTCTCAAAAAGGTTTGTGATGACAATTTAAGAGTGTTAAAGTGAGATTTTGCAAGTTTCTTCAAATATTTGTAAGTTACAAGTTCATGCTTGTATAGTTTTGAAAATTTTGTTTCAGTTTCTCTAGTTTTTTCCATTGATGTCAAAGGGGGAGAACTGTACAGTGAAAAATACATAGTCATCATAGGGGGAGTTGTTTTCCCAAGATTGAAGTTTGTTTTTGAAGTTTTGAAATGGCAGTGTAACTCATGTTGGTTTTGATCTGACACTTAGTCATTTTTCACTAAGTGTTGCCATCAATTCCAAAGGGGAGATTGTTGGAAAGAGACACTGCAAGTGCTTTTTGGTGTTGTCATTGATGGAAATCCTAGTCAGTAACAAATCTGCATAACATCATTTGCTTATACTGGCAGTCAGATTGAGGACAGTCAGGAAGAACAAAACATCTGACAGTTTGGTGATCATCGATTCACTTGCAGATTTCCAGTTGTTATTTTGAGTTGTAGATCTCATGGGAGGTCTATCAATACATCTAATGTGTTGTCCAAAAATCTTAGTTCCTCGTATTAAGTCTTGTGTGAATTTGGAGATTCAGTTGGTTACTTTTTTGTTTATCAGTATTTTGGGGCCGACTCAGTTGATGTAATATGTTGTAGATATTCAAGTAATTTTTTATCAAATATTTTTGAGTTTTTTCATTATTTTTTGGGTCCAAGATTAGTTGTGGATGACTATTGTGGATGTACATTAGATAACTCTTAAGATTTGAGCTGACAAGCTGCTAATATTTTCAAGTTTTATTTGGAGCTGACATGTTGCAATTAAATTGCCAGTTGTGGATATATATGTATGATCTCTTATATCATTTTGGTGAGTGTGTGTTGTGTGTAGATGTGTATTGTGAATACCAAAAGAGTGTTAGGATGATTTTATGCACAATTTCACTTGCACATAAAGATTTTGTGGAGCACGTCAGAGTAGAGCAGAGCAAAAGTTTAGTATCAGTCAGAAGGGCAGAAGATTGTCAACTGAGCTTAACCAAAATTGTAATCAAGCATTTGTAGATGCTATTCCTTTAGTTCATTCTCTTGGATCTAATCCAAATCTCTGTAAGGAAGTGTTCCTGAATGCAAGTGCATTCCCATATTGTAAAGTTATTTTGAGTATACTCAGATTATATTGTGGATTGGACATCCACCGTGGTTTTTCCCCTAACAATGTTTCTACGTAAAAATCCTTGTGTTATGGTGTTGTTATTTTCTTTCTGTTTCTGCATATTTCTCCTAGTTGAATATTTTAAGTGGGTTAGTAATTATAATAATAAAGTAATTTTTTGCAGAACACTAATTCACCCCCCCTCTCAGTGTTGCTTGTTTCCAACAACTACTTGTTGTAGATTACATATTGAATTTTCTAACCATTATGATTTTTATTGTTCTATAAGTTTAGATTTGCATACTAACAATTTTTTGCATGATTGTGGTATACATGTGCCACCAACATCTTCAAGAGAGTTATTATCAAAAAAAATATGTGACAGAGAAGATGGAAAAATAATCTATAGGAAACTATGCTTGGATGGTTCATGTTAGCATTGTGCTGGCTTGCAATGTATGTCAGTATGTCAACATATGGAAAGCACACATGTGGTTGGAAAGAAACTAGTAGAGTTTGGGAAGTATAAAACAATGGAATACATTAAAAAAGATGGTAATCAAGCAAAAATGTGTGATTTGGTTATTTAGAAGATGTCAGTGTATCATTTTATGTCTACATTTTGTGACAGTATAGTGTATGAGTATGCAAGGAATTCCCATAGAGCTTGATGGTTGGACTTGCAATTCAAGTTATGCAAGGAAACCTTTCCATTTGGTAGCATAGTTTCAGTGGTTGAATTTGTAGAGAAATACACTCTACAACCACAACATGAGGTGGTACAATATTACAACTCCACACATGCTTCTATATTTGTGCACATAGCATTCATTCATGCAGCTAATAGTATAGATGACCAAAAGAAGGTATTGAGGGAGTACCACTTTTATATTAGTGATGATTGCACACATTCTCTAAAGTTCGTGCAAGGTTGCTTCTAGTTGTTCTATAGTGATTTGGCTTAGAGGGGCATAACATATAGTCAACATATAATATGGTTAGATAACTGTGCAACATAGTTCAAGAACTCGCAAATGTTCTACTAGTTGAGCAAGATGCAAGTTATTACAGGTGTTCATCATATGTGGAACTTTTTTGAGGCCGGGCATGGAAAGGGGGAGCATGATGGTGCAGGAGCATGTGTCAAAAAATCATTAGAATGAGAAGGCTTAGAGTATAAAGAAAATTCAAAGTTGATAGATACAAAATTAATCGTCGAGTGGTGTAATGCTTTGATGGGTCTAGGTAATGAAGGTAAGTCTTCAATTCGTAGATTTTTTGGTTGATGGATGATACTAACATTTCACTATATGAGGATTGTTGTACATTGATAGGATCAAGTGACCTACACTCTTTATTTAGCTCAAATGCAAGTTCATAGAGTATACATATGTGGAAGATGGCATACTTTTTTTCTTCATGTACAATGCAAACCTATGATGAGTGTGAGCCAAAGGAGTGGGTTGATGAATGGTGGTTAAGTTATCTTAGCTCACTTCACATGTATCGACCTTCGACAGTATTGGAACTAACATAGATGAATCATTGGTTGACTTTGACTACATATCATATCTAGTTCAACCAGGTAATATATCTACTTGCATAGTTTTTAAAATTCCTATTGTTATCATACTTTGTAGTGTATTTGTAATGTAGACTAATTTCATCTAATTTTTTGCACATATCAATGTAGGGAATGTTTATGCAGTTATTATAGATGAATACAATGAAGAGGGAATGGATTATTACTTGTTTTATTGAGTTGAAGAAAAAAAAAATTAGAGCCCCCCAATTATAGATGGAGAAAACATCGAATACCCTACAGGCTCAGTGGTTGTTACTAGAACGTGGCTTAGAAGGTACCCACATAAGAGTGTTATTGTTTTGCTATTTCAGGACTTTGACATGCATCGAAAGATTCTTCATTACTTGAACCTTTTTGTGGCATTCAATGTTCATTTAATCAAATATGGGGGTAGACCTTTGAACAAGACCTTATGGAATGTTCATGAGTCTGACCATGAGGCAATACTTGACACAATAAAGAGTAGAGAAGACTCGTATGGTTCGTTGGATTAATTTGTAAGTATGCACATTAGTTCTTATTAATTTGTAAGTATACACATTAATTTGTATGATGCCAATGCTATCATCTAATGTTTATATCATGTATGTAGGTGATTGATGAAGTTATCAGACTTGCAAATGTAACACACTTTATGTTTAGAATTGTGGAAAAGTATAGAAAGTTCAATGGTATTTCATTTTCTCTCAAAAATATGTAAAAAACAATGATGTAGGATATTCTCAATAGATTAGTAAAGTAAGTGGAAGATTAAATTGGGTTGTTTTTATAATAGGTTACAAGTTTCCAAAAGGTTGGAAAGTAATAGTTTGGTTATGTTCTATTCATGTTGATCCTCATTACTTTGTGCACCCTCTAAAGATTAATCCTGATAGATGGGAGGTATGCTTGATATTCATATAAAAATTACTTTTTAAGATATTCAATGGACTAGATTGACTAGTGATAAGTTATAAGATATTGCATAATTTAGCACACAAGTTTTAGATTATTGACATTTCACATGTTTATTTGAATTGATTATATGATTATGTGATTATTAATATTTATAATATCTTTTCTTTGTTTAGGTGGGAGCTACTAAACCCAAATGAAGTTATAAAGTATATGCCAAATCCAAGACTAGTAGATGGTACTAAATTATTCATTATAAGATAACCTCATCATGACCACCTATGATGTAGACATTATAAAAGTGTGTGTCAAACTTAGTGAGGGAATTTCAAATTATTCATTTGAAGTTAACCTCATCATGAGCACCTGTGATGTAGGCATTATAAGAGAATCTAGAATGTATGAGTGACATTGTAAAAGATCTAAGAGAATAGAGTACCTAAGACATCTTTGAATCTTATTTTTATTTATTGTAAGAGAATCTTATGAGCTGAGTTTGTGTGCATGAAAATTGGGCACATTGATTGAATAATTGATTTAAGTGGGGTGTTGGAATTCATATAGGTTTATTTTTTTCTCATGATTTTGTATCACCACTTGATAGTTTTGAGAAAGCATTGTGCCTACAAATACAAGAACTTGGGTGTCATATTGGTGTATGAAGCATATTAGACAATTGTAACACACACATAAGAATTAGGATTGCCAAATAAATCTCATTTTATTGTAAACATCATATTATTAATATAGTGAGTGTAATAATTATTGATGGTTACCAATCATTATTTTTCTTCTTTCATTATCTCCCTATTATAACTAGTACCACTTGACTAACTTATTATACAACCTTCATTTATTAAAATAAATCAACCTAATGATTATATATCAATATCAATATAACATACCATCTATTCACATAAACATATAAGAAGTTCAATTTGTAAAAAAAATTAATGCATAATGTCATAAAATAATGTCAACATGTCATAAAAATAATCACATTTACAAGTAATAGAAGCATGTATGACTTGTTATATGTTGTTCAAGTAACATGAATTAACTCAAGTACCCCACAAGTTCTTCAGACATGTTTTCCAACTAAAATTTCATGGCTTCCCTCAAAAATTTGTATTTGAGTTTGGGATCTAGTTCCCTACTACCCATCTATTGCTTCCCTCAAACATTTATAATGATATTTACTAAAATTTTGAAATTTATTGCTAGCCTCAAACATTTGTAATTCATGCAATGTAATCCCTTAAGAGTCCAAAATGAAAAAGGGAAACAATATTTGATGGCCTATTATCCAAAGACCGTGTTAGGTACAAGAATTAAATTTGAGGTATCAAGATCACATAGGGCCCCTCTACAATAACCTATCTCAGTTTTTGTTATCTCCAATTCATTTTCCCGTGGTGTCTAGTTTTCATTTGATGGAAAAAATGTCAAATGCAAGCAGTGTAAAGTTGCAAAGTTGTGTAACTTTTGCTTTGCAACTCATGTGACCAAACATAATATTCCAACACATACAAATAGGTATGTTTATGCTAGGCATGGTCCTCTTTCATACCAAAACACATTGAATCACTCCAAGCTACATTCAACCAACTCGACCCCTTAAGAGTCCAAAGTGCAAAATGGTTCCAATTGTTGACGGACTATTACTCAAAAAAATTGATGCTTAAAAAATCTCCATATGAGGCTACATGATAACTTTGGGCCTCTCTACAATAACCTCTCTTGGTTTTTGTTATCTCTAAGTCATTTTCCCATGGTGTCCAATTTTCAATTGATGGAAAAAGTGTCAAATGCAAGCAGTGTAAAGTTACAAAGTGGTGCAACTTTCATTCTGCAACTTGTGTGACCAAAAATACTATTCCAACACATTTGGATGGGTACTTTTATGCTAAACATCATTCTCTTTTGCACTCAAACATGTCGAATCACTCTAAGGTACATTCAATCGGCTTGATCCCTTAAGAGTCCAAAGTGCAAAATGGATGCAATTTTTGATGGGTTATTACTCAAAAACCGTCACACTTACAAACTCTTCATTTGAGGATACAGGATCATGTTGGACCCCTTTACAATATGCTCTCTTTTTTTTTTTTAACCTTGGATTCATTTTCCCGTGCTGTCCATTTTTCACTTGATGGAAAAAGTGTCAAATGTAAGCAATGTAAAGTTGCAAAATGGTGCATTTTTCATCCTACAACTTGTGTAACCAAACAAACTATTCCAATTCATCCAAATGGGTACGTTTACATGCTAGGAATGGTCCTCTTTTCACCCAAACACGCTAAATCACTCTGAGTTGTGTTTAATCAAATTGATCTCTTAAGAGTCCAAAGTGCAAAATAGTTGCAATCTTCAAAAAGAAATTAATTGGAAACCGTAACACTTACAAACTCTTTGTCTAAGGATATAGGATAATGTTGGGCCCCTCTACAATAACCTCTCTTTATTTATTTTTTTATCTCGGATTTATTTTCTCGTGGTGTCTAGTTTTCACTTAATGGAAAAAGTGTCAAATACAAGCAGTGTAAAATTTCAAAGTGGTGCAACTTCTGTTCTACAACTTGTATGACCAAAAAAAAATTCCAACACATCCAGATGGGTACATTTATAGTAGGCATGGTCCTCTTTTCAACCCAAACACATTTAATCACTCTGAGCTACGTTCAAACAACTCAATCCCTTAAGATTTCAAAGTGCAAAATGGTTGCAATCATTGAGGGGCTATTACTCAGAAACCGTGATGCTTACAAAATATCCATATAAGGTTGCAAGATCATGTTGGACCCCTCTACAATAATCTATTTTGGTTTTTGTTATCTCTGAGTCATTTTCCTGAGGTGTCTAGTTTTCACTTGATGCAAAAAGTGTCAAATGCAAACAATGTAAAGTTGCAAAGTGGTGTAACTTTCATTTTGCAACTCATGTGACCAAATGGACTATTCCAACACATTCAAATGGGTATTTTTATGCTAGTAATGGTCCTCTTTTTGACCCAAACACACCGAATCACTTTGAGCTACGTTCAACCGACTCAATCCCTTAAGAGTCCAAAGTGCAAAATGGTTGTAATCTTCAACAAACTATTACTCGAAAACCGTGATGCTTAAAAACTCTCCGTTTGAAGTTGTGAGATTTTGTTGGTGCCCTCTACAATAACCTCTCTTAGTTTTTGTTATCTCAGAGTCATTTCTCATGGTGTCTAGTTTTCACTTGATGGAAAGTGCCAAATGCAAGTAGTGTAAAGTTGCAAAGTGGTAAAACTTTCGTTTTGCAACTCATGTGACCAAACAGACTATTCTAATATGTTTGGATGGGTACGTTTATGATAGGAATTGTCCTATTTCACACCCAAACACATCGAATCACTCTGAGCTACACTCAATCGACTCGATCCATTAAGAGTCCAAAGTGAAAAATGACTACAATCTTCGATGGGCTATTAATTAGAAGTCATGATTCTTACAAACTCTCTGTTTGAGGCTACAGGATTGAATTAGGACTCTCTACAATGATCTCTCTTGGTTTTTTCTATCTCAAAGGAATTTTCCCATGGTGATGACTTTTCATTTGAGAAAAAAGTTGTCAAATGCAAGCAGTGTAAAGTTGCAAAGCAGTGCAAATTTCATTCTACAACTCGTGTGACCAAACATACTATTCCAACACATCTAGATGGGTATGCTTACACTAGGAATGGTCCTCTTTTGCAACCAAACACGCTAAATCACTTTGAGCTATGTTCAACTAACTTGATCCCTTATGATGGCATGCAAAACAAAGGAAAAGTGAAAGATTCACATGACAATTGACAAGTCTCAGTTTTACACACCAAAAGCATACGATTGCATGAAAGAGGTAAAACATTTGGGTATCAAAATAGTTGAGGAAATCCTAAACCTTTTCATTCTCGAATGGGTTATGATCCAATTACTATGTGGATTTCATACTTACATTGAATTGATTATAAGTAAATTCTTCCCTTATCCCTTTTAAATTCTTCTTTGGATTCCATATTGAATTAGCATATAAATAAATGATACATCGTTGGTGAATCATTTTTGGAAATATTGAAGTTGTTTAGCATCATCAATAAATATTCAAGACAAACCATGAAGGACAATAATGAGAAATGCTAGGGCTAACTAATTAATAAGTATACACATGAATAAGTGAAGCATACGTGTGAATAAGTGAAGCACAAGTACTCAAATACACATAAGCCTTGAAGTATACACATGAATACATAGTATACACATTAATACAAAGTATATGCATGAATACAAGTTACACACATGAAAACATGCAAGTCGCAAAGTATACATTGGAATACACGTAAGTCACAAAGTATACATGTAAGTTGTAAAGTATACACTTGAATACACATAACTAATATCTATTGAACCATGGATTTATAATGAAAATATGGACACCAACGATAAAAAAGATTTCTATTAATCAAATAGACATGTAGGCATACATCACTATATGTGGATATAAGAATAAAATATATACAAAATAGCCATATAGGCTTACAAGAATGCCATATAGGCATACAATTTCAAATATATGAAATACAAAATATGTCCAAAAATGCCATATAAGCATACAACAAAGGGCTTTGGAATCAAAAGTCATTACTCTCTAGGATCTTGAAACAAACTCTTGCTCTTTGTTGGTCAGCTAGATGGCGATAAGTCTATCACTCATTTACTATGAGGTCGAGGAGTGCTCTTGGTGCTCCTCCTAGGGTTTAGTTCTTGATCAAGCTTTATCTATTACAATAACAAGTAAGGACATTAATATATAGAAATTACATTATAAAAATGATATATTTAACAAAATAATCACTTACTACCATATGAAAATCACTATCATCGAGGGAAATATTTGCATGCCCATGTTGTGGGGTACTGAAGCTCTGTAGAAACCATCCAAAGAGAAATTAAATTATGAATCAATAATGGTTTTATTTTTCACTAACTAACAATTATAACAATGAATGTAAATTGAAATTTAGTAATCTACCTCATAACCCCGTGAGAGGCATCAAGGAGTCTATAGTGGAAGAAACACCAAGATCCATTTCCTTTTGAACATCTGAAGGTGTTTCTGATTACAACATCTAAAAATAGAACAAAAAATTATTCAATCATGAAAATTACAATAGTGATGCACGTCATGGCTTATAATGTATCAGATAATGAACAAAATTTTGAGTACTTATAGAACTATATATTTCTTACAATCATGCTTACTATTTTCCCTATCCATAGCTTATTGGAAAGAACCTTGTTTAGGCTTTTAGCCATAGCAGCAAGGAAGTGAATTGTTTGATAAAATTCTTTGGTAGATATGTATGGAAAATGTGGTAGCATAGAAAAGACGGCGAGTTGTTTGAAAAAATGCCTCAAAGAAATGTGGTCTCATGGTGATGGAATGGAATTTTATCACCATGAGACCACATTTCTTCGAGGAATTTTTTCAAACTACTCAATTCCTTGTCTATGCTATTGCTTACTATTATGCTTTGATAGATTTTTTTTTAGCATGCATAGTTTATTGGAAAGGACCTTTTTTAGGATTTTAGCCATAACAACAAGGAAGTGAGTAGTTTGATAAAATGCTTTGGTAGACATGTATGCAAAATGTGGTAGCATAGAAAAGGCAACGAGCTATTTGAAAATATCCTTCAAAGAAATGTGGTCTCATGGTGATGGAATTCCATTCCATCACCATGAGATGACATTTCTTTGAAGCATTTTTTAAAACTACTCCACTTTCTCATTTGCTCTATTTTATTGACCTCCTCCTTCGATAAAATTGCAAGAGTAAGAGATTTTGTTGGCCTTTCTTCACTCATCCCTATCAATTATTGAATATAAGCTATTTTTAGCCACTTGCGCTTTTACTTCTATTTTGGCGGTTTGAATCTTTGTCCATTTGTGTCAAAATGTTTGACACATACCCTTAAGATTCATCTATCTTTTGTGTCCTAGTGGCTGGTCCAATGTTGATGATGGTAGCTTGATAATCATAGGCTTGTATTGTAACAACATCTTTATCTACAGTAGGAGTAGCCACATGGATCGTTTGTGAGATGATTTTATCAATTGTAACATGCAAACACACTTTTTCTTTCTTCTTTTCCTTGGGATTTTTCCTAGCACGTGCCAATATCACCTCGAGATGAGACTTTGGATCCCTTACCATAGAGGTCTTCTCCTTCAACTATTGTTCTAACCAAGTAGGAATTATAGTCTGTTCACCAAAGGATGTAATGTTGAATTCATCCTACTTTCCTTTGTTCTCTTGATCTTCTTGTTGTATTTTTTCTTCTTCATTTGGAGTTTCTTCAATTGTTCTCTCTTCTTCATCATGCTCATCATCATGCTCCTTTTATTTTTCCTCATTGTGAACTTCATTTCTTGCAGATTCAGTATCTGCATCCTTTTCTTTCTCTTATTATTTCTTATATTCTTCTTGGTTAAGCTATTCTTTTTCTTGCTCTTGGTTTTGTTCTTTATCTTCTTCTTCTTTCTCACCTTCAAAAATTTCTTCATCAAGATACTCATCAAATGTTTTGTTGAGGTCCCCTACCTTCAGGCTTCTTTCTTCATCATCCTTTGATAGTTCTTCGTCCAACTCTACAATTTTTAGTCCTTCATCCACATGCTCAGAAAAATATTCTTGTTCCGGCCCAGTGAATTCTTCACCCATACCCACTACTTCCTAAAGCCATTATTTTCCTTTCTTATGCATCTATTCCCATATTTTCTCAGTTTCTTCCATTTTGGGTGGTTCAGTGAGAGGAGGAGTTGGTAAGGCAACAGTGAGTTGAGACATTAGAAGTTTAACCTCAGGAGACAAAAGGGTCTGTTGGAACCTTCAAATTTTGGAAAAATTTGAAGGTGTCATGTCAAAAATTTAATACAGCACTCAGAAACTTAGTTGAAAATTTTGCTTAAATGGCTCACTTTGAAAAATCACAAAATGAAACTAGTACAATTTCAAGCAAAATTACTTTGTAGACTTGTTTATCTACCACATATGAGTGTGCACGCCAATTTTCAGCTTCATACGATCTGATTTAACAAATTTTCAAAGCGACAAGTTGAAGGGTTTTTTGAGAAAATCTATTGTACAGTGAAAATTCCGTTAAAATGGTCAACTTTGATGATAAATATTAAGCAAATGGATGTTAATCATAAAAAACTGATTGGTGCGTTCAATTCTCTACACCAAAATCTACTTCCATGTCAATTTTTAGGGCTTCAAGACATCGTTTGATATTTTTCCAAGATCAAATCCAAATGTATTTTACATAGTTTGGGAACTGCATTTCTAGAACAGCTGCAAAATGGTCAACTTTGATGTTTGATATTTCATGAATGAAGATGATTGGTGAAAAATATCTTTCACACATGTTCACCATGCCTAAATGAGATAATCTCTAAAGTTATAGCTTCTCAATATCACATTTGATAATTTTTCAAAAAAGGCAAATGGAGGGTTTCAATTGAGCTTGACAGTGGTAATTTTCAGAAAATGTTATGTAAGCAACTTTGGGAATTTATAGTTTGCAATTATGAAAACTTCATACCAAACTATTTGATGAGCATAATATGATATCACAACTCAACATGTATGTTCATTTTCATGGTCATCAGAGGAGTTCTGATATGCTTTTTAATTGTTTTACAACTACTCCCAGGCTAGATTTGGCGCCCCAAAAAAGTTGCAAATTTTGAAATTCTAAGGGTGACCCAGTTGATGTATTGGCCTCAAATGTTTCCAATTTCTTTTCTTTTTTTATGATGAGCTCATTTGGTGCATTAAATTAAAAATTCATTTTTCTCACTACATGCTCTAGCAAGGTCAGTTTACAAATGAAGTACTTCGATTTGGCAAGCTGTTCGAAATCTGTCATAAACCCACTTCCAAAATAATTGATCATGGTCCCTTACAAATTTTTGTGGCTTCAGGATGCTATGTGCTAAAGTTTGAGAGGCATAATTTTTTAAAACATTTGATATGTTTAAAAAAATGAATTTGGGACAGTTTTAAAATGAATTTAGTACCCTCCAATTACATGTTACTCTTTTATGTTGATGTTGCAATACAGAAGCTCCCAACTTCAACACCTCAAAAGCACAAATATAAGGCGTTTCTTTGGGCATATCTACGAAGTATGGAAGTTGTGCAGACTATTTTCTGTGGGAAACAATTCCACACTAGCATGACAGTTTGAGAGTTATAGATGCAAATTGTAAGAGCTTAGTGAGGGTTTGTAGGCAATCCTAAAATGTGAATGAATGGATATGAATAAACTTGGAAGATTATGAGACAGGTGCATAAAGTGGAATATCGGTGTAAGCTATGAATGACAAGAGCATTCGTTTATCACATCAAGCTTGATCATGGGTACAGTGGCATACAGAAATACATCACTCATTGCTATTCAAATTTTGGAACAATTATAATATGGGGAGAATGACCGTGCATGATAGAGAAGATTTGATTTTTGGACATACTACTGGGCCTGCAAAGGAAGATTCATTCGAGTGAATTCAAGCATTTCCTATACTCCTGCAAACAACATGGTAACTAACCCTAAAATCTAGAGCCAAAAAGAAAAAACCCTAAATACATCGGTAAGACATATACTGTCGGAGTGAATTTTTAAAGTCATACCGAGTGCATTTCTCACACTGATAAAAACTTCATTGGGGAATGATATACTATTGAGGTAAAAGAAATAAAGTCTCTCTGATGATGCTTGTCACGCCCAAGGATTGAGGCCCAATGTTAAAATGAATGCTGGAAATATTTTAAGGTAAGAATGCATGAGTAATTTCCATTTGAGGTATTTTAAAATGGAATTATATAAGTGATTTATTAAAAAGTGAGCATTTGATGGGAAGGATTTGAAACAAGAAAATGCCAAGGAACATAAAGGTGAAAACTATCAAATGAAGGAGTGAAGCATAAGATATTTTCCCATTAAATAAAATATTTTTCTATGTAATTCACGGGAGAGGGTAATTATTTTACCCAAAGAATATTTTTATGTACAGATGGAGATCTTTAACCAAGGAGGTTAAAAGAAATATGTTAAGTCATTCAATGGATAATTATTTTTATTCACCTGGTGAAAATGCACAAATTAAAATGCAAGGTAAAATCTTTCACAAGGATGGGAAATATTTTCACTAGAGGAATTATAAGGCGGGTAATAATTTTTATTTTTGGGTAAAAAGGTGAAGCCAGTAGAGGAATTAAAGTTTATTGTGAAATAATTTTCACGGGAGACAAAGATAACAAATATTAAAATATTTTAATTTGTCGAAGGTAGTTAATTAAAATATAATGAAGAGCTCAGCCGACACACAATGAAGGGTCACAACTATTGTATATATATATATATATATATATATATATATATATATTTGATAAAATCAAATGAAAAGAATCAATACGTTAGGTAGTTGGATAGGGTGAACTGTTGCCGAAACAGAATATCATGTTGTATATTGCAAAATCTTTTAAAATTATATAATGGAGAAGAATACATAAATTTGGTGAAATCCTTTCTTGGTGTTCAGTTGTTGTGATGCAATTATTTACATTTTTATCTGGTTGTCTCCAACTTGAGGTCTTTTAATCATTTAAATCAGTATATCAAGTATATTTTCTGATTTATCAAAATGTATTCTCATTTTGTGTGAATTAATCAATTGGTTTCTGCAAGTCAGATTTAAATTCTTTTGGATGAATCACAGTGATTTAAAAATTTCTTTTGGATAATTGAAGAAGAATCTAGTAAGAAAATATTCCAGCACAATTTATACAGTCATAAATTTGGTGAAGTTTTATGCCAGTCATAGAACCTCATTCTCAAAGTGCCTAGCAACTGGAGTTAAGCCAAAAGGGGAAACACATCATTTACCTCTCAAGACTCCATTAGCCCAATAGAAGTAGGCACTGGTCCTACTAATTCCATTTTAGAATCTCATAAAATCTTATTAAACCATCCACATTTCAAATTCAATACTAGGAGTAGGAGTAGTCAGTAAGCTTTCATCTATTACACTTTGTGCCATTGTAATAGATCCATAAAATCAATCAAGTCATACAAATTTGAGTTTGCTTCATTCATATAGGTATACCCACCTAGGTCTAGCAAAACTTGAAGAAAAGAAGGTTCAAATCATTTGGCCTTGTCTGTTATCCTGAAATGTATCACGAGATTGGCAACCTCTTGAGGTATTCTTACCTGCGTTTTTGAGAGCTAATA
The DNA here is from genome assembly GCA_007258455.2 of Sequoia sempervirens. Taxonomy (NCBI): domain Eukaryota; kingdom Viridiplantae; phylum Streptophyta; class Pinopsida; order Cupressales; family Cupressaceae; genus Sequoia; species Sequoia sempervirens. The sequence continues at coordinate 74,911,830 of VDFB02075321.1, forward strand.
GGGTCTTTGATAACCCTTGGGGAATATTCTACAAATAAGTGAAAAAGATTTAGGTAATGTGGTAGGCATAGGAGGAATTGTAGGTGGCAAGGTAGAGAAGGTGGATTGTGGGATTGGAAGAGAGGAGGAGGATGGAGAAGAAGTGGATGAGGATGAATCCACCACAATCATTGAAGCGGTTTGGGCAATAGATGGAAGGTGGAAAAAGACGTCCACGACGGGCAGAGAGGATATGGGAAATGGAAGTGGAGTGGAAGCTAATGGAAGTGGTGAAATGGATAGTGGAGGTGTTGGTGAGTGGGGAGGTGGCCAAACTTTAGGATCATCCTCGGGAAAAGATGGTTCCTCCTTTCTTATTTCCATTTCAGGCACAAAGATTGCTACTTTCTTCATTTTCTTCGGGGCCCTTCGCCCCTACATAGCTTTTCTTTCATATACTCAAGGTTTTTCCATTGGTTGTCTCTCTGATGTGTATTTCCTCTTTCTTGACCTAGTCATAGGTGGAGACTTAGCCATTGCACCTGATGGTTCTGCCTCAAACTCTTCTTCAATTTTATTACCTTCATCACTTTCCAAAGATTTTTCTTCTTCCCACTCTCCGAAGTTAATTCGACTCCTTGTTGTTCCAATTGGGAAATATGATCATCAATCCATTTATTTCTCCTTTACAATATAGGATGCATGATCACATCAATATTTGTCACTTCTTCCTCGGCCCAATCAATTACTCTAAAAGGAGCCTTCCAACTTGTTTCTTCATTTTTCCCCATGGATCTACATTTCCTCGTTCAATGTGAAAGAGAAATTCATACTCTTGGATTTCTATATTTGAATTTTCGGCATAGATTACAACAGGGCATGAGTATAATCCTCTCTCGAGGGTCATGGAATAAAGAACTCCATCTCGATGTTTGGATTGTAGTAGCTGATGTGATGATCGCAGCTATAGTGTAAGCTTAAGCAAAACTATCTTGTCAAAAGGATATATTAGTATTCTATATGGAGCTCTTGAAAAACCTTCAATTCTGAAATATGTGAACTTGGGAAATTGAATGAACCAATATCCAAAGTTCTTCACCATCTCCTTGGTACAATAAGACATCCTATTTCCAAACTCGCTTGATAAAGACTTGAGGATATACATGATGAAGGCATCATTTACCCGCCTATAGCTCTTCTGGAAATTTCTATATTGTAATTGTAGGTAGCACTCATAAACAATGTTTTGATCTTTTCTAGTTCTCAAATTACCCTTGCATGTTAGACCTTTGTATGGGAAATTTGTTGCTAGCATGTAAAAATTAAGGGATTTCATATAAAATTCCTTACTTTTCTTCATCGTGACGAGCTGCGTATGGATGTTATCACTTATGATTCTTGCCCAATTAATTTTTTTTTCCCCTAAGAATCTCCTCAATTAAATACCACATCCACTCTTCAAAGAGGGAGGAAACTGGAAGACCCATTACTCTACTCAACAACGTTACTAGATCATTGACTTCTTCAACAAAGTCACTCCTATAGAGTTTCTTGGGAAACTTTCCTACACTAGGTTGGGGGTGTATGCATCCATTTCTTGTTTATCACCTGATAACACCACATAGGGTCTTCATTCCATACACCAAGGGCATCCTCCTTATTATGTATACTTCCATTTCATCAAACAAGAGTATCCCAAAAGTTCATCCAATAGATTGGGGTGTCAAATTTCCAACCACTCATCCATCAATAGTGATTATTCTTCAGGTGTCCTTGTGATAAAACTCTCAGCATCCATGAACAAGTTTGAGGTCGATCAAGGCAGAAGAGAATCATGTTGCATGAGCAATACCACTTTTTTTTATCCTTCCAACCATATCATCCTTGGGTTTGATTAAGACACGGGCCCTGAATTCATCAATGTTGACTTGTCCAAGGTCTGTATTAGAAAGCTTGTCTCAATCTGACATGATCTTCGATGTCACCTCTACTGCGTGGAACTCGTTCTTCATTTAGCTTTTTCTTTCTTATTTTTTGTTGTCTTATCACCCTTTCTTTCTTTCTCGGTCTTTTCTATAAAACCTTTAAGGATGACACGTAATGAGTTGTTTTGATCAATTGAGAAAACCAAGTGTTAGTCAGATCGAAAATAATAATCATAGTCCACAACCATCGTTTAAACTTTCCAAATGTTAGCAAGAAACCATCAAAATCATCATTTTGGGGAAATTTCTAAACATTTGTGGGATTTCACACTTTACGGACCAGAAGGTTGTAGAATCCATGAGATTGAGGGGATATCAAATGAAAAAGACATCCACGTTGGCGCCAGTGAAATGGTGCCCCGCAAACGACATCCCACAAGAAATTTTTTGAATGGCCAAAAAACTTAACCATTTTATGATCAAAACAATTAGGCACATGGAAAAAATGCTAAGGCAAGATAATTGAATTCATAATACTTGTAAAATTTATCATTTTGAACGTTGCAGAAAAAACTCATGTGACTGCCATCGAAGCGGAAACTAGCATAGGACAAGCCGAAAATATGGCACTGAAGTAGTGGTGACCCATAAATGGCCTCCCATACTAAAATCTATGCAATCATATTATGACGTAGTATTTTAAATTTAAAGTTATTTTAGGCACATTCGTCAATGAAGGGAATCAATATTTTACATTTGAAGTTCATTTTATGATCGGCTTGAGGGATGCAGAGAATTCCTATGCGAAAGCTATGAGGGCGGAGGCAACTAAATTTCATTCAATAAAAATGGATTTCCAAGCATGGCATTTTGTAGACGACATTCCACATTCAAGCTCCCGCAAACACTTTGACACTTAGAATTTTCAAGTTCAAATTCCAACTTTAAATTTATTTGGTCACATGAGGATTTCAAAGTGAATAATCACATTTAAATGTTCATTTATGGTGTTTGGGTCAAAATGAGGAAATTCCTTTTGTGGGCACTATGAAGGTGGAATCCGTGGGAATTCGTGCCATAAAAATGGCCTAAGGTATAAGGCCTTCCGCGAGGTGACTCTTGCAATGTGACCAGAACTTAGTGAATTTTTTTGGGTCTCGACAAGGGTTTTGCAGAACATAGAGGGTTGGATTCCATTAGAGACCATGCCATTATTTCAGCGTGGTAGGAATAGGTTTCCATGAGATGCTCTTAATTGTTAAGCTCATTTCATTTTCACTCAAGGGTTTAACCTTAAATCTTCAACTTTTTTAAGGAATGATGTGAAATCTTATGCTTAAAACAACGAATTCATAGTGAAAATGTTGAGAGATCCAACCTGGTAAATGTGATGATTAAAATGACAAACCTTGCAAAAAATTCACGTTCCAACCACTTCGAATCAGCAGAAAAATAAAATGCACAAATGAGCTACTGCAAAATCCAAGTGAGTAAGGTGGGAAAAGACTTTAATTGAACCTCTATATATAGTCCTATATGCATTTAATTCTAGTAGTTTTCTCAAAGAGTGTAAAAACCCTAAATGTGGAAATATGAAGAGAGGGTGCCAAGAGTTTGTAGGCCACAATGATGCGGGTGCCAAGCATGTGGGATCCGCCCATATGTAGAGATAGTGAATGCAGGTGCCATAAGCACTAGCACCAGAAAGATGGAATTATACCAATGCACTTCCACGAGACATTTTCCGCAAACAGCTTAAGAGACCTCGACATCCGTGCGCCAACTTTTTGCACTAAAATTTCCACAAGTTAACTTGAGTAGATGAGACTTAGGCATATTTTAAAGGCTTCCTGGAGACATAAAAATTCCATAGGAAAATTTGAACCAAAGGAAAAAAGTGAAGGCAAAAGAAAAAATGAGTGGGCATGAACAAAGTCGGCGCAAAAGCGAAAAACCAAAAGAGGGGGTCCCTACTATAAGCGGGGCATGTGTGTGAAATGCACAACAAGAATGATCAAAGGATATGAGGATGATTAGGTATGATTGTTAGACCTTGGATTTGATATGATGGGGATGATAAAATGATGCAATGAATGGGAATGGGATAATAATGAGAAGAATAATGATAATATATATAGAAAGGGGGATAATGATGGAAAAGGATAATGATAAAATGGATAAAAGGGGGGATAATGATGAAATGTTGCTACAAGACCAATAGTGTCTCAAGATAACTAGATCCTTGATTGATAATAATGGGGGGTTGCTTACACTAGAATTGGATAATTTCCTAGGCAAGGCTTGGATGTGCTCACTCAAGCTTGGATAATCACTTGGGTAAGGCTTGGATATGCTAACTTAGGCTTAGACGTGTATCATCATAAATTTTCACCCTTGACAATTTCACACTATGTTTTGTCCCCCCTAAATTATTGAACCTAATCGGGTCCCTAATTTCCTAAATTATGCATTCTACAACCCATTTGTACCACTTTTTGAGAAATTTCAAGCATTGAACAAATGCATTCAATTAATATTTTCCCTTGATGCTTAATGTCCTAGAGAATAGGGCTAGGACCCATTCGCCCAAGGGTGAATGGGTCCTTGTATTCTATCAGGGACCAATTTTGGACATGTCAGAGTGGCCATTTTAACATTCAAAATTCAAATTTGAAATGTCAGCTATCAAGATTTATTTTTTGGGAAATTAGAGAAATATTGATAAATATCTATAGGAGCTAAGATATAACTCATAGAACATGTTAGAGTCACTCAAGGGCTCAAGCCTCCAAGGTCATCTATAAAAGCTAACAAAAACCTTCCACGAGAGAGTAAATAAAGAACATGAAATCACAACAATGGATGCAAGATGTGGCCAATATGCAATACTCAAGATTGCAATGATGTATTGGACTTACACAACTAAATTGAGATTGATTGCAATGTACATATGAATCCTTGCTTATATAAGCAAGGGTGATTATGTACCTACATTAAATGGTTGTATCATAATTAAATGATGAGTCAATATTAAATAGCTTAGGACATAAGCATTAAATAAAAGCCAACTAGATAAGATAAGTGACAACTAATGCTTAACTAGAATGATACCCTTTGAGGACCTAAGTGGACTTAACAATGTAAATAGGAGCTAGATAAGACTAGATAGGAAAATACCTATTTACACCAACACCCCCTTAAGTACAACTTAGGGAGTCAATTATTATCCAAATGGTATAAAGATGGGTCTTGGATATGAGGCCATGTTAGGTACCCATGTACAAATGCAAAGACAATCTCTCACAAATGGAGAAAAGGAGAAAAACCAAGTGGGAAAAAACTCCTCCCCAAAAGAGAGATGAAATATAAAATACTCTCAATGATGCATGATGGGAACAAAACCCTGTCTGAGGGAAAAAACCCTCCCATAAGAGAGAAGAAGAGAGACCATGCAACCCCCCTGCGATGGTGAGTATCTTACAACAATAGAATCTAGACATTGAATGTTGAAGATGATCCAATCTCGTCGAAGAACATTCCTCCCCTTAGGAAGAAACAAAACCAAGATGAGATGTGGGATTCCTTCCCATTCCAAAAAGGAACATGAGTGAAGAAGAATGATATGTAATGTCTCTAAACGATGCTCAAGTGTCTCCATGTCGATGTCAAAAGATAACAAACTCCAAATAGGAATTCTAGGCCACACAACTGAAGATGTCAATCTAAAACCTCCTAGATATGGTTTTCAAACACACTACAAAGACAAAGAAACCATCTCCTCTAAAGAAGCATCCACTAGATGTTGTCCAAAAGTATCCACACTCATATCAAACTACAAAGAGTGATAATGTAGAGAATGAACAAGATGGTTAAAGTATTCCCTTGCAACAACTAAAGAAGAATCATCTCCATTAAAGAGAATATGCATGCAATCAATTGTCTCTGAAATCTGAAAAGTGAGACTCAAAAAACAACCCACTAATTTTTGTCAAGTATGCATCCCAAGTGGATGTAGCTAAAAGAAGATGTAGATCCTGTTGTACTGAATCACAAGAGGCCAAACCTGTGCTAATATGAGAATCATCAAATGTAATAAAAGATGGAGGAAATGAAATTCAAGGATCAAGAATATGATTGGATGTGAGAACACCCAAGTTCAAGAAGCCAAATGTCTCCTCTAAATCAAGGTTCACACTAGAAGTGTGATCAATAGCCGGAGGAACAATGTCACCATCAGAAGAAAAATATGCAAAGGTATACAACCGAGATGAATGATCAACCATCCTAGTAGCAATAATCTCTCTATTCTTCAAGTAGTGAATGATGACTGAATCAGGAGTGAACTCTACAGTCCTCCCATCTCCACCATGTGTAATCTGATATATGGAAAGAAGATTGTTCATCAAATGATGAACACACAAAACATCCTAAAAAGTGTTTTTTCCCCAAAACTAATATATCCCTTCCCAAGTACACTCATATAAGTATTGTTTCCCATCAAAATAGGAGACATAGCACTAGGCTCAAAAGAAGAGAATATAGACTACGAAGATGCCATATGATGAGAAGCTCCTAAAACTAGAAGTCATCTCCCTGAACCTAAAAAAGCCCAAAGAGCTTTCCCTTTATTTTTTGATGTAGAAGCCAGCTCAGCATGAACTTTACCCTTATTAGAATTTTTTGAGGGTGAAGAAGAAGGTGGTGAATCAAACATTCTAGAAGGAAAATCAATATGATTCTTTTTTAGAAGATGCTTTAACTCATCAAGATTCTTCTTGTAAAAATAATGTTCATCATGCCCAAGATTCTTGCAATACAAACAAGTAGACTTCTTCTTAGATGATTTATCTAAGGAAGAGGATTTATTTTTTGACTTCTTCTGCTTCTTATCAATAGTATCTAATTCTTTCACCTGACTAGCTAACAATGCCTAAGATTTAGAAGACTGGATGAAACCCATCGAGATAAGCTTTTGTTTCTCATGTATAAACATCTCAAAAAATGATGCAAATGAAGGCATAGTATATGTAGATCTCATAGTCAACCTATGAGTATGAAAGCTAGAAACAAAAGCATCATAATCAAGACCAAGTTTGTTCAATGAATTGTAGACCAATTGAATTTCCTTCTTATCAATACCACATACTTTACATTGCTCCCTTATATCATTAACCCTAGTGATGTAGTCTCAAATATCATCAAAGTTCTTAGGACCAAGGCTCATTAGCTCATTATAAAGTTGATAGCCTCTAAATTCATTTGTAGAACCATATAATATTTTCAATTTGTCCCAAGCCTCATAAGAATTCTTGCATGATTCAATTTGGAACAACGAATCTTGAGAAACTAGTTTACGAAGACATCCTAGAGCTTTGATATACTCAATCATCCATTTAATATTTTTCTCATCATCAATAGGCTCAGGTACCTTATTCTGAACATATATAGAGTGACTCTCATTCATTATTATACTCCATGCATGTTGATGCCATGTTGAATGTTTATATGATGTCAGCAAAGGAACCTTACAATGATCCATGAAAAACGAAGAGAGAACTGGTAAAGAAATCAAGACAATGTACCAAGAGACCCCCCCAAACCAATTAATCAATAATCCACCAATAGAAAGATATGAGGTTAACCCTTTATGCTTAGTGCAATTAAAAATGACACTTTCCAACAACAGTGATGTGAACTTGACCTTAGTGCATGCAAAATACCAAATTTAGCCACAAGCTCAAAGTAGAAAATTTATGTAATATGAGATAAATTTGATCACACCACTACAAATTACACAAAAAAGTACACTTTCAAAAAAAATTAACTCAAAAATGTTACCGTATGAGTGAGAATGAAGCCCTGGAAGTTTTGATAATAAGAATGATTCAACAACTTTGAAAATATACAATTTTGGAAAAAAGGCACCAAAATTAGAAAACAACTACATCACTATATAGAGCATAAGATTCTACTTTAAATTAAAAAAAATGCTGAAAAAGGAGTCTGTATGACCAAGTTATGAGCCTTAGAAGTTTGCCTCCAAAATGAAAACTACCAGCGGAGAGGGGTCCAAAAGAAGCAACCTGCTGATGGTCATTTGGCTATCAAATTTAAGATAGTGAATTACGATAGTTGTATAGACACCAAATTTAAGATAGTGAATTATGGATGATGGTCATTTCACCATCAAATTTAACACAATGTTTTTTTATGGTCATTTGGCCGTCAAATTTAAGATAATCACGCGAAAAAAAGCTAATTTGTTTTTCCTACACAAAAATATGAAGTATTAAATATGAAAATGGGGGTTTTTGGGCCTTCTAGACACAATAATGAGGTCTTTTTTCCCCAATATGCATCTTGCAAAAGATCAAGCTTGAATCACCCTAAGATTTGAGAAGGGGTTTTGTAACTCTAAAGATCTGATACCAAGGATCAACAATGACGCTTGTTGGAGACATTCCACAATGAAGCATGCGATGGCCACTTTTCATCAAGGGTCGCAACATTCAAAATCTATGAACACTGCTCTTCTGGACAACCTGGCCAACTATTTTCCATGACACATATGATTGGGTGCACAAATGTCAAATGTTCCAAAAATTTGTTGGCAAACTTAAACTAGCATCCATTCCACTCAGGCTGCTGATCATTGATGATCAATTTCAACAATGGGGCTTAGAATTTGTAGATCCAATCAATCCACATTTAAATAAGGGGTATGTTTATGTCCTTACAACAATGGATTACTTCACAAAGTGGGTTGAGTTGTTCCTACAAAGCAGGATACTTCCAAAGTCATGTGCGACTTTCTGAAAGAGAATATCATTTCTCACTTCAGGGTACCACAAAATATTGTGACTGACAACACAATGATTTTCTCATCTAAGGAGTTGGTAGAATTTTGTTTTGATCATGACATCACCTTGTCCCATTCTTGAAATTATTATTTGTAGGGTAATGGACAAGCCGAATCATCTAACAAAAACATCGTCATGATCATGCGCAAGTTAGTTGACTCCAATCAACGAGCTTGGCACAAGAAATTGTGCGACGCTCTTTGGGCCGACAGAATCACTCCTAAGAGAGCTATTGGCACTTCCCCTTTTACTATTCTATACGGCACAAAGGTTGTGTTACCTATCACACTAGAGTTGTTTGCTTTGCAGTTGGCATCCACAGTGGAAGATGAGGAATTTGAAGATCCGATCAAGAAGCATATATTGTGCCTAATGAAGTTACAAGAAGAAAGGGTGGAGGTAGTTGATAAGATCACTTAGCATCAAGAGCAAGTGAAGAAGATTTTTGATAAGAAGGCTCGTCAATGAGACTTTGAGATCGGAGATAAAGTCCTGTTATGGGACAAGAGACACGAGCCCAAGGAAATGCACAATAAACTTGACTCCCTTTGGATAGGCCCTTCAAGATCCATGAGTTCACAGGAGAGAATTCCTACATTCTCTCGCACTTGGATGCAAGGCTCTTCCCATTGTCATACAATGGGAAATATCTAAAAAAATTAATTCTTTCGAGGGTGGAGTAAATATTTGTAAGTAATTTTCTTTTTGTTTTTTGTTATGTCATAATTTTTTTCCCCGTCCTGTAAAGTTTTGTCATGTTTTAGGTGATTTCTTAGGTAGTCTTGTTTTAAGGTGAATTTTATAAAAACTCTAACCAATAGGTGTTTTGAAAATTCTTGACTCCATTGTCGAACTGATAAGATACTGGTCTACGCTTTAAAACCTAGAGATTATTGGTTCTCCTATGTTGTAATTATCCGACATGGTCACCAAATAGAGCCTAATGTTGTACCCAAAATAAAAATTTTGCTTCAATAAGGCATTTTGATAAAATGGTCTAAATTTTGTAAAAATTGTTGTCAAAAGTCAATTTTAGGTCAAACAAAGCATGGGCTTTTTGTGGGTTTATTGTCAGGAGGAAATTGGAAAATTTTGAAAATTAGGGTTTTAGGCCCCTATTTTTAGGAAAACCCTAAAAAATAGGACCTTTCCAAAAATGACTCAAAATGATTTTGATAGGTCAATTTCACTTCACAATCACACTAGTCAAGTCAAAATCACAAAAAGGTTAGTTTTGCTCTGGTGGGTCTACTTCACTTTTTTAGGAGAAAAGATAGGACCTCTAAGGTCAACAATGGTAGATGGACAGTACCAGGTATCAAGATCTAAGCTTTAGATGCTACATAGAAGATTCTATGGTGAAAGATGCTCAAAAAAATGCTTCCCAATGGAGGGAAATTTCAAAAGTTGAAATTTGTTAAAAATATTCTAAGTTTGGAAGATGCATGCCTTATTACAAGGGAGATGCCTTACCAGTCAACACCTTGGTCAACATTTTCATTTGTTCGTCCACGTAGAATGGTGAAATCAATCACAATGGTGAACGTGTTTGCGTTAATGACAATAGTGATCATTTCAGAGTTTATCTAGCTCCACAATGAATATGTCAACCAAGCCTCAAGATCAATTAGATGACCAAAATTCAGGATCAAATAGAGGTAGTTCATCATAGAAAAAGTTGAAATCCTTCAAAATATCCTAACACTGGCAAAGTGGCATCCAAAGTCAACTCCCAGTTAGGAATTTTGAAGACTTTCTCATGTCTAGGCATACCAAAATTGGTGGAGTTTCTTTCAATTAACTCCCAATCACACAAATTGACTCCTCAATCAAGGTTTTGGCATCCAAACTAATTGCTTTGTTGCAAATGCTATATACCAAGCATCTAGGCATCATAATTCATTATTATTTGTAGGTTGAAGAGCTAAAACATAGATTTTTTCTCTCCAACATCATTTGAAGGATCTAAAAGAGGCCATTTTCAATGTTCTTCATATTTCCAATTTCAAGTTGCACAGATGAACAATTTTCCAAACTCCATCTTTCTAGGACATCCTTTTCAGAGACAGAAGATCTTCTTGTTAGAATTTCATACAATTGGGTTTCTCCATTTGGCATTTTTCTTGAAGATTCAAAGCTTCCCATGATTTATTCTATTTTTGTCTTAGGTTTTCTTGCATGCACAACAAAACTCCAGATTTTCACAGATCTGGCCTTTGGGTACATTCAACACAAGATTGGCCACAAAACCCATGTGCCAAAATTTTCTAAAAAATTTGCTTCGCTACCCCCATTTTTAGGGTTTCTAAAAAAATTCATATTTTTCAAAAACTAAAAAAATTGGGTTTGCTTAGCATAGAGGCGCCTACAATACCCATGTGCCAGAATTTTCCAAGAAAAATAAGCTTCTGCAACTTCTACCTTTGAGGGGTTACTGCATGTCCAAGGAAAAATCACTTTTTCAAAAATCTAATGTTTTGGGTCCATTCCAAAAGATATTCCTAACAAAACCCACGTCTCATAAATTTTCATAAAAATTACCCCTCGGTGAAGCTATTTTTAGCCTCTATAGAAAAAAGTTGTTCAAGTAGTATCATGTGCCTAGTCATTCTTCCAAAGTTTCAGAATGCAATTCTCTCAAGTTGAATTAAGACCAAATCGGTCTTTCTTCATGATTTCCTAAAGATGGCTGACATGGATTTACATCAAGCACACCCCGAAGTTGATTCAGACAAGTTGGAAGGAGTAGATGACATCATATTGCAAAATACTAAGCAATCTAGGTTGCTTGAGGTAGCCTCATTTATCATCTCAATGCAGAACATCAAATTTGTAATTGCTTATGTAAAGTGTTACAACCCTACTGCACAAAGATTCAATTAGTATATGGGTGAGTAATATGCAATCTCAAGCCAAAGGATATCGAGAGATTCTTTGCTATTCCACCTTGTGCAAACAATTTGGTCATATCAATGGAGTGTGAAAGGGTGTTCAACACATCAAAAGAAAAATGTTAGAAAAGAATGAAAGAAAGGTGGCTTAAATAGAAGCCTGTATTGGCATGGTGTGATGGTTTAAAGGTGGCATTGTTGTTTGTGCCACCAAGGTTCAAACCCCATTGGGGTGGTATTGTTGATTGGCTGTAATCCGGTTCATAGCTCCGGTCAAAAGCGTTTACCTCTTGAATAGTAAAAAAAAAAAGGTGGCATAAATAGAAAAGAAACAACGTGCCAAAGAATGTAGGATGTGAGGAATTCAAAGATGAGTATGCGATCATGATCGCATTACTCAATCGTGTCACTAGTCAGGCATAAGCAAACAAGTTTTAGCCATGGATGTATCACATCATGTATCAACTTGTCAACAACAAAGAACACTATGACTGGCCTGCCTTGATTAGCGACATTATCCACAACCATATGATCCATTTCTTCAAATCCCACGAATTTCACATGCGTTCATACCTCGTATATCTAGTAGCCTTTCAAGGCCACTTTAGAGGGTTGAATATTGTTGGAACTCTAGGTGTACAGAAGGTTCATGAAAATTTCTCACATTTGGAGTTTTCACAGTCAGAACAACACTTCAAGTGAGTGAATGACTAGTTCCTGATGCACAATGAGGGACCTTGATCATGAGTTACATGTACACATTTCACCAAAAACAAAATTGGTGATGGAAAATTGAGCGGATTGTTTCATCCAATTCCCCATGTTCACCTACATTCGTGTATATGGTTACTCAAGTCATCCAACCATGTTACCCCATTATCCATCGGATAAGGTGGTATTCGTGGATTTTATATGACAGTTGCATGAAGTCCACACCTTTCTATGCAATAAATGCAAGCCAACTACCAACTTTGCTTTTCAAATGGGTATTTACAGGTGCAAATCAGTAGTTGACACCAAGGCTATGAACAATGAGATGATGAAACTTAGTCTTAAGTTTCTCATTGAAAGATGCTCATATGACCCTTGGGGTCACTTTTCAGCTTGCCTTGGCCACCATTCTTCACACAAACCCTCCATGGAGGATTATTGGTTTAGCTATGAAGACAAGTTTGAAGTATGCATACACAACTATAGCAAGTTCACTCTTCCACATATTGTTGATTTATTGTCAAAGGATGTTGAAGGATTATCAGATGATGATGGGGAAGTCATACTTCCCACATTCTTCATAGATCAAATTGACTCACAGCCACTTTGATCCATAGATTGGTACACCAAGGAAAGCATATCCATAGAGGAAAGGACAAGCAGAGTTGTAAGGAACAATAGAATTTCCTAGACAACAAGAGTACACGAAAAGTAGTTACTCCAATCATAGAGCCACCACCGATTATCACCACACTGCCTTCCACTTTAAAGTGGAAACCCAAAAAGAAAGTGAGGAGTATTCCTCCTGAAGGAAGAAGAATGTCAGGAAATACAAAGAACAAGATGTTAGTTGTTGATATAAATCAACAAGAACAACATGTGAAGATAGCGACAAACACAACTGAAATAGTCCTAGAGGTGGAAGCAGAGCCTCCTATTCCATCACCACCGTAGAAATCTCCAATTTACATTGACTTGGAGCTAGATTTGCCACCAATTGACATCTCAACACAATCTCACTCATCAAAAGTTCATGGGACTATTACCAATTCTTCCAGGGAGGTTAGTCAAGACTCTTCTTGCTTGAGAATCTCCTGGGTAGGAAGAGGAGAAAGTCATCCTACCAATTGAACTTTGTAGAATTTGACAATGTCCACTTTAAAGTGGAAACCCAAAAAGAAAGTGAGGAGTATTCCCCTGAAGGAAGAAGAATGTCAGGAAATACAAAGAACAAGATGTTAGTTGTTGATATAAATCAGCAAGAACAACATGTGAAGATAGCGACAAACACAACTGAAATAGTCCTAGAGGTGGAAGCAGAGCCTCCTATTCCATCACCACCATAGAAATCTCTAATTCACATTGACTTGGAGCTAGATTCACCACCACGTGACATCTCAACACAATCTCACTCATCAAAAGTTCATGGGACTATTACCAATTCTTCCAGGGAGGTTAGTCAAGACTCTTCTTGGCTTGAGAATCTCCTGGGTAGGAAGAGGAGAAAGTCATCCTACCAATTGAACTTTGTAGAATTTGACAATGTCTACCAAGACACGTCAAAGAAGAAGCTCAAAAGAAAGTTCATGTGGAAAATAACGCTGACAATGAGATTTTCATTGAGACCACTGCACCACCTAAGGACAAAATTGTGGATGAAGTAGAGGTTGATAACTTCACTTTGGTGAAATTCAACCTTGGTAAAAGCATATGCCAATCTAATGTAGTCCTCTTTGAGGTTGCAGTAGTAATCATGAAGGAAAGAGTGGTTAAGGATGGTGAATACTAAGTAACCCTCAAGGCTGAAAACCAATAGCTACGCTAATACATCTCCAACCTCATTCATGGGACTTCAAACGTCACCGCCTTGCTTCTGAAGATGTTGGAAAAATACATAGATCAAAATCAACTAAGTTAGTTGGTTATATAAGGAAAGCACCCAAGAGAATGGGTATAAGATTTTGTTACCAAGGGAAGGTTCATCCTTGTAGAGTTGTACCAAATGAGGTACAATTCCCACGACCTTCATGCAAAAATCCATGAGTTTGAGCAAAGCATGGCAGTGAGGAAACCTCAAGATGAGATCACCATTGCAGACTTGAAAATGGCATTTGATATAGTCACTATAGCAGAAAAAAAGAGAAGCTTTACACTTGGAGAGAAAAACTCCTCTTCAAGGTAAAAGCCTGCAAAGCAATATCTATAGAAATGGCTGAGTATGGAGGAAAGGTTGCAAGTTCCATCAAGTTTGTAAGAAATTTTGTGTCATAGATTCCTTTCCAGTATCAATGTGAGGATGGTGAGTATGTTGATCTCAGTGATGTGCAATCAGAGTTTTAGAATCTCATCTATAGTATTTTCAGTGGTGACCCTATTGACTACAAGTTGACCCAAGTTGCAACCATGTCGGAAAAGTTCGATGAGTCAGCTGAAAAGGGAAGAGAGTTTCAGACTCAAATCATGGATGGTGAAGTGATGTTGAAGAGATAGTGCATCGTGTTAAAGAGTCTCATTTATCCAGATGCAAAGATAGTTAACAACTGGCTGGAGGAGATGATCACTCAAGTTGATGAAGTGTGAACTACTAGTTAGGATGTCCCACCTTTTCAAAAATAACATTTAATACAATAGTTAAACTTTATTCCTTTTCCAAGTTAACTCGATGTCCCACTTTTTATGCATGTCTATTTTTGGAGACACCTTTGTATAGTGGAGTTCTATTTAGTTTTAGAATTAGTTAACTAAAGTAGTCTTTCTAGTTAACTATTAGTTACATTTGTTTAGACATAGGAATAAATCTTGTTGATTGGCAAGAATTGAATGTTCACTCAAGGATATTTTAGGGTTCTCTACTCCTTTGAGTATCTATAAATAAGAGCAACATTTGCTCATTATTCTTTAACCGTACTTCATTGTAGCAAAATGCTAAGCCTTTGAGCCTTTGACTTTATTACTTAGTATATGTTCTTGAACCATAATTGTGATAACAAAATGTTGAGTTGTTTTTTTTCTTTCTTGTTGTTCATGTACTTGCATTCAATCTTTGTTCAAGTGTTATTTGGTTGATCGTATCTTGTATGATTGTCCTCTTTCATACCATTTTTTTTCCCAAACATAATCTTTGATTGAGTTTGAGAAAATAAATCAAAAGAGTAATGAGCCTTTGATCCAAAGTTTCAAGATCTTTCAATATTTGTTGTTTCTATAATCTTTGTTTCGATCTACATCTCAAAAATATCAATGAGCCTTTGAGGGAATTTAGAGATTAAGTTTATCATTTGATGTTGTTTCTTATAATCTTTATTTCAGCCTACACCTTGAAAAGAGAAATGGTCCTTCAAGGGAATCTTGAGATATAGTTTATCGTTTTTTGTTTTATCCTTAATAATCTTCATTTTAGCCTATACCTCGAAAGAGAAATGAGCCTTTGAGGGAATCCTAAGATCCAGCTTATTGTTTGATGTTTACTTGCATAAACTTTATTTCAACATAAATCTGAAAGAGCAATGAGCCTTTGTATGCATTCTAAGAACCAATTTTTCCAAGTTACCCAAATCATTCACCATTACTTCTATATCCTCTCACTCTGAATTTACCTAAGGAGATAGAAGCATAATAAATTTAGGCCTAGTTGTAGTTGAGATTAGGAAACCAAAGAAAATCTCAATTGCAACACATAGAGTTTTATAAAACTTGCTCTCTCAGTTGAGTAAAAAGATAGGAATTTAGTTTACATTTCTTTTTATGCTTCAACAACAAAAGAGGGAGCTTCCCCTCCTAATTTGAAGAGTAGTTTATTTGTGCATAGTTGTTTGTTTCCAATACGTACTCTAGAGGTGTGAATTGAAACACCAATAGACCTAAGTGGACTTAACAATGTAAATAGGACCTAGATAAGACTCTACCTATTTACACCAACAAGCAAGATCCAAGACCTTGAGATGATGTGTATGCCTTTAGTCCTTCAAGGAAGCAATTGAAGGGTGGTGAGTTGTGGAACTTTGTGATCATTCCTTCCTATTCATTATCTTTCTATCATTTGCATTACCATTGTGGATGTGGAAACACTTACATGGGGTTTGACTGAGGAAAGCCCCTAAATGGCCCAACATTTTCCCTCTCTTTGAATGTGTAGGTTTTAAGTTTGAAGAGGATTGAGGGAAG
Source organism: Sequoia sempervirens (assembly GCA_007258455.2). Taxonomy (NCBI): domain Eukaryota; kingdom Viridiplantae; phylum Streptophyta; class Pinopsida; order Cupressales; family Cupressaceae; genus Sequoia; species Sequoia sempervirens. Next base: position 74,928,360 of record VDFB02075321.1, read on the forward strand.
CTAGAAGATAAATTATTTGTTATTCCATTTGAAGCCTTACATCGTGTCAAAAAATCGAAAATTGGCTACAAAATTATCCGACAGTGTTTCAATAATTCTACAACCAAAAATTAGAAGCTCGGATCTGTCATCAAAGGACCCCAAAAATAGAGCAAAAGTGTCATACAAAGACCATTCACCCAAGGGAGACCTAGTCCTACTATAGTACTCATATCCACTTTTTTGTGACAAGTACATAATCCTCTACACTTTCTAGATCTACCTACAAATTATTGTTATAGTCTGTGCATTGTTAGGATCTTGCATTTTTCATATTAGGTCATATAGTTTAATTAGGTTAATCATAGAAAATCAATTCCAAATCATCCTAATCCTTAATAGGATGGATGTTTAGATCTGATTGGCTCACCTTGAAGGTTGAAATTCAATCTATTCACCTTGTTAATCTCCATCTTAATGAAACATAGGGAAATACCACCTAACAACTCCCCAAACAATTTTAACCCTAGGTTTACATAGTAGGCCTAGGATTTCTTATTTTCTTTGTTTTAGAATGACCACCAAAGAAATTATTTCATAATTATGTTGATAAAAAGTATTAGGATCTAGATAGACCCTTGAAAATATTGATATTGATATGATATGATATGGAATACGGTTGGTTGATATTATTAGATCAGGGTTATAAGTATGGGATTATATGATAGGATTAGGATTAGATGGGAAGATCAAGAGGATCAATGATAATGATAAGAGAAATGGTGATGATAAGGATGAGGGGATAGAATGATACATAATAGGACCGAGGTCTAAGGATGATGATTGGGATAACTAGGGTATGATAATAGATGAAAAGGATAATATGAGAGAAATATGATGGATGTTGAATGGATAATGGTCTTAGGTGAAATGATGGTTAAGAAGTTCGTTGCATAGATGGTTGTCTTTGCACAAAAAGATCAACCTATTAATGCCTAATACAACTGCCAAAGTTAATGAATCCACAAGAGGTGGTTAATCCATGTCACAAACCTGAGCACTACACTGCACAACATGAGGAGACCAAGGGTACATACCTTGCAAAAATCCCTCGAGCACACGTGAGGGATTCAAACTCGTGACCCAAGCTCTAATACCAATTGTTGCACAGATGGTTGCCATTGCACCAAAAGATCAACCTGTTAATGCTTGATACAACTACTAGAGTTAATGAATCCACAAGAAGTGGTTAATACATGTCATGAACCTGAGCACTATGTTGTACAACACAAGGAGACCAAGGGTGAACACCTTGCAACAAAGGTATCTCCTAGGTCGACTCTAGATTTTCAAGGGTCAATATTGTGAATCAAATTCTCAAGGTGATTTTTGGAAAGAGATAAGAAAATAGGAAGACACAATGGCTAACTTAGCTATCAAGGTGATAAACCTAATTTTTAGCAATGTATGTTGATTTCCTCCACTAGTTTTATACGATGAAAACATGCAAGGCATGATATCACAACCTATATTTAGTCAAGTAGTTGTGTTAACCTAGTGTAGTTCAACCCGTTGAAGTGTAATACCTTCAAATGAATGGGTAACTATGGTGTGCAAAGGTCATGTACCACCTCTACACTGCTTACCTTAGAAGTACAAGGCCCTACCAAGGAATAGCTATCACCTCAACAAGAGAAAGTACATGGTGATTAACTTCAAGCCTAATATTGTACCCTGAATCACACTAAACCAATGACCAAAAGGTCTTAAAGGCTTTTAAAACAAGGTTATTAGTGGAATCAATGAATAGTGAGCCCATATTTAATGCTTGAGATTAGGAGGGGCTCTCCTTCTCTCATCACCAAATGTGTCTCAATATATTGAGGGTCATATGGCTTGGATCGAATGATGCTAGACTCACTCCAAGGTACAACTTTTGTTCTCCCTTTTCTATACCCCACCTGAAAATATGGTTGAGGTCGATTTTGAGGTGATCAAATCCAAAAGAAGTCCTTCTAATGGGAAAGACTATACTAGGTTATTTTGATCACCCAAGATTGCATGAAGCACAATGGGAGAGCATACACACAAGCTAGCAAGCCTTGGAATAACACTTTCAACATAAAAGAAATGAAAATAGGTGAGATTTATGATCTCCAAGATCACATTAAGTGCAAGAAGAGAGAATATGTCTACACACACTTCTAAACATGGAAAACAATGTTTATTGACCTTAAGAAAAGAAAAATGCCTAGATTAGTGGAAAATAAAGCCTTGGACCAACAAATATACATGAAATATGCTAGTAGTTTGATGATTTGTCTTCTACCCACAAAAGCCACAGCTACATAGATCATGTTAGTAGCCAAGAAACCCTAGCATAGATACTCAAAATAATTGTGCCACTCTATGAAGTAATTACACCCCTACATGAAGGAATTATACCATAAAAAGAAATAGATATGCAAAAAGCATACAAAATTAGATAAACTTGAGTTATACCTTATGATAAAATGCACCAAAATCTATAACAGATGTTCCAATGAACCCAACAAATGTGCCTATATACTCAATAAATGTACCTATATACCCAACAACTGTGCCACTCTACTATACAATTGTGCCTATTTGTTGTGCAATTGTGCCAATCTACCTAAAAATGACAAAATTTACAAAAACAACAATAAAACCCTAGTCCAAGAAATATTTTTTTTGTTCTATGATTAAGATCCTACAAAACCACAATCAACAATAAAGTAGAAAACCAGAAAAATTATATCTAAACTCAAAAAATTCCTTCCCAACACTATTCAACAATTGCACCACCGTGCTCTATAATTGCACCTAAATGTTGTGCAATTGCACCTATGTTCTCTGCAAATGCACCATTCCCTTTGTAATTTCACCAATCTACCCAAAAACAACAATATTTACAAAAACAAAAATGAAATCATAATCTGAGAGATAAATTTGATATTATAGGGTTAAGATCTTGCAACTACACAATTAGAAATGAATGTAAAACACTCTAGGGAGGGCAAGAATCATCAATTTATTAGTGACTAATGGATACACAAAACCAAAGAAAATGCATCAAAATGAGAATAAAATAAGCCCAACTGAGGAGAAAATGCACCCATATATAAGTTACAAATGCACCATTATGCCTGAAAACATAAATTTTATATAAAATAGTGATAAGAAACCCTAATTTTGCAAGATCAAGGTTAGTAGTGAGCTAGTAAGCATAAGGGGGTCAAAAAGACTACAAATTATCAAAAATCTAAAGTGAAAACTCCTACCTAGAAAATGTGCCAATCTATAGCACAAATATGTCCATATTTAGCACAATTGTGTGCATACTAAGCATAATTTCACCCATCTTCACCACAATTTCACCCAACTTTTCCACAATTGCACTAATCTAGCAAATAGGTGTGCCTAAATAACTTGAAATCTTAAAAAATGAAAGAAACTCATGGAAAAATGTTAGATTCAAGGACCTAGGGATCCCATCAAGCATTGCCAAAATGAAGAGTGATGAAGGAGGGGATCTCACACACAAACCATATCAAACATCATTTAACAAAATAAAAATCAATGTGAAAAAATTTGCAACAAGATTAAAACTCTTATATTCAACTTCTTCAGCATAGTTTTTCCAAACTCTAGAAATGCATACAAAACCATCATAAAATCTGATTACAACAAATAAATCAGCCTCATGGAATGATGTACATAAATATAAATTATTCTCAAACTCATCTATGACAATAAATTAACAAACAACATAAAAAAAAAAACTCTTTCACTTCACATACAAACTCAACCCACAACTTGTAGTGGCAATCTTCAACCTGCAATTGTTCTTGTCTTGCACAATGATATTGAAACTTAAATTTGTTGTCTTCAAACACTCATACCTGCAAAAAAATTTATTCCAACATCCCTTGGAGAAAAATATATGCCCTTTTTCTTTCCACTCTCCATTCTGGCCTAGAACAATGAATTCCCTCTCTCCTGTCATGCCTTCATCTTTGCCTTTTTCAACCAAAAATGTAACTCCCAAGAAATGTAACACCTCAAACCTATAAAAACTCTACAAAATGAAGAAATAAAATATTAAAAATGCATTTACAAGCTCCAAAACACTCTCACTAAAGATTAGGCCAAGAAAAGCAGCTACTTCCTCACAAATAGGAGTCGAACATAGCAAAAATCAACAGTTACACAACTTGGGCATCCAAATATTCCATGCTATAGTTAAGGGAATTTAATGAGTTGTTCCCACTTGTATTTCCCCAAAAAATCCACACCCATAATGTATTTTTTTCTTTTTTGAACTTCAAAAACTCAAAATTTGCCTCCTAAACTATCTCCAACACCACAATTTTTGCAACAATAAAATATGGCCAATTATTTAATTCCATATTTTGAACTTAATGTCACATTTATTTCTCACAAAAAATTATTAAAATAAAATTTAAATCACTCCTTTTTTTGGTTGATGTTGATCGCACTTTCACCTAGGATGCTCTTGCATCAAACACCCAAGGTAGAAAGAAATGTTTCTTGAGTTGCACTTGAAAACATTTGTAGAACCTGTGCTTGTTTTAGATCCACCTAATTGCTTTGTCTACTGGAATCTTCTTATTCATTAAATTCTATAAGATTACAACAATATATCCTTTCATCTTTACTCCTCTACCCTTCATGTATTTCAAAACTTTTAATCTAACCTCCCACCAATATATTCCATCAGAATTAAACAAAATAAATGTACTTCATTACCTCTATTGTTGTTTTACCTTTTTCCTCCTCCTTTACTTGGTTTGCAATGTGGTTAGTCTCTCATATTATTCCTTCAAAAATACATATTGTTGCAATATCATTCTCAACCTCATCAAAGCATTCATCAAAATCTGGTTTCACCTCATTACCTTTTAGTGCAATCTTCACTCCACCTCCCGTCAACACTTTCCATTCCTTTTATATTGCTGTAATATTTTCATATACATAATATAAACTCTCATCATGAAAATGAAACATATTATGCATTGCTTCTTTCTCTTCAACCTTTTCTTCACCTTCACTCTTGGCTGCACTTTCATTTTCCATTACTTTCAAGTCCTCCAAAGGACACTCATCATCCTTAATCATTGTTGCACTTTCCTCTTCTTTTCCCTCTTTATCCTTTTGAACAAGGATTTCCACATTTTCATTTTCATCCTTCTTCCCTACACACAAAGTTTCACTTGCAAACATATTAGTACCAAAAGAACAATAAGATTCAACCATTCCTGCTTTATTTTCCTTTCTATCCTTATTATCTACTACAACTTATTTTGCCACTTCCTCTTGCATATCTTGCAAAGGATTCAAAACATATTCTTCCCCATCCTTTATGATTCTATATGTATTCTTCCTGCCATCATGTAGAGCTCTTAGATCATACAACAATGGTCTACCCAACAAAACATGGCATATATCCATAGGTACTATATCACATACAATCACATCCTTATATCTACGAATTTGAAAATCAACCACACATTGCTCACTTACCCATATCTAGAAATCTGCTTGCAACTAATAAATGTAGTATGGGCTAGGATTCTTGATTTTTTTCAATTTCAACTTGTCTACCATCTCTTCAGATACAATATTATTGGTGCTACCACTATCCACAATGACTTTGCAACATTTCCGACTTACATTACACCTTGTTCAAAATAAATTACTCCTCTGGATGGGATCTTGATTCTCTATTTGTGACTCTAGAAATTATTTCTTCATCACAAAACATTCTTCTGGCTTCCAATACATTTTTTCAAACACTTTTCCATAGTCTCTTTGCAACTGCTTCACTCTCTACCCGCAGGTCCTGGTGCAAACTACCTCACATTGATGCTTCTACCTACACACTCAAGAACAACCAACTTTGATACCACTGATGAAGGATTGTATCTCACACACAAACCATCTCAAACAACATTTAACAAAACAAAAATCAATGTGCAAAAAATTTCAACAAGATTAAAACTCTTATCTTCAACTTCTTCAACATAGTTTTTCCATACTCTAGAAATGCATACAAAACCCTCATGAAATCTGATTACAACAAATAACTAAACCTCATGGACTGGTGTGCATCAATATAAATTATTCTCAAACTCATATATGACAATAAATTAACAAACTACATAAAAAAAACTCTTTCACTTCACATACAAACTCAACCCACAACTTGTAGTGGCAATCTTCAACCTACAATTGTTCTTGTCTTGCACAATGATCTTGAAACTTCAAGTTGTTTTCTTCAAACCCTCATACCTGAAAAAAAATGTATTCCAACATCCCTTGGAGAAAAATCTATGCCCTTTTCTTTCCACTCCCCATTCTAGCCTGCAATAATGAATCCTCTCTCCCTTTTCATGCCTTCCTCTTTACCTTTTTCAACCAAAAATGTAATTCCCAAGGAATGTAAAGCCTCAAACTTGGAAAAAATCTCCAAAATGAAGAAATAAAATATTAAAAATGCATTTAAAAGCTTCAAAACACTCTCACTAAAGATTAGGCTAGGAAAATCAACCACTTCCTCACAAATAGGAGTCAAACTTAGTAAAAATCAATAGATACACAATTTGGGAATCCAAATATTCCATGCTATAGTTAAGGGGCTTTAATGAGTTGTCCCCACTTGTATTTCCCAAAAAAATCCACACTCATAATGTATTTTTTCCTTTTTGAACTTCAAAAACTCAAAATTTGCCTCCTAAACTATCTCCAACACCACAATTTTTGCAACAATAAAATATGGCCAATTATTTAATTCCATATTTTGACCTTAATGTCACATTTATTTCTCACACAAAATTATTAAAATAACATTTAAATCAAAATTTAAATTTCTCCTTTTTTGGTTGATGTTGATCGCACTTTCACGTAGGATGCTCCTGCATCAAAGAGGGTTAGAAAATACTAAAGGTAAACAAAGGAAGATAAAATCAACACAAAATCATAATACCTTCACCTAGAATCTTTTCTCCTCTTCTTGATGAGCGAAAATGGAATGCACCCTTAATCTATTTTATTTTCTCTTGATGTTGATATGTGGATTGCTCAATACTCTAGGATAAAGTCGATATGATTTGATGATGATTGCAAGATAAAATCTCAAAATATCATAATGTAAGTATGATAGCTCCAGGATGATAAAATAAAGGACGAGTCTCTAGATATAGAGTCTTGAAAAGGAAAAATCAATAGCTAGAAATGATTGATGATGTATGACTGAGATTGAAGGAGTATTAGGGTTTATATCAAGGATGAAATCACATGAAAAGTTTAAAATGATAACTAGGATCTAAGTTTAGGGTAGGGATAAGGACAAAAATCCTTATTGAAATGACTAGGATTAAGAGGTTAAATTAGATGAATGGATAAGATTAAAAGTTGGTTTGAATTTTGGGTAGGTGTCTAGGTTCAATGAATGGGGGACTAGGATTAGATGAACAAGGATAGAGGATAAAGGATAATTAATTAAATAAAGTATTTATTTAATTAATGGGATCATGATGGGATAATAATTAAATAAATAGGGATATTTATTTAATTAAAGGATTATGGAAAAGTATATTAATTAAATAAATAATAAGTGTTTATTTAATTAATGGATTAGGATAAGGTATATTAATTAAATAAATAATAAATATTTAATTAATTAATGTATTAGGATAAAGGTGGGAAAAGATGAGAATAATTAAATAAATAAAAGATATTTATTTAATTAATGGACAAGGATAGGTAAAATTTGGTGTGGTTGGGTAAGGTCATATTTTAGGTGTCTACACTAATATTCTATTATGGTGAGATTTTTTGTTTCAATTTATTACTATGTTATAGTTATGAGAAGCCCCTAGATTCCTAACCCTACATTATAGTAAATTAGTGAAACTACATTGTGAGCATTGAAATTACACCAAAAATGGGTTCTAGTGAGGACATGACTAAAATACTCCCATAAACATCTAATATATATAATAAGAGAACTCCAAAGTTCCCCATTATCATATAGTGTATCATTGATGAAACGGGATTAGGGATGTTCTAACCACCATTACTAAGAAAGATTTTTTTAAGCATATTTAGAACAAAAGGAGTGATCTTAAGCCAATCAAGAATGCATGGGAGTTATAACTATCCACTATAGTATTATAAAAATAATTTTGAGATCTAAACATTATCATTTGGGTTGCAAGTGGTGTGATGAGAAGATAATTATGATGGATCGGGGTGGAAAGCCCATATTGACCTTTTAAAAATAATTATCTAGAAGGATTTTAGTTTAAGGTTATATACTTACAAGGTATTAAATTTATATCTTTTAAAAACATAGTGAAAATATATATATATATATATATATATATAAGATTATTATGTTTATAGAGGTGTCAAATTTCCACATTATGGGCTAAGAAAAAGTGTTATTCCATTGGATCAAATCCATTTAATGTGAATTTGAACCCATTGATGGTACCCTTTTTGTATATTATTTCAAACAAACATATGAAGTCTTATGCCTAGTAATGGCCATTAATAGATGATAACATGGAAAAGAGGATATTATAATTTTATGATGACAACAAAACCCCATGCTAATACCATATTTCATTATTTTAAACTTTTATTTAGGTGTGTAGATGATGAGATTGTGAATTTTAAGGATGCAAATAACACATTGAGTGATAAGAGTTTCAAAAGGTATTCCATTGTATGCTACATTTTCCTATTTGTATTAGCTTATTACTTGGATGATCTATTGACAATATTTTTTTACACTTAATGCTCATAATAAATACTAAATACAATTTAAATTGGTTATTACATATGGAAAAGGAGTATCCTCATGTTGACTTCTTTTGAAAAATATTGAATTATACTTTATTGACCCTCTATTAAAGAAAATGGGCTATGTAAGACCCAAAATAAATAAAATAAGAAATAAAGGGCAAACAATTATAACCATATGAGAAAATAATGAATAATTAGAGTGACTAGTACAATTTTGAAACACATACTACCATCAAAATATATGGATCCATAGTTTCTCCTTATAAGTTATCATATACTATACTTCATAGAATTGAATTGGAGGTAATAAAACAAATTTATTATATAGATAAGGATCACTTCAAAAAAACATAAAAATGCAATATTCTTCTCCAAATTGTTTAGATTAGTAAGTTTTAAATTCCCAATAAGGAGAGTGTGGATAAGGTTATAAATATTATGAAGCCTTAACATGCCACTACTAGATAATCCTAAGGGTGAATTTGATTAGTTGAGTAGGAGCAACGAGAGGAGTAAATATGATTATGAATAACTAGATGTAGAGTAACTAATAATAAACTCCCAAAATACATGGAGGTAGTCATAATGAAGAAATAGTGGATGGACATAGGGCTAGTATAAAGGAAGCAAACCATGTTAGATATAAAACACCTAGAAATATTTCCATGCTATCGAGGACAAGTGGTAAATAATGAAATTAATCATAGTTATTATAGAAACATTGGAAAACATTCATGATATTTAAAAGAGTGCCCAAAGAACAATTTCATCATTATAGCCATCACATGTAGAGCTATCCCTAAGGTGCCAAATTTGTGTGACCCTCCTAAGGTTCCACTTGTTGATGAAAAATTTTAACCTCACAAGGAGTAAAATGGATCACATTACATGGATATTATTTGAGAAAATTTAATCGAAGCTTGTATCACCTATAGCCTTAGTAGTTCCTATTGGAACACATTTTCCACTACGCCAAAAGATCGACCTGTTAACTCTTGACACAAACATCAGAGATAAACGAATCCATGAGAGGTGGTTAGTCCATGTCACAAATCTAAAGGGAGACACTAGCGATTAGTCCAACAATTCCCCCTTAGTGTCACCTAAGGGGATTTGAACTTGCAACCACAACTTTGATACCTTTTGTTCGAACATGTTTTTCATTGCACCAAAATATTGACCTATTAATGCCTGATACAAATGCCAAAAATAAACAAATCCATGGGAGGCGGTTAGTCCATGTCACGAATTTGAAGGGAGACGTTGGAAAATAGTCCAACAGTTCCACCATAAGGAAAACATAAAGTAGAAATAAAATCAACTCATGTTGAGG